>JAQJVL010000714.1:0-367500 GCA_035578905.1 Stictocephala bisonia
AATTGGAAAATTAAATAAAAAATTAATTTAAATAGGTAGGCTAACAGTGTATTTATTAATAAATAAAAAGCGCCTTCATGTTTTAGTAGGCAAGTCCCGCATTTCAATACTGTATTGCAGGTAGCGCCTTCATTTTTAAATATATAATTAATTAATTAAAAGGTAGCGCCTTCATTTTCCGTGATACTATACGAACCTGAGTCTAATACTGCCACATATTGTCTACTTATATTTATTTATGAATAGTTTGATTATTTTTGGTATCATATTTTATTTTACAAGTAATGATGTATTACGTATTTATTTATTTTATTTTTGTGTGTAAGTAGTGAATTTAGTTATTATTTCCCTTATTGGCTTATACATTAAAGTATTTAAGGTTATATTTTGACTCTATTTGATTTTAGAAATTATAATTTTAATAAAACAAAAACACGTGTTCTCCTTCTCCAGTCGTAAGTAATAAGTATGAAACACTGATTCCGTCAATTTTTATGATCTACGCCAAATAAAATTGTTTTAAGATTTGACTCGTGCTGATTGACAAACGATTAGTTGCTGACCCTTGCTGATTGACAAATGATTATATGCTGACTCGTGCTGATTGACAAACGATTAGATGCTGACTCGTGCTGATTTATAAATGATTAGATGCTGACTCGTGCTGATTGACAAATATTTAGATGCTGACTCATGCTGTTGGCAATAGCATCTAATCATTATTTAACATAATGTCACTATCAGAAAATCTTGGCTAGTATAGCCTCATATTACATAAATATTATATTTTGTGAGTAGTCTATAAAAGAAATAAACAGATGTTAGTGGCACTAATCTATACATATATAAGCCAAATACCACTCACTCACTCACTGACTGACTAAACACGAAATCTCAAAAACCACCGAACGGATTCGTATGAAACTTGGTACGTAGCTTCCTCTAGGGTAGTAGGTGCGCGCTAAGAAACGGTTTCAAAAAATTCAATCAGGTTCGCGACCAAACCACGAAAAACGCGACTTTTAAATTTATGTATTTTTTGTGAACCTACAAATCACATTGCAACAAAACTTGGTACCAAGCTTCCTTTTAGGTCTTAGATGAACTCTAGAAAAAAGTTTTCACAAAGTTCGGGTCATTTCAGCACTATAAGGAACTCACTCACTCACTGACTGACTAAACACGAAATCTCAAAAACCACCGAACGGATTCGTATGAAACTTGGTACGTAGCTTCCTCTAGGGTAGTAGGTGCTCGCTAGGAAACGGTTTCAAAAAATTCAATCAGGTTCGCGACCAAACCGTGAAAAACGCAACTTTTAAATTTATGTATTTTTTGTGAACCTACAAATCACATTGCAACAAAACTTGGTACCAAGCTTCCTTTTAGGTCTTAGATGAACTCTAGAAAAAAGTTTTCATAAAGTTCGGGTCATTTCAGCACTATAAAGAACTAGCAGAAAGTACCCGTGCTTCGCTACGGATTATGATTAAGGAACGGATTCGAATGCAAATTGGTATGTAGCTTTATCTAGAGTTGTAGGTGCTCTCTGAGAAACTGTTTCAAAAAATTAAATCGGGTTCTCGACCAAACCGCGTAAAACGCGCCGTTTAATTTTCGAATTTTCTGAACTTAAACATTAGATTAAAAGAAAATTTGGTGCTAAACTTCCTTTTAGGTCTAAGATGAATTCTGGGACGTTTTTTCTGAACTTACAAAGCAGATCGCAACTAAAATTGGTGCTAAGCTTTCTTTTAGGTCTTAAATGAACTGTAATAAAAATTTTACAACAAGTTTGGTTCTGCTCGGCACTATAACTCTTTATACTTTGCATAAGTGCTTATAAAAAAAAACATTTCAATCACGTTTCAAACCAAACAGCAAAAAACTCGATACTTGACGATTGTTGTATATTTTCTAAACCTAGACAACAGATCACAAATAAACTTGATACTATGATTCTTCGGCTGATTGTAAATTAGCGATAGCAGTCTTGGCTGTTCACTAGAAGGCCGGTTCTTATCAGTTGACCTCTGCCCTCCCTCCCACTCCCCGCACCTCACCAGCACCGCACCGCAGTACGGCTCGGCTCATATCAGTCCAGTACACGCTTTTGACCTGAACACTGCTTTGCTGTTTGTTCAGTTCTGTCCATGGCTTATTGCTTCTGAATGCTACCTACTTTTTCTTAAATATTTTCTTTTGCCCCACTATTTGCTACCATAGTATTCGATTGCCTCACATCCTTTCATACTATCATTTTTTTACCTTTTTTCATGTCATAACTCTGACATTCTTAATAGTTCTCCTGGTTCAAACTTGATACAGTTGACATAACTCTGTAGTTACAACTCCGGCCACTCCACTTTGGGAAGGGTGTTCCCTTACTACATGAGTTTATATTGGTATTTTATTCTGTTAACTATTTGCTTCTTTTACTTACTGCTTGCTTCAATTCTAGATCATCTGCTTGGGTTTTAACCTTTTCACTTCATCTTCTTCTTCTAAAATACAAAGCTAAATTTTTCTTTATTCATCTTAATACTTTTTCTGAACAGTTGCACGACAATGGTTATTGAAACATTCGATATTGATGGTGTGGCAGTACCTCACCATGTCATAAAGATCACTGGGGACGGGGCTTGCCTTTTCTCCTCTTTATCTTATCTGGTCCACTGTACAGCTTCACTAACACTCCGAGTGCGCGCTGACATTGTGCGTCACGTGTCCAACAACTGGCGCAGACTTAAGCCTTACACCTTGACCATAAATAATGTCCCTTACAGAACTAAATGTCAGTACATCGCCGACATGTCACAGCCTTACTTCTATGGAACCTTTTGTGAGCTCATGGTTGCAGCAGAGGTCTTTCCTTATAAGTTCGAGCTCTTTCGTGACAGAAAACTCTTAGCCTGTTATGGGGATGAGGTTCAGGAAATAAAAAGACTTAAGTTCTCTGGTGATGACATGGCAGGGCACTTTGACGTTCTTATACCTTGCGAACAACCTTATGTACCACATTATTTTCAAAACAGTCTACATACCTCAAAATCTCATGCCTCAACATTAAAATCCCAACCTGGTTTTTCTGAATCTATGCCCACCGACCCTATTACATCCAAACCTGGCCCATCTTCCCTTTGTGTCTATGAACCTGTTGCAGTCCAACCAGGCTCTTCTCAGCCCATCCTATCAAACCTTGAAACTCCCTTAGACATGAGTTCGGACGAATCAATCGTAACAGTGATCATACCTCAAAAATCTAGAGGTAGAAAACGAAGGAAAAGATTCACTGATTCCATCCGAAAAAAGCAGGGAGTCTGTTGCTAAAAATACGGAGAGCCACCCTGAAATGCATAGAAAGGCTGTTAAAAAATATGCCGAGAGCCAACCTGAAGTGTACAGGGGGGCTGTTCAAAAATATGCCGAGAGCCACCCAGAAGTAAACAGAAGGGCTGTTAAAAAATATACCGAGAACAACCCCGAGATTAACAGAAAGTCTGTAAAGAAGTACTCAAAAAACCATCCTGAAGTTAATTGTGAGGCTACGTCAAAGTACAATGAGAGGCGTGCATAAGTAAAGTCAAGAAACTCTCAGGTTTCAAGTATAACCCAAACATTGAATATTCTACAGATAAAATAGTTCAACTTGGACCTCGAGAAAAGTGCAATTTCTGTCATGCTTTAAAATGGAATGACGAAAGCCCCGGAATGTGTTGCAGTAATGGAAAAGTTCACCTGCTTCCCTTTCAAAAATATCCCGACCCCTTACATAGCCTTCTTTCTCACGACCATCCTGAGGCTGAGCATTTTCTTAATAATATTCGCAAATACAACGGTTGTTTCCAAATGACGTCGTTTGGAGCAAAAGAGATAAAAGGAGACCATTTCATGCCAACATACAAGGTGCAAGGCCAGGTTTATCATAGAATAGGGAGTCTAATGCCTCGAACACAACAGCAGCCGTCTTTCCTTCAGATATATTTTGTTGGTGATGATAACCGTGAAAGAGACATTCGCTGTGGGTACTTTCAAGATGTCAAGCCAGCATTGGTAGGCCAGCTCCAAAAAATTCTTCATGAACATAACAAATATATCAAAGAGTTCAAAGCTGCTATTGATTCTGTTCCCAAAGATCAGCAAGATTTCCAGGTAGTTATCACTGCTGACCAGAAGCCTTCGAGTGCTCACAAGGGACGTTACAATACTCCTACCACTAACGAAGTTGCTGTCTTGATTGTAGGCCAGGTGTTTGAAAAGCGAGACATTGTGCTATACAGTAGGGAAGACAAACTGATAAGAATCAGTAGCTACATCGAGCGTATGATTCTCTTTAGTATCCTCTCATGTTCTGCCGTGGTGAAGATGGCTATTGTATCAACATCCCTCAGCGTGACCCAAACACCAAGACAGCACTTAAGAAAACTGTGTCTGCAGCTGATTTCTACGGATATAATTTAATGGAGCGAGAAGGCGAGGAACCATATTTACTTTTGTTTTGCAACCTCCTCAACCAATTTTTGGTTGATATGTACGCAAAAATTGAAACAGAACGGCTAAACTTCATTCGAAACAACCAAAAAAAGTTGAGGAGTGAAGACTACATTCACTTGAAGGATGCCATGAGAAAAGCTGATGCTCAGGTATCGGAGCTGGGTAAGATGGTTGTACTGCCATCAAGCTTCACTGGAGGACCTCGCTACATGCATGAGCGTACTCAGGATGCCATGACCTATGTCCGCAATTTTGGTCGTCCAGATCTCTTTATAACTTTTACGTGCAACCCAAAATGGCGAGAGATATGTGAACTGCTCAAGGAAGGTCAGAAGGCTCAGCACAGACATGACTTGGTAGCGCGGGTTTTCTACTTAAAAGTGAAGCATTTGATGAAACTAACGAAAGGGTCTATATTTGGAGCATGTAGATGTCACATGTTCTCCATAGAATGGCAAAAAAGAGGCCTTCCTCATGTACACATTCTCCTTTGGCTAGAAGAAAAGATTAAAGCAGACATGATTGACAAAGTTATTTGTGCAGAGATACCTGACCCAGAGTTAGACCCTGCCCTCCATGAGATTGTGAAGTCAACTATGATCCACGGCCCATGTGGTGCTCTCAACAGAAATTCGCCCTGTATGGTTAATGGAGCTTGCAGCAAAAAGTATCCCCGTCCTCTACTAAGAGAAACACAGACTGGGGAAAATGGTTATCCTAAAACCGTAGGCGTTCGCCTTCAGATGGTGGATTTGTTGTTGACATCAACGGGGTAAAGCTTGACAATCAATGGGTGGTACCTTTTAACCCTGTCCTGTCTCGCACCTTTTCAGCGCATATCAACGTCGAGTACTGCAACTCTGTCAAGTCTATCAAATATATTTGCAAATACGTCAACAAAGGGTCCGATCAAGCAGCTTTTACAGTTGAAAATGAACTTGACGAGGTGACAAGGTACCAGACAGGACGCTACATTAGTACTTCTGAAGCTGTCTGGCGAATTCACTGCTTTCCAATACACGATCGCCATCCCCCAGTCATGCATCTTGCAGTTCATCTTGAAAACGGCCAAAGAGTTTATTTTAACGAAGAAAATGTCATGGAAAGGCTAAACAACCCGCCAAAAACTACTCTTTTGGGCTTCTTCGATCTGTGCAAAACCGATGCGTTTGCAAGAACCCTCCTTTACTCTGAAGTTCCGTCATATTTTGTATGGAAAAAGAATACCTTTTGTAGAAGAAAGCAAGGGAAATCAGTACCAGGCTATCCCGGGGTGAAAAAAGATCAGGTTTTAGGCAGGGTATATACTACTGTTCACCCTAATAACTCTGAGTGCTATTTTCTACGCCTTCTCCTACACGAAGTTAAAGGGCCTACGTCATTTGAATATCTTAGGAACGTAAATGGAGTGGTCCACCAAACGTTTCAGTCTGCACGTTGCTCTTGGTTTGCTCGAAGACGACACTCACTGGGATCGAACACTAGAAGAAGCTTCACTCTCAGACTCCCCGTCCAAGATCCGCGAACTACTTGCCATCATGTTGGAGTTTTGCCAAGTAAGTAGTCCTCTCACATTATGGGAAAAACACCGCGACAGTTTGGCGGACGACGTAAAGAGGTCGATGGAGACAGAGTTTGGGGATGTGCAACAGCGTATGGACATTGTGTACAACAAATGTTTGGCTTTACTCGAAGATTTGGTGTATTCAATGTCTGGCAACCGTCTCCAAAACTATGGTCTTCCTACACCACTTCGCGAGCAAGAGTCCATCACTAACAACCTGGAACGCCTCAGAGAAATTTCTTTCGATGTAGTCCAGCTCTGTGAAATGGTTGCTGTAAATGTTCCAAAGCTGAACGAAGAACAACTGAATATTTACAAAGAAATTACCTGCAGTATTATTTCAGAATCTGGGCAACTCTTTTTCCTGGACGCTCCTGGAGGTACCGGAAAAACATTTTTGATCAATTTGTTGTTAGCAAAAATAAGGAGTGAGAAAAAGATTGCCATCGCAGTTGCATCCTCTGGCATTGCTGCGACACTGCTTGATGGTGGGAAGACAGCTCATTCAGCTTTCAAGTTGCCTCTCAACCTGAACCACTCAGAAACACCTATTTGCAACATATCAAGACAAAGCAATATGGGCCAGGTACTCAAAGAAACAGTATTAATTGTTTGGGACGAATGTACCATGGCCCACAAAGGAGGTATAGAGGCTCTGGACAGGACACTTCAAGACATCAGGAACTGCAAACGTCTAATGGGCGGAGTAACAGTTCTGCTGGCTGGAGACATCAGGCAAACCTTGCCCGTGATACCTCGAGGAACTCGGGCTGATGAGGTGAAAGCGTGCCTTAAGTCATCCTTCTTATGGCCAAAAATTAAAATCCTGTCTTTGAGAGTTAACATGAGAGTTCATTTGAATGGAGATTTGAAAGCAGAAG
Source organism: Stictocephala bisonia (assembly GCA_035578905.1). Classification (NCBI taxonomy): domain Eukaryota; kingdom Metazoa; phylum Arthropoda; class Insecta; order Hemiptera; family Membracidae; genus Stictocephala; species Stictocephala bisonia. The sequence continues at coordinate 6,940 of JAQJVL010000714.1, forward strand.
AATTTTCTACATTAGTTTTACAAATAGGTGATGATAAACTGCTAGAAGATCATGAAGGTAAATGTGCAATACCTCAAAATCTTTGTCATACTGTTAGTGATATGAAGACACTGCTTGACAAGATATATCCTAACTTAAATGACAATGTGAACAATAGTCCAACATGGTTGCAAGAGAGGGCGATTCTTACCCCAACTAACGACTCTGCAAATATAATAAACCTTTTGTTGTTAGAAAAATTGCCTTCTGCTGTTGTGAGGTATGAATCTGTGGACTCAGTGGTTGAGACAGAAGACGCTGTTCACTATCCAGCGGAGTTTCTCCACACTCTGAACCCCCCTGGAATTCCACCTCATGTTCTTTCTCTAAAAGTCGGTGCTCCAATAATGCTACTCCACAACCTAAACCCTCCCAAACTCTGTAACGGTACCAGGCTGCAGGTGAAAACTCTGCATAAACATGTTATTGAAGCGACAATATTTACAGGCGTTGGTCAAGGAGAAACTGTTTTTATTCCCCGAATTCCTCTTATTCCCTCAGACTACCATTTTGCATTCAAACGTCTGCAGTTCCCTGTAAAATTATGCTATGCCATGACTATTAACAAGGCACAAGGGCAAAGTTTGAAGATGGCTGGGGTAGATCTGAGCAGTGACTGTTTCTCCCATGGCCAGTTATACGTAGCATGTTCTAGAGTAAGCTCATCTGACAGTCTGGTCGTCCTTCAGCCAGAAAAAAGGACTAAAAATGTTGTTTACAAAGAGGTACTAAGCACTTAAGAAAACAACAACAACATCAATTTTGGCTGTCCGTATATATCTATCAGACTAAAATGTACTAAAATATATTTAAGTACCTGCATATATTAAACTACCTGGTGGGACTGTTCCGGCAGAGGATAGGGTGACTGCCTTACCAAATAAAACTACCCGGTGAGACTGTTCCGGCAAAGGCTAGGGTGACTGCCTTACCAAATAAAACTACCCGGTGAGACTGTTCCGTCAGAGGCTAGGGTGACTGCCTTACCAAATAAAACTACCCGGTGGGATTGATTCGGCAGAGGCTAGGGTGACTGCCTTACCAAATAAAACTACCCGGTGAGACTGTTCCGGCAGAGGCTAGGGTGACTGCCTTACCAAATAAAACTACCCGGTGGGATTGATTCGGCAGAGGCTAGGGTGACTGCCTTACCAAATAAAACTACCCGGTGTGATTGATTCGGCAGAGGCTAGGGTGACTGCATTAACAAATAAAACTACCCGGTGTGATTGATTCGGCAGAGGCTAGGGTGACTGCCTTACCAAATAAAACTACCCGGTGTTTTTAATTAAATGTTATATATATTTTTTTTTTTATTATTTTTTTTTTTTGGAAATAAGTTGTAAATATGGTCTCTACCTGCCGGCCTCCCCGTGGCAAGACTGGATACGCCAGACTCATTTTCTCAATTTTAATTCTGGTCAACCAACGGGCAGATGTACTCGAGTTACTAACAATTAATTATTTCGTTCCTCGGCGAAAATACACAACCCGTACATAGGTCCTAATGTAAGTGTTCCTTAATCATAATCCGTAGCGAAGCACGGGTAATTTCTGCTAGTGATCAATATACTTAATAACATATATTTACTATTTTCAAACCATCATTACCGACACAAAAAGGCGCGTGGTTTTTAACTTCACAGTTGTCTTTACAACTGGTTAAGGAACAAGGATCGACACACTTCCCAGAATGACAGGCCTTGGTTGCATCACAATTGTCGTTTGATGAACATGAAACTTGGGGATCTGAAAACAAACATAACAACCACATCAAATTAAGACTTGTATTCAGTAAGAATTAGTGATGAAATGATTTAATTTTACAACTGACAAACTAGAACTACTATTATCTACAATTATACACAATTGTAAATTTAAAGTTCTAATAACTACCTTCAAATGTGACGGTTTTAAGACAAATAATAAATATATTTTATTGAAGTCTGCAAGTGTGTGTGTGTTTTTATTTTTATTTATTTTATTTATTTATTTAATAAATTGAAATATTGGTCATTTAGAATAAAAAATAATGAGGAGATTTTGTTTAATATGAAAAATAAGCTAACATTATGTTGTAATTACGTTGAGAGTTTCCTTGATGAATAATTGTGATATTTTTTATTTTTCATATTTTGTGGAGCTAGTCAAAACTATTTATACATAGATTTGTGTATAAATGATTTGTGTGCGTGCGTGCATGTGCTTGTGTGTGCGTGTGCGTGTCCGTGTGCGTGTGCACGTGTGCGTATGTGCGTGAATGCGTGCGTGCGTGCGTGTGTGTGTGTGTGTGTGTGTGTGTGTGTGTGTGTGTGTGTGTGTGTGTGTGTGTGTGTGTGTGTGTGTGTGTGTGTGTGTGTGTGTGTGTGTGTGTGTGTGTGTGTGTGTCTGTATATATATATATATATATATATATATATATATATATATATATATATATATATATATATATACATGTTTGAACATATTTAAATATTACATACTTAAAAATTTTTCAGATATATTATTAAATATGCAGATGATAACTTAATTTCCATAGTTCATAAGGATATTGATACTGGTATGTCATTGAATCAAGATGATCTTAATTTACTTACAAAGTATTTTTTTCAATAATGGCAATAAATTGAACAGTAATAAAACAAGAGCAACAAACTGTTGTTTTAGAACCTCTAGAATTGATATTAATCCAATGCAAGATATACACCTGTCATTAGTATGTCATAAACATAATTGTTTTATTAGTCCAAATAGTTGTAGATGTGAGAATCTAAAATTTGTTACTTGTATTTAACACCTAGACATAGAAGTAGATTTCAATATGAAATATGACTCATATATTGGTAGGCATGCAAACAATTTATGATTAATATTATTTAAGTGTTAAAAACTAAGTGGCTGTCTCTCTATTATAACAAAGAGGTTAATATATTTTTCCTTAGTTCAGAGTGTGTTCTACTATGTTATATATCTGTACTACTTGACTCCTGAATATATACTTAAGCAATTAAAAAGTATTTTGAGCAGAATTCTAAAAGTATTATTTAAGGATTTGCCAATGGAAATATTGGGTATAATGAATTTTGATGGTCTTACTAAATTTACAGATCTATCTAGATACTACTTTGACGAGGAATACAGAGTATTGCCCAACCTACATTATAACTCAAGGCACATACTATTTTTCGCTCAAAGACACCATAATAATTATGGATAATTAACGTTACAGTATAAAATACCTCACTTCCTCAATTCATTACCTAAAACTGTAGGAAACCTACAAAATAACAATCAAATAAAAATGGAATTTAAATAGTATTTTATTACTTTACGATGACTATAGCTGGATAATAACTATAAATTAATTTCCAAATAAAATTATAGGTACCGGTTTTTATTTATAAAGAGATGCTTTCTAACAGTTGAAGGGTTGAAGAGTCGACTATCAATCAATCAAACAAATATATACTTACATATTGAGGTTATCCACCTTGTCACGTTAGTAAAACAAAAAAATTTATAAATATCTTTGTTTATTTGAATGACTATTTTCAATGTCGAACTATACATAGATAAATAAGATAAGACTACTGAGACCCATCCCCCCCCACCAAAGCTGGGAAGCGTGCCAACCGGGGGATGGCTCAAAACAAGTCGAGCGATGGGATCACGGGTGGCAGTTGGAGGGTCAAAATAACACTCGGCAGCTGAGCAAAACTAATTTTATTATCAAGCAAGCAAAAATTTAAAAAAAACAAAAACGGCAGAAGGCCACAACAAAAAAAGAAAGAAAGCCACAATTAAAAAATGGCAGAAGGCCACAATATAAATTCTCACTTAAATAAATAACAAACACTAAAATTAACAAGATAATACACAACAATAACAAACGCTATAAATACCACAAACTCTACAAATACCAAAATTTAACAATTAATCAACTACAGGGTGTATGGCCTATCTGCAGTTTTGGCCTGAGACACCCAAAACGTAAGACAAATTATTAAAGAAACAAATAAAAGTGAAAAGAAAATTTATAAAAATTTTGATAACCCCAATTAAGCCGGCAATTTGGCCCACATCCCTTGATTCCACCGAGGCCAGGGAGTAAGCCGGATTCCCTGGGCAGCTCCGAATAGAAGTTAACTAAAAGCACAATAATCCCCTTTTGGTGAGTTTAAAAATTAAACAATTCAAAAAAAAATATAACACGGTACCGTTCTATTATCCCCGGACATCAATAATACAATTAACAACGAAAAAATAAATAACGATCACTAGGCCTAAACATAACAATAAATAACAACAAAACTTAACCATAGGGACCTAACAAAATATAAAATCCAAAAAATATAACAATAAAATAAACTAATTAAATAAATAACAATAAATATCAACGTTTTCTTCTTTTTTTTTCTTAAATTGTAATGTTTGAAATGTCCCCATGGCTGTTTCTTCACTTTGTCCAAACAGTTTTAGGCCTAGGCACAAATATATCCACAAACCTTTTTTCTTCTTTTGTTTTTATATATTTTTTTTGTGTTTTTTATAAATCACCCCCAGCTCAGCCGCCGGGAAAAGATGGAAAGAACTGACCTGAGGACTGAAGACTTCTACCACCAAAGATGTAGGGCGGGTAGCGGGCAACTCCAGGCTCCAACATGGTCCTCAGGCCAGGCTAGCAGTGGAGAATATCGAAGTTCCCCCGGACGGCAGGCTGAGGGCTGAAAGTCCCACTCAAGGACCCTGGACTGCAAGGTCAAACACAGCCATTAAACACAGTCCAGCCATCACAACAAAATATTCCACATAACAACTGATATAAGAAATGGCAACAAAACAGGAACAGACAAAATTGTACATGATTAAAGCACACTAGAAAATAAAAGATAAATTTTTAGGCTATGACTAATTACGTTGGAAACTCAGATTTAAGACAAATTACAAATTAACAAATTATAAAAGAATTAATTACGTATATGGAACAAAAAAAAATGACAAACTGAATATTAGGCTATGGATACATGAGCAATAGGTTATAACATGAAAATCAAAGTGTACAGCTAGGCTAGGTTATTGGCAAAGAACAAAAAATATGGTAAATCGGTAACTACAACTGTAAAAAGGCTAAACAAAACATTATACAGAACTACTATTGACAATAAAGGCAGATATAAAAAGCATTAACGGTAATTAACGGTAAAAAGTAACATGGAAGCACATGGCTTTAACCTAGTCTGAGAAACATCTAGACAAAGAATACAAATTTAACAAAACCCTGAAAACACAACTAAGCCCGATTAATATTTTCAATGAAACAAAAGTTTTTTCACCAAAAGGGTGATTAAATATTAGAAATTACAAAAGAACACTTACGTTTTGGGAACCTTAGCCTAACATAGTAATCTCAGCAGGCAGAGCCAAAGACAAAATGACGGCCAACCTGACCGAAGCTGCTGGAAACCGGAACGAAACGGAACTGGGCCAACGGCTACCAACTACGCGAAACGCAAGGCAAAAGCGAATCTCAGGCAGCCCGGTAGACAACGACGAAAAAAACGAAACTGTACCGGTCCAAGACCCGGTACACTACAAAGAGATAAATAAGCACTGTTGAGTTAATTTTACACACTGGGAAATCTATGTGATATATTATGTAAATCAACAACAATACTGACAGAGTTTTGACGGGAGCCGGTATTAAACTGGTTTCTACCAACCGGGTCTTCCTGTTGAACACAGGAACAAAGAATGCCATACGTGTTTGGCTCATTATCAGAGTGCAACACTCTGCATTGCAACATACATGAGGTTGTTGGTGAACAACAGTGAGACTAATTTTCACTGTCATTTCTTAGCACATATAGTTTATAGTTAGAATATTATGTTTCTTATTACTGTTGGATTTTATTTGTTGTTATTTGATTCATTTTTTTATTATTATACATATGTTACATTCACATCCTTGATTTCATTTTTTTTTTTTATAAGTTGAACTGTTCATAGTCTATATAGTATTTAATATTGTTTATTTATTGTCCATTTATATTATATTTGTATAATATAGTTATGTATATTACTTATTTGTCTATTTCCATTATGTTAATATTAATTGCTTTGATGCTTACATTGGACTACCAGTCGTAATCCAGAAGGAAGTTTTAAACAATCAAACAATTAATTGAGATACACTCCAAAATAAAATAAAAGTTATGATTATTGATACAAAAAAAATTATATTTTTGAAAAGATTTACTTTTATAATGAATAACTAAGGTTTTTTGGTTTCCTTTAACTATGTTTCCTTGGTGTTTTTTGATTTGTTTATTTATTTTTGTTTTATTATGTTTGTTAGTTACTTTAAGATTACTCATATATTAAAGATATTTCATTTTTTCGGTGGCAGTCTGTGGATAGACACTTATGCGCCGCAAATTATCGGTGGTAGGTTACAGATATAGACTTATTCTTTACATGATGGTAATGAACGTGTTAAATAAACAATTCAAGTAACTTTGAGTAAAGAGCACTTACCTAAGATACAATCAGGTTCATGATTCCTTACTTTACAAATGGCACCTTCATAGCACTTCATTTTACACAATCATTTTATCAGTAGATATAGCAATTATATCTTTTAACAGTTTAAATAACATAATTATGTTTTTAAAGAGAATCTATTATACGTATAAAATACTTAGCAAATTTTATTTGCATTGAGGTAAAATTTATTAGATGTTTTGACAAAGCACCTGCTGGTGGAAACTAAAATGATTTCAGTATACCCATCTGTAGAATGTCTTGAAGCACGTATTCATAAAAATACAACAAATTTAAATCCTGTCATCTCTCAAATACGTAATCAAACTAAATACATCATTCATCCATCTCCCTTTAAAGTTTGTAGGCCGTTACATTTAACAAAAACACTTTTAAATTTAATTTTAATGTCACAATTGGTTGTCATTTGTTTTAAACCTACAATAAAATAATGTAATTGACTGAAAGTTAGCATATAATTTTTATAGAGTTACGGTTAGTTACTTGCCTATTGGTTTCTTTCGTTCCTAAAGGCATGGTTATTATATTTTTTATATGTAATTTATTGTAAACCACTTATGTCATTTTGACGATCTCCTATAAATTCTTAAAACTAAGGAATCATTTAAATTTATTTTCGAACAGACAGGTTCGGAAATGGTTAACATAATTTGTAAGCGCTGCTGAGGGGCAACGGTCCAAACCTTAATAGCAAATTGACGTCTCTTATTTACGTCTATGAAGCACATTTGAGTGGGGAGGCTTTGGGACTAAGATTATTTTCCAAAAATGTATTTGTCAAGAAGCTGAAGAAAGTTTAAGCTTCTGTCAGAAGACAACTGTAAATTTTACTAACTTTCTAAAGCTATTTATAGGTTACGATGAGTTATAAAATGGAAAAAATAAAAGAACTTTGTAAAATAAATACAGTTACCTTGTAACGACATAGTTGAGTGAAGGAAGACCAAAAGCAACACGATCCAAAAAGACTTCATTTTAGTTTTTGAGAATGACGTCATCTGCAAAAAGGAAAAAACTGTGGTGAATCTTAAATGTCTGTTCTTATAAAAAAAATAAATAAATAAATAACAATACTACTACTGTAACTAGGCATTGATTTCAGTTTCTTTAATTTGTATTCTTCTGTTCCACTTAGTTTCTTATTATTGTATTTCATCTTAGGCTTTTCAATCATTTATCGTTTTTATTACTTTTATTATTTTACACTCTTTGTCCGGGGATATGACTATGTATTTTGCTTTAGCCGTGGGCACTTTAATAGCTGGGGCCTTTTGTGAAATATTTTACTTTGTTACTCTCTCCCATATGCGTTTTTTACAAGTTGGTTTAAAATCCATTTTAGGGTTCCCTGAACCCAAAAAGTAATTTTTTCGAAAAAAAAGTTTGATGTCTGTCCATATATTATGTGTCAGTCTGTGTGTATGTGCAGTTCACTGGAGACCAAATGGATGGATACATTTTTATGAAATTTGGTATGTATGTGTATTTAGCCAATATCTCCTGACCATTTTCCACATTTTTGAAATTTAATTTTTTTATATTTATGAGCTAACGGTTCTAACGATTTTGATTATATTTTCAGAAAAAGTGTGAACTACAATTTAAAATATTTGAGTGAAAATTGCATTACTCTAACTTTACTAGTTTTTTAGTTATGGCAAAAAACACATTCGGGAATCAAACTGGTGATTTTCTAAGTTTTAATTTTTTTAGTGTTTAATATGGGGGAATTTTTGTGTAAATTATTTGAAACTATTTATTTTTTATTTATATTAATATTGATTCACTACCTACAAAGACTCATAGATCAGCATTATAAATATATCGGTATATTTATAAATCTGAGAAAATATAAAGTAACATTAAAACGTATCTGCCAAATTGGTAGACCTTTATTTGATATATTCTCATTATGACATTTCTATGTTGACCGGGCCCCTTTATTTCCATTTAGATCTAAAAAAAGTCAATACGCGTACAGAGGACACAGCCCAACCCCCCAATCGTACTGTGATGATGATACACGCACACTAGAATCTACCCACCCACCCAACCATATATATATATTATATATATATATATATATATATATATATATATAAAAAGTATGGTTTTTTATTAATTAAAAATGATGTAAACGCTGAGTTTTATACTTGGAAAAAGTCCAAAAGTCTTTACATTATAATAAAAATAAGAAATAAATCGCTTTTAAACGTCAGTGATCGATCTAACGTTACTGCAATGTACTGCGGATGATCGTTGTGGTGGAGTTTACACCATTAAGAAAGATGTTTAGTTTTCGATTAGCCAGTCGATTACTTAGGTTTAACCAGGATTGCTCGGTGTTTGATGGGTTAGGATTCAGCTTCCAGGTTCTAAAATATTCTTCGAGGGTAGCGAGATCGTTGTGAGTGTTTCTTCAGTAGCTGTGATGTCTTCGTGTTGATCAGTTAAAGCAATATTGAACACTCTTTGTCGATGGATGGACTCGGCCACTTACTAAAAACTCACTACTTCATTAGATCATACAAGTATATAGTACGTAGGGGCGTCGTTGCCATATCGATATAGACTCAGGTAATAAGATTGGGAACCATAAATATCATACTTTCAGGTGACACTGGACGCATTCAGCCACCCTATTACACAGTGCCTACTTAATGAGAGCTTTTTTTTTAAATATAGTGACTTACGAACGTCCTGCCATATTGATATACTTTAACGTAAAAAGATTATGAACCATAAATATTGTACTTGCCAGTGACACCAGATGGATTCACCCACACTGGTCCATCCATACTCACTAAGTTATTGAGATAGTTATTTTGACACGCAGGTATTGTTGAACAGTTTCTGCCAAAATTATGTTTCATCACGTTTTAGAATTTGCACCCACACGCCCTACTAGCTAGATACATTGAAATTAATTTATATCTTGAATGCATAAATTATAAAACATGTATATCTCAGATGCAAACTATTAACTAGTAATAAAATTAAAAGACAACTTTTGACAGTACAAACAGATAGTAAGCCTCCCTTTAAGTCAATACGGGGCTGTCATTACTCATGAGCAACCATTTAAGTCAATACGGGGCTGTCATTACTCATGAGCAACCATTTAAGTCAATACGGGGCTGACACTAATCATGAGCAACCATTTAAGTCAATACGAGGCTGTCATAACTCATGAGCAACCATTTAAGTCAATACAGGGCTGTCATTACTCATGAGCAACCATTTAAGTCAATACGGGGCTGTCATTAATCATGAGCAACCATTTAAGTCAATACGGGGCTGTCATTACTCATGAGCAACCATTTAAGTCAATACGGGGCTGACACTAATCATGAGCAACCATTTAAGTCAATACGAGGCTGTCATTACTCATGAGCAACCATTTAAGTCAATACGGGGCTGTCATTAATCATGAGCAACCATTTAAGTCAATACGGGGCTGTCATTACTCATGAGCAAACATTTAAGTCAATACGGGGCTGTCATTAATCATGAGCAACCATTTAAGTCAATACGGGGCTGTCATTACTCATGAGCAACCATTTAAGTCAATACGGGGCTGACACTAATCATGAGCAACCATTTAAGTCAATACGGGGCTGTCATTACTCATGAGCAACCATTTAAGTCAATACGGGGCTGACACTAATCATGAGCAACCATTTAAGTCAATACGAGGCTGTCATTATTCATGAGCAACCATTTAAGTCAATACGGGGCTGTCATTACTCATGAGCAACCATTTAAGTCAATACAGGGCTGTCATTACTCATGAGCAACCATTTAAGTCAATACGGAGCTGTCATTACTCATGAGCAACCATTTAAGTCATTACGGGGCTGTCATTACTCATGAGCAACCATTTAAGTCAATACTTGGCTGTCATTACTCATGAGCAACCATTTAAGTCAATACAGGGCTTTCATTAATCACGAGCAATCATTTAAGTCAATATGGGGCTGTCATTACTCATGAGCAACCATTTAAGTCAATACGGGGCTGACATTAATCATGAGCAACCATTTAATTCAATACGGGGCTGTCATTACTCATGAGCAACCATTTAAGTCAATACGGGGCTGTCATTAATCACGAGCAACCATTTAAATCAATACGGGGCTGTCATTACTCATGACCAACCATTTAAGTCAATACTGGGCTGTCATTATTCATGAGCAACCAATTAAGTCAATACAGGACTGTCATTACTCATGAGCAACCATTTAAGTCAATACGGGGCTGTCATTACTCATGAGCAACAATTTAAGTCAATACGGGGCTGTCATTACTCATGAGCAACCATTTAAGTCAATACGGGGCTGTCATTACTCATGAGCAACCATTTAAGTCAATACGGGGCTGTCATTACTTATGAGCAAACATTTAAGTCAATACGAGGCTGTCATTACTCATGAGCAACCATTTAAGTCATTACGGGGCTGTCATTACTCATGAGCAACCATTTAAGTCAATACGGGGCTGTCATTACTCATGAGCAACCATTTAAGTCAATACTTGGCTGTCATTACTCATGAGCAACCATTTAAGTCATTACGGGGCTGTCAATACTCATGAGCAACCATTTAAGTCAATACGGGGCTGTCATTACTCATGAGCAACCATTTAAGTCAATACGGAGCTGTCATTACACATGAGCAACCATTTAAGTCATTACGGGGCTGTCATTACTCATGAGCAATTATTTAAGCCAATACGGAGCTGTCATTACTCATGAGCAACCATTTAAGTCAATACGGGGCTCTCATTACTCATGAGCAACCATTTAATTCAATGCGGGGCTGTCATTACTCATGAGCAACCATTTAAGTCAATATGGGGCTATCATTACTCATGAGCAACCATTTAAGTCAATACGGGGCTCTCATTACTCATGAGCAACCATTTAAGTCAATACGGGGCTGTCATTACTCATGAGCAACCATTTAAGTCATTACGGGGCTGTCAATACTCATGAGCAACCATTTAAGTCAATACGGGGCTGTCATTACTCATGAGCAACCATTTAAGTCAATACGGAGCTGTCATTACACATGAGCAACCATTTAAGTCATTACTGGGCTGTCATTACTCATGAGCAATTATTTAAGTCAATACGGAGCTGTCATTACTCATGAGCAACCATTTAAGTCAATACGGGGCCGTCATTACTCATGAGCAACCATTTAAGTCAATACGGGGCTCTCATTACTCATGAGCAACCATTTAATTCAATGCGGGGCTGTCATTACTCATGAGCAACCATTTAAGTCAATATGGGACTATCATTACTCATGAGCAACCATTTAAGTTTATACGGGGCTCTCATTACTCAAGAGCAACCATTTAAGTCAATACGGGGCTGTCATTACTCATGAGCAACCATTTAAGTCAATACGGGGCTGTCATTACTCATGAGCAACCCTTTAAGTCAATACGGGACTGTCATTACTCATGAGCAACCATTTAAGTCATTATGGGGCTTTCATTACTCATGAGCAACCATTAAAGTCAATACTTGGCAGTCATTACTCATGAGCAACCATTTAAGTCAATAAGGGGCTGTCGTTACTCATGAGCAACCATTTAAGTCAATACGGGGCTGTCATTACTCATGAGCAACCATTTAAGTCAATACGGGGCTGTCATTACTCATGAGCAACCATTTAAGTCAATACGGGCCTGTCATTACTTATGAGCAACCATTTAAGTCAATACGGGGCTGTCATTACTCATGAGCAACCATTTAAGTCATTACGGGGCTGTCATTACTCATGAGCAACCATTTAAGTAAATACTTGGCTGTCATTACTCATGAGCAATCATTTAAGTCAATACGGGGCTGTCATTACTCATGAGCAACCATTTAAGTCAATACGGGGCTGTAATTAATCATGAGCAACCATTTAAGTCAATACGGGGCTGTCATTACTCATGAGCAACCATTTAAGTCAATACTGGGCTTTCATTACTAATGAGGAACCATTTAAGTGAATACGGGGCTGTCATTACTCATCAGCAACCATTTAAGTCAATACGGGGCTGTCATTACTCATGAGCAACCCTTTATTTCAATACGGGGCTGTCATTACTCATGAGCAATTTAAGTCAATACGGGGCTGTCATTACTCATGAGCAACCATTTAAGTCAATACGGGGCTCTCATTACTCATGAGCAACCATTTAAGTCATTACGGGGCTGTCATTACTCATGAGCAAACATTTAAGTGAATATGGGGCTGTCATTAATCATGAGCAACCATTTAAGTCAATACGGGGCTATCATTAATCATGAGCAACTATTCAAGTCAATACTAGGATGTCATTACTCATGAGCAACAATTTAATTCAATACGAGGCTGGACCCATTTAAGTCAATACGGGGCTGTCATTACTTATGAGCAACCATTTAAGTCAATACGGGGCTGTCATTACTCATGAGCAACCATTTAAGTTAATACGGGGCTGTCATTACTCATGAGCAACCATTTAATTCAATACGGGGCTTTAATTACTCATGAGCAACCATTTAAGTCAATACGGGTCCGTCATTACTCATGAGCAACCATTTAAGTCAATGCGGGGCTGTGATTACTCATGAGCAACCATTTAAGTCAATACGGGGCTGTCATTACTCATGAGCAACCATTTAAGTCAATACTGGGCTGTCATTACTCATGAGCAACCATTTAAGTCAATACGGGGCTGTCATTACTCATGAGCAACCATTTAAGTCAATACGGGGCTGTCATTACTCGTGAGCAACCATTTAAGTCAATACGGGGCTGTCATTAATCATGAGCAATCATTTAATTCAATACGTGGCTGTCATTACTCATGAGCAACCATTTAAGTCAATACGGGGCTGTCATTACTCACGAGCAACCATTTAAGTCAATACGGGGCTGTCATTACTCATGAGTAACCATTTAAGTCAATACGGGACTGTCATTACTCATGACCAACCATTTAAGTCAATACGGGGCTGTCAATAATCATGAGCAACCATTTAAGTCAATACTGGGCTGTCGTTACTCATGAGCAACCATTTAAGTCAATACGGGGCTGTCATTACTCATGAGCAACCATTTAAGTCAATACGGGGCTGTCATTACTCATGAGCAACCATTTAAGTCAATACGGGGCTGTCATTAATCATGAGCAACCATTTAAGTCAATACGGGGCTGTCATTACTCATGAGCAACCATTTAAGTCAATACGGGGCTGACACTAATCATGAGCAACCATTTAAGTCAATACGAGGCTGTCATTACTCATGAGCAACCATTTAAGTCAATACGGGGCTGTCATTACTCATGAGCAACCATTTAAGTCAATACAGGGCTGTCATTACTCATGAGCAACCATTTAAGTCAATACGGGGCTGTCATTAATCATGAGCAACCATTTAAGTCAATACGGGGCTGACACTAATCATGAGCAACCATTTAAGTCAATACGAGGCTGTCATTACTCATGAGCAACCATTTAAGTCAATACGGGGCTGTCATTAATCATGAGCAACCATTTAAGTCAATACGGGGCTGTCATTACTCATGAGCAACCATTTAAGTCAATACTGGAATGTCATTACTCATGAGCAACCATTTAATTCAATACGGGGCTGTCATTACTCATGAGCAACCATTTAAGCCAATACTGGGCTGTCATTACTCATGAGCAACCATTTAAGTCAATACGGGGCTGTCATTACTCATGAGCAATCATTTAAGTCAATACGGGGCTGTCATTACTTATGAGCAACCATTTAAGTCAATACGGAGCTGTCATTACTCATGAGCAACCATTTAAGTCCTTACGGGGCTGTCATTACTCATGAGCAACCATTTAAGTCAATACTTGGCTGTCATTACTCATGAGCAACCATTTAAGTCAATATAGGGCTGTCATTAATCATGAGCAATCATTTAAGTCAATACGGGGCTGTCATTACTCATGAGCAACCATTTAAGTCAATACGGGGCTGACATTAATCATGAGCAACCATTTAATTCAATACGGGGCTGTCATTACTCATGAGCAACCATTTAAGTCAATACGGGGCTGTCATTAATCACGAGCAACCATTTAAATCAATACGGGGCTGTCATTACTCATGACCAACCATTTAAGTCAATACTGGGCTGTCATTATTAATGAGCAACCATTTAATTCAATACAGGACTGTCATTACTCATGAGCAACCATTTAAGTCAATACGGGGCTTTCATTACTCATGAGCAACCATTTAAGTCAATACGGGGCTGTCATTACTCATTAGCAACCATTTAAGTCAATACGGGGCTGTCATTACTCATGAGCAACCATTTAAGTCAATACGGGGCTGTCATTACTTATGAGCAAACATTTAAGTCAATACGAGGCTGTCATTACTCATGAGCAACCATTTAAGTCATTACGGGGCTGTCATTACTCATGAGCAACCATTTAAGTCAATACGGGGCTGTCATTACTCATGAGCAACCATTTAAGTCAATACTTGGCTGTCATTACTCATGAGCAACCATTTAAGTCATTACGGGGCTGTCAATACTCATGAGCAACCATTTAAGTCAATACGGGGCTGTCATTACTCATGAGCAACCATTTCGGTCAATACGGAGCTGTCATTACACATGAGCAACCATTTAAGTCATTACGGGGCTGTCATTACTCATGAGCAATTATTTAAGTCAATACGGAGCTGTCATTACTCATGAGCAACCATTTAAGTCAATACTTGGCTGTCATTACTCATGAGCAACCATTTAAGTCAATACAGGGCTGTCATTAATCATGAGCAATCATTTAAGTCAATACGGGGCTGTCATTACTCATGAGCAACCATTTAAGTCAATACGGGGCTGACATTAATCATGAGCAACCATTTAATTCAATACGGGGCTGTCATTACTCATGAGCAACCATTTAAGTCAATACGGGGCTGTCATTAATCACGAGCAACCATTTAAATCAATACGGGGCTGTCATTACTCATGACCAACCATTTAAGTCAATACTGGGCTGTCATTATTCATGAGCAACCAATTAAGTCAATACAGGACTGTCATTACTCATGAGCAACCATTTAAGTCAATACGGGGCTGTCATTACTCATGAGCAACCATTTAAGTCAATACGGGGCTGTCATTACTCATGAGCAACCATTTAAGTCAATACGGGGCTGTCATTACTCATGAGCAACCATTTAAGTCAATACGGGGCTGTCATTACTTATGAGCAAACATTTAAGTCAATACGAGGCTGTCATTACTCATGAGCAACCATTTAAGTCATTACGGGGCTGTCATTACTCATGAGCAACCACTTAAGTCAATACGGGGCTGTCATTACTCATGAGCAACCATTTAAGTCAATACTTGGCTGTCATTACTCATGAGCAACCATTTAAGTCATTACGGGGCTGTCAATACTCATGAGCAACCATTTAAGTCAATACGGGGCTGTCATTACTCATGAGCAACCATTTAAGTCAATACGGAGCTGTCATTACACATGAGCAACCATTTAAGTCATTACGGGGCTGTCATTACTCATGAGCAATTATTTAAGTCAATACGGAGCTGTCATTACTCATGAGCAACCATTTAAGTCAATACGGGGCTCTCATTACTCATGAGCAACCATTTAATTCAATGCGGGGCTGTCATTACTCATGAGCAACCATTTAAGTCAATATGTGGCTATTATTACTCATGAGCAACCATTTAAGTCAATACGGGGCTCTCATTACTCATGAGCAACCATTTAAGTCAATACGGGGCTGTCATTACTCATGAGCAACCATTTAAGTCATTACGGGGCTGTCAATACTCATGAGCAACCATTTAAGTCAATACGGGGCTGTCATTACTCATGAGCAACCATTTAAGTCAATACGGAGCTGTCATTACACATGAGCAACCATTTAAGTCATTACTGGGCTGTCATTACTCATGAGCAATTATTTAAGTCAATACGGAGCTGTCATTACTCATGAGCAACCATTTAAGTCAATACGGGGCCGTCATTACTCATGAGCAACCATTTAAGTCAATACGGGGCTCTCATTACTCATGAGCAACCATTTAATTCAATGCGGGGCTGTCATTACTCATGAGCAACCATTTAAGTCAATATGGGACTATCATTACTCATGAGCAACCATTTAAGTTTATACGGGGCTCTCATTACTCAAGAGCAACCATTTAAGTCAATACGGGGCTGTCATTACTCATGAGCAACCATTTAAGTCAATACGGGGCTGTCATTACTCATGAGCAACCCTTTAAGTCAATACGGGACTGTCATTACTCATGAGCAACCATTTAAGTCATTATGGGGCTTTCATTACTCATGAGCAACCATTTAAGTCAATACTTGGCTGTCATTACTCATGAGCAACCATTTAAGTCAATACGGGGCTGTCGTTACTCATGAGCAACCATTTAAGTCAATACGGGGCTGTCATTACTCATGAGCAACCATTTAAGTCAATACGGGGCTGTCATTACTCATGAGCAACCATTTAAGTCAATACGGGGCTGTCATTACTTATGAGCAACCATTTAAGTCAATACGGGGCTGTCATTACTCATGAGCAACCATTTAAGTCATTACGGGGCTGTCATTACTCATGAGCAACCATTTAAGTAAATACTTGGCTGTCATTACTCATGAGCAATCATTTAAGTCAATACGGGGCTGTCATTACTCATGAGCAACCATTTAAGTCAATACGGGGCTGTAATTAATCATGAGCAACCATTTAAGTCAATACGGGGCTGTCATTACTCATGAGCAACCATTTAAGTCAATACTGGGCTTTCATTACTAATGAGGAACCATTTAAGTGAATACGGGGCTGTCATTACTCATCAGCAACCATTTAAGTCAATACGGGGCTGTCATTACTCATGAGCAACCCTTTATTTCAATACAGGGCTGTCATTACTCATGAGCAATTTAAGTCAATACGGGGCTGTCATTACTCATGAACAACCATTTAAGTCAATACGGGGCTGTCATTACTCATGAGCAACCATTTAAGTCATTACGGGGCTGTCATTACTCATGAGCAAACATTTAAGTGAATATGGGGCTGTCATTAATCATGAGCAACCATTTAAGTCAATACGGGGCTATCATTAATCATGAGCAACTATTCAAGTCAATACTAGGATGTCATTACTCATGAGCAACAATTTAATTCAATACGAGGCTGTCATTACTCATGAGGACCCATTTAAGTCAATACGGGGCTGTCATTACTCATGAGCAACCATTTAAGTCAATACGGGGCTGTCATTACTCATGAGCAACCATTTAAGTTAATACGGGGCTGTCATTACTCATGAGCAACCATTTAATTCAATACGGGGCTTTAATTACTCATGAGCAACTATTTAAGTCAATACGGGTCCGTCATTACTCATGAGCAACCATTTAAGTCAATGCGGGGCTGTGATTACTCATGAGCAACCATTTAAGTCAATACGGGGCTGTCATTACTCATGAGCAACCATTTAAGTCAATACTGGGCTGTCATTACTCATGAGCAACCATTTAAGTCAATACGGGGCTGTCATTACTCATGAGCAACCATTTAAGTCAATACGGGGCTGTCATTACTCGTGAGCAACCATTTAAGTCAATACGGGGCTGTCATTAATCATGAGCAATCATTTAATTCAATACGTGGCTGTCATTACTCATGAGCAACCATTTAAGTCAATACGGGGCTGTCATTACTCACGAGCAACCATTTAAGTCAATACGGGGCTGTCATTACTCATGAGTAACCATTTAAGTCAATACGGGACTGTCATTACTCATGACCAACCATTTAAGTCAATACGGGGCTGTCAATAATCATGAGCAACCATTTAAGTCAATACTGGGCTGTCGTTACTCATGAGCAACCATTTAAGTCAATACGGGGCTGTCATTACTCATGAGCAACCATTTAAGTCAATACGGGGCTGTCATTACTCATGAGCAACCATTTAAGTCAATACGGGGCTGTCATTAATCATGAGCAACCATTTAAGTCAATACGGGGCTGTCATTACTCATGAGCAACCATTTAAGTCAATACGGGGCTGACACTAATCATGAGCAACCATTTAAGTCAATACGAGGCTGTCATTACTCATGAGCAACCATTTAAGTCAATACGAGGCTGTCATTACTCATGAGCAACCATTTAAGTCAATACAGGGCTGTCATTACTCATGAGCAACCATTTAAGTCAATACGGGGCTGTCATTAATCATGAGCAACCATTTAAGTCAATACGGGGCTGACACTAATCATGAGCAACCATTTAAGTCAATACGAGGCTGTCATTACTCATGAGCAACCATTTAAGTCAATACGGGGCTGTCATTAATCACGAGCAACCATTTAAGTCAATACGGGGCTGTCATTACTCATGAGCAACCATTTAAGTCAATACTGGGCTGTCATTACTCATGAGCAACCATTTAAGTCAATACGGGGCTGTCATTACTCATGAGCAACCATTTAAGTCAATACGGGGCTGTCATTACTCATGAGCAAACATTTAAGTCAATACGGGGCTGTCATTACTCATGAGCAATCATTTAAGTCAATACGGGGCTGTCATTACTTATGAGCAACCATTTAAGTCAATACGGAGCTGTCATTACTCATGAGCAACCATTTAAGTCCTTACGGGGCTGTCATTACTCATGAGCAACCATTTAAGTCAATACTGGGCTGTCATTATTAATGAGCAACCATTTAATTCAATACAGGACTGTCATTACTCATGAGCAACCATTTAAGTCAATACGGGGCTGTCATTACTCATGAGCAACCATTTAAGTCAATACGGGGCTGTCATTACTCATTAGCAACCATTTAAGTCAATACGGGGCTGTCATTACTCATGAGCAACCATTTAAGTCAATACGGGGCTGTCATTACTTATGAGCAAACATTTAAGTCAATACGAGGCTGTCATTACTCATGAGCAACCATTTAAGTCATTACGGGGCTGTCATTACTCATGAGCAACCATTTAAGTCAATACGGGGCTGTCATTACTCATGAGCAACCATTTAAGTCAATACTTGGCTGTCATTACTCATGAGCAACCATTTAAGTCATTACGGGGCTGTCAATACTCATGAGCAACCATTTAAGTCAATACGGGGCTGTCATTACTCATGAGCAACCATTTAAGTCAATACGGAGCTGTCATTACACATGAGCAACCATTTAAGTCATTACGGGGCTGTCATTACTCATGAGCAATTATTTAAGTCAATACGGAGCTGTCATTACTCATGAGCAACCATTTAAGTCAATACGGGGCTGTCATTACTCATGAGCAACCATTTAAGTCAATACGGGGCTCTCATTACTCATGAGCAACCATTTAATTCAATGCGGGGCTGTCATTACTCATGAGCAACCATTTAAGTCAATATGGGGCTATCATTACTCATGAGCAACCATTT
This sequence comes from Stictocephala bisonia, assembly GCA_035578905.1. NCBI lineage: Eukaryota > Metazoa > Arthropoda > Insecta > Hemiptera > Membracidae > Stictocephala > Stictocephala bisonia. Next base: position 27,043 of record JAQJVL010000714.1, read on the forward strand.
AAGTCAATACGGGGCTCTCATTACTCATGAGCAACCATTTAAGTCAATACGGGGCTGTCATTACTCATGAGCAACCATTTAAGTCATTACGGGGCTGTCAATACTCATGAGCAACCATTTAAGTCAATACGGGGCTGTCATTACTCATGAGCAACCATTTAAGTCAATACGGAGCTGTCATTACACATGAGCAACCATTTAAGTCATTACGGGGCTGTCATTACTCATGAGCAATTATTTAAGTCAATACGGAGCTGTCATTACTCATGAGCAACCATTTAAGTCAATACGGGGCTGTCATTACTCATGAGCAACCATTTAAGTCAATACGGGGCTCTCATTACTCATGAGCAACCATTTAATTCAATGCGGGGCTGTCATTACTCATGAGCAACCATTTAAGTCAATATGGGACTATCATTACTCATGAGCAACCATTTAAGTCTATACGGGGCTCTCATTACTCATGAGCAACCATTTAAGTCAATACGGGGCTGTCATTACTCATGAGCAACCATTTAAGTCAATACGGGGCTGTCATTACTCATGAGCAACCCTTTAAGTCAATACGGGGCTGTCATTACTCATGAGCAACCATTTAAGTGAATACGGGGCTGTCATTACTCATGAGCAACCATTTAAGTCAATACTTGGCTGTCATTACTCATGAGCAACCATTTAAGTCAATACGGGGCTGTCGTTACTCATGAGCAACCATTTAAGTCAATACGGGGCTGTCATTACTCATGAGCAACCATTTAAGTCAATACGGGGCTGTCATTACTCATGAGCAACCATTTATGTCAATACGGGGCTGTCATTACTCATGAGCAACCATTTATGTCATTACGGGGCTGTCATTACTCATGAGCAACCATTTAAGTCAATACTTGGCTGTCATTACTCATGAGCAATCATTTAAGTCAATACGGGGCTGTCATTACTCATGAGCAACCATTTAAGTCAATACGGGGCTGTCATTAATCATGAGCAACCATTTAAGTCAATACGGGGCTGTCATTACTCATGAGCAACCATTTAAGTCAATACTGGGCTTTCATTACTCATGAGCAACCATTTAAGTCAATACGGGGCTGTCATTACTCATCAGCAACCATTTAAGTCAATACGGGGCTGTCATTACTCATGAGCAACCCTTTATTTCAATACGGGGCTGTCATTACTCATGAGCAACCATTTAAGTCAATACGGGGCTGTCATTACTCATGAGCAACCATTTAAGTCAATACGGGGCTCTCATTACTCATGAGCAACCATTTAAGTCAATACGGGGCTGTCATTACTCATGAGCAACCATTTAAGTCAATACGGGGCTGTCATTACTCATGAACAACCATTTAAGTCATTACGGGGCTGTCATTACTCATGAGTAACCATTTAAGTCAATACGGGGCTGTCATTACTCACGAGCAACCATTTAAGTCATTACGGGGCTGTCATTACTCATGAGCAACCATTTAAGTCAATACGGAGCTGTCATTACTCATGAACAACCATTTAAGTCAATACGGGGCTGTCATTACTCATGAGCAACCATTTAAGTCATTACGGGGCTGTCATTACTCATGAGCAACTATTTAAGTCAATACGGGGCTGTCATTACTCATGAGCAACCATTTAAGTCAATACGGGGCTGTCATTACTCATGAGCAACAATTTAATTCAATACGGGGCAGTCATTACTCATGAGCAACCATTTAATTCAATGCGGGGCTGTTATTACTCATGAGCAACCATTTAAGTCAATACGGGGCTTTCATTACTCATGAGCAACTATTTAAGTCAATACGGGGCTGTCATTACTCATGAGCAACTTTAAGTCAATACGGGGCTGTCATTACTCATGAGCAACCATTTAAGTGAATATGGGGCTGTCATTAATCATGAGCAACCATTTAAGTCAATACGGGGCTATCATTAATCATGAGCAACTATTTAAGTCAATACTGGGATGTCATTACTCATGAGCAACCATTTAATTCAATACGAGGCTGTCATTACTCATGAGCAACAATTTAAGTCAATACGGGGCTGTCATTACTCATGAGCAACCATTTAAGTCAATACGGGGCTGTCATTACTCATGAGCAACCATTTAAGTGAATACGGGGCTGTCATTAATCATGAGCAACCATTTATGTCAATACTGGGCTGTCATTACTCATGAGCAACCATTTAATTCAATACGGGGCTGTCATTACTCATGAGCAGCCATTTAAGTCAATACTGGGCTTTCATTACTCATGAGCAACCATTTAAGTCAATACGGGGCTGTCATCACTCATGAGCAACCCTTTAAGTCAATACGGTGCTGTCATTACTCATGAGCAACCATTTATTTAAGTATGGTTTTTATTTCAGAACTCATCAATTTATACAGTTAGTTTTCTATTAAAAATCTTGTTATGTGTGTTTTGAAACTTTTTATCCATGTGCGCTCTCAGTTTAACAGGCAATTTATTGAAGAAAATGAGTCCTGCATGCGAGACATGTCTCTAAGCTAGAGTGAGGTGATGTTTTGGAGCGCGGAAGTCACTACCATGCCTAATTGGAAATCAATTTTTATTAATTGTAACTGTTAAAACCGCTCTATATCTATAAAATGAACATATATATGTATAATCTTTAGTTTTCGAAATATTCCTCCGACTCAAGTTAATGGATAGAAATTAGCTCGAAAGGTTCTCTTTTGCTACGTAAATACTTGAAAAGTGAAAGAGGATCCTTTCCACTCCTCGATTCTATAAGATATTCACAGAAGCGAAACAGCCATGGTAAACATTAACTGAGTCTTAAGATACAAAATAGAGTGAAGTGTCCTAAGGGCAAAGTTTTACTGTTCTGTGCAGGGTTATGAAATGTAAAAAGACCAGGACAACCCACTGTCGACTTAAAATCTTAAAACTGTTTATTGAAGAACAATCTTTGATTCCAAATTTTTGTATTGATACTTTTTGAGGTTTTTTAATATGAGATAAAAATTTTAAAACAAGAGTTTTTTCATGATTGAATATAAGAGTATTGCTTTTTAGACAGTTTTGTAATTCCAGAATAAACACCGAACCCCTGGATTGCAAACGTTCGTCAGGACTACCAAATGACAGTGTGATGTCATATAAATATAATATTTTCTTGGCTATGGGAAGAATTGTAAAAAACATCATTTACTTAACGGAAAATAACAGTCTCCAAAATACATTCTTCTCGGTTTTCCTATCGCTACCTCACCTCTCCTAAAACAGGCGAATAAATATAAGAACAAATACAACAACAAAATCAAAATTCAAAATTTGGCCAACTTGAACATAATACATCAAAATGCACAATGGGCCACCAATAAATTAGATGAACTTACTATCATGTGTGAGGAATTGACGCCAGACGTTCTCATTATAACTGAGAATGTGTTTAAAAACAATAATATTTTATTTTGTAAAATTATAAACTACACCTTGGCCAATTACTACTGTCGAACTTCATCAGAAGGCGGATGTGTAGCAATATTCATTAAAAATAGCTTCTCTTTTAAAAAATTAGAAATAAAAAAACAATAATGATAAGGACTTTGAAGCCACTGGTATAAAGTAAATTATGGGGGAGAGGATAACATAATTATAATTGGAATATATAGGTCTCCCAGTGGAAATGAAAATATATTTTTCCCGAAATTTGAATCTGTTTTAGAAGAACTAACATCAAAACAAAATAATGTTGTTATTTTGGGGGATTTAACCCAGTTGGCACTGACATCCTTCCAGAAGGATCAGTGACAGTGTTGTACTATAACCATGATATGTAGTGGTTTTGACAACTGGCACTAGAGGCAGCATTTTTTTCATCAGTCATTTATAACCTAATAAACAGTTTGGCATGTGCTTTCATTGATTACAGGTTATGTTGATGTCATAAAAAAACTTTAAAATTGTGCCTTTCGTGAAATGGATGATTCAGATGTTGTTCGTGTGGATGGGTAAGTGTTGTTCAGTTATTTTTTTATTAGATTTGCCAGATAAGGTATATTCATATTCTAAGATAGTTACTTTTCAAAGGAAAAATACAAAATATTTGTTTTTGTATATAACCTATAAAATGTTTTATGTTATATTAGATGATCCTTCCAGAAGAAAGTCAGCTTTACACAAATGCAAGTGTACTCACTTCTCAAGTGTTTGTCGCTACTTGCATTTTTGACAATACACTTATATTTTAGGTAATTCCTGTGTTTTGTTTTAGGAGGATGGTCCCCTTGCATGCACTTTTAGACTTCATTGAAGGAAACGATGAATGTATACCACAAAGTGGAGTAACTATAACAATGATGCCACCATTGAATGCCACTCAAGATTTGACCGACGAAGACTCGGGTGAAGAGGAAAACGTTGTTATTGATAACATGCCTCCTAGACAAATAAATGCACCCGCTTTACTTGACGATGATATTATGATTTACCCGGAAATCCCCATAGAAACCCCTCAGAATGGACAACCCAAAAATGGTGCTGGGAAGAGAAGAAATAAAAAGAAAAAAACATTCAACTGGAAACCAAATTGTGATTTAGAGACTGTGGCTGAAGAGTGGCCACTACTAATGACTGTCAAAAATGAGATGAAAACCCTATTAGATTATTTTAAGCTTTTTTTTGATTTAAGATGTTATAGCCACGCTGGTAACATACACAAACCAATATGCGGCTAAAAAAAATCGATTAGGAGACTGTACAGAAAATGAAATTATGTGTTTCCTTGCAATTTTGTTGCTTAGCGGCTATATTACAGTCTCAAGGAGAGAAATGTATTGGGAACAGGCATCTGTCTCTCATAACTCTTTTGTAGTGGAGGCCATATCCAGAGATAGGTTTAGGTTTATAATGCAAAATTTGCATACTTGTGATAATGAAAACTTGAATCCCAAAGACAAATTTGCCAAGGTAAGGCCGCTTATCCAGAAAATAAATGAAAGATGTCAAAACTTCTTGCCACATAAGCAGAACCAATCAGTAGATGAAAGCATGTTTCCGTATTTTGGTAGACATGGAACTAAACAGTTCATAAGAGGGAAGCCAGTTCGGTATGGATTCAAGTTTTGGTGTGGGGGGCCTAGCAATGGATATTTGGCATGGTTGGAACCTTATCAAGGTTCTGGAACTTTACCAGAGAAATATGAAAATTGTGGTCTAGGTTATGGTGTAGTTATGGCTTACATTGATACTCTTCAACACCTAACATACAATATTTTCTTTGATAACTTCTTCACTTCATTTGAACTGTTAACAGATCTCAAAGAAAGAGGTATTAATGCTACTGGAACAATAAGAAGTAACAGGTTTGGTAAGGAATGTTCCATCTCAGATACAAAAATTATGAAAAAGAAACCAAGGGGTTCAATTGAGTATGCCAGTGATGAAACAAAATCTATTTGTTTCCTGGAATGATAACAACGTAGTAAATGTTGCTACCAATTACGACACGTTACATCCTTTACGCCAAGTCCAAAGATACTCACAACAGCAAAAGACGAAGTTTTTAATACAACAGCCTAATGTTATTCAAAATTATAATACATCAATGGGTGGCATAGACAGAGCGGATCAAAATATTTCACTTTATAGAGTATCAATCAGGGGCAAAAAGTGGTACTTCCCCATAATCGCTCATTTACTTGACGTCAGCACTCAAAACGCTTGGCAGCTCTATAGAAATGATGGTGGAAAACTTGACCAACTGGCCTTCAGAAGAAGGATTGTTATGGCAATTCTGGAAGGAAGCAAGAGAGTTGTTTCAGGAAGAGGTCGCCCCTCGTCTGCCTGCAAACTTGACTCTAGGTAACTTTATTACCACAATACCTATTCATTTAGTATATCTATTTTTTCACACATGTAAAATGTAGGTATAAGCAAGTATTTTTTATTACAGGTACGACAGAATTGGCCACTTTGTTCAAGAACTTGAAATTGACCCAAGAACTGGAAAAAAGAAACAGCTCCACTGCAGGTTGTGCCGCAAAAAAAGCAACGACTAGCTGTGTAAAGTGTGAAGTGCCGTTAAACGTATCATGTTTTTTAAACTATCATGTAAAATAAAACTAAATAAAGTAATCAAAACAGTTTGTTTATAATAAAGTTGCTCATGTATCCTAAAATCAGTGATCTTGTTTCATAAACCACATATATACGTTTTGCTAACGTACTTCCAGAAGGATGGATTTTTTTCAGAGCTCCAGGGATTGTGGAAAGTAAAAAAACTTACGTATGTTTACTTGGGTCCTAAAGAACCAATATTAAGCGAAAAAACTAATTTTAGGGGAAAAAATAATTCAGCATTATCTGGGTTTTAATATCGATACACTTGATACACTATCTCCTTTAACAAAGGAATTTAGAGACTGCCTTAATTTTTTTGGGCTGAAATCACTAATTAACTCTCCTTCACGAGTGACATTAACCTCACAGACAGCTATCGACCACATTATAACTAACTTACCAGACGTTGAAGGATGTGTGGTGAACACAGCCATAGCAGATCATTATGCCCAACAGGCCATAATTCCCAATCTTTGTCCACTAAGTGTTCCCCATTCTCCTCAAAAGATAAGAATCATAAGGCCACCAAACATTGCCCTTTTAAATTCGTCTCTCTCCAAAGAGAACTGGATGTTTTTAATTTAACTGATTCGTGTGAAGAACAGTTTTCAAATTTCGAAAGAGTTCTGAACTTTCATTTTGATACTTCATGTCCTATAAGAGAAACCAAACTAAAACAACGACCCAAATCTTGTTCCTGGATCACTAGGGGAATATTAATTTCGAGAGAAAAACTTAAATATTTTTGTGAAACATTGAAATTTTCCACAAATCCAAATTTTAAGCGGTTTGTTACACATTACAAAAGAATATGTAGAAAGAAATGTTATTAAAGTTGCCAAATCCTATGACATATCTAAAAAGGTTGGGGAATCCCAAAATGTGTCTAAAACTGTTTCGAATATTATAAACTCGCAAAAAAATTAACACAAATCAGGGAAAATCCAGTTAAAAATTGACGGGGAGCTAATTACCGAACCCACTAGAGTCGCCAACGAATTCAATGATTTCTTTGCCTCAGTCGCTGGGCCGGTCAAACGTCCAGCAGCGTCTCAACCTCCTGACAACGTTCGATGTCCAAACTCAATGGTTCTGACACCAGTTTTAGAGGAAGAACTGGATAATGTGATACAAAATCTTTCTACAAAGAAATCAAATGACATACATTACCTGTCAACTTGGCTATTTAAACAATTCTACAAACACTTGCTGGGTCCTTTGACACATGTAATAAACCTTTCCTTTCAGTCTGGACATTTCCCTTCTTCCCTTAAAATGGCTAAAATCATACCTATTTTTAAGAAGGAAGATCAAAATTCTATCAGCAACTTTATACCTGTTTCTATTCTTCCAGTGCTAAGTAAGGTCTTTTAGAGGGTTTTCTTAGCACGTTTAAGTCAATTTTTACAAAAATACAATCTTATTTCTAAAGATCAATTCGGTATTAGAGAAGGGAAATCTTCAATAGATGCAATACAATGCTTGAGAGGTTGGTTGAGGGATTAGTAAATTACAGACTCGCTTTAAGCGTCTTTTTAGATCTATCTAAGGCATTTGACTGTGTTGACCACAACATCCTGTTGAACAAACTAGAAGCTAACGGTGTACGAAGAGTGCCACTTTCGTGGTTCAACTCGTATTTACATGGAAGGTCGCAGGCAGTCCAAGTGTCCAGCCATTTATCAAATATCAATCAACTTAAATTTGGTGTCCCCCAGGGATCGATACTCAGCCCCTTACTTTTTTTTTATCTACGTGAATGATATATCATCATCTCTACGGCACGGAAGACTTGTCCAATACGCTGATGATACGACCATTGGTTTTAGTGAAAAATCTAAATCTGACTTGGAAATTCATACATTTACGGAATTAAACGGACTAACGCAACATCTGACAAACATTAATTTAAGAACAAATACAACAAAAACAAATTTCATTCAATTCTGTATACACCCATCACATTTGGAGTATAGTACCAGAGTGATGGTAGATGAAACAGAGGTCGAAGAAGTCCAAGCGACCAAGTTTCTTGGTGTGTACTTGGACCGCTGTTTAACTTGGAATAATCATATTGATAGCGTTTGCTCCAGAGTGACATCTGGAATTTATGCTATGAAAACACTATCTAAGTTCTGCTCAATTCAAGTAATGCTGACAGCGTATTATGGACTCATCTATCCTCACCTATCCTATGGAGTGGTGCTCTGAGGTAGTTGTACAAACAACGAATTTACAAGATTGTTCAGGTTACAAAAAAAGGTAATAAGATAATCTGTAAATTAAAAATGAGAGAATCATGCAAAACCACGTTCAAAACATTACAAATGTTGACCCTGCCTTGCATATACATACTAGAAACCGCTTACTATTGCAGGTCAAAATATGTTCTCACACGAGGCGATTTGACATACATGCTCATGCAACTAGAGGTAGGGAAAACTTCCGAACTGGGCAACACAGAACGGTCATTTTTTAACACCTTCCTTCACAGGTTGGTGTACATTTAATCAACAGTTAACCATCCAAATATAAAAGCCTCAGTTCGCTCAAGGCGTTTAAGGCAAGTTTAAAAAGGGTTCTGATATCTGAGGCATTTTACATTATAGGAGAGTTTTTAGCACATAACTGGGAGACCAATGATTTGACCTGACTGACACCGGTAATGAAACTGCTGCAAGCGTTATGTATGGAAGAGCAATGAATGAATGTTTGTACGAATGTGAAAATTGTAGAATGATTGAGTAAATATAGATTTTTTTTAAAGAGTGACGATTGTGATACATATATATTGTACTTGTCAATGTAATAAATAAATAAAATAGATAAATAACATTGCTTACTGCATTTGTTGTTGATCAATTGGCCCTAAATCAATGTTGATTTGGCCGCAAAATATTGTTTTTATTCAAACGATCAAGGAATCTTTCATATATAACCTTCTCAAAAAACTTGGAGAATGCACACGGCAGTGAAATTGGATGGTAATTTTAAACAATGCCCTCATCTCATTATTTTGAAAAAATATGTACTATTTTAAAAATATTGAAAATATTACTGATGGCAGGAATTATTTGATGATATCAGCGAATGGGTTGAGAATGGCTTCGTAAATATCTGTAAAAGTGTACTGGATATTTCATCAGCGCTAGCTAGTGTTTTGGTCTTAAACGACCGAATGGATTTAGAGGAGATACAGGCGAGAACCTACAGGAGTGAAACTGAGGTTGTGGTAACATTTGGCTGATAATTTGCTTATGAGGATGCAATATTTGAAAAAAATACTGTTGAAATATTTTGCTAAATATCTTGCTACAAATTCTTAAATCTAAATTATGTTGAGCTTTTTTTAAAACCTGAGCTGAGTTGAAATATATTTTCACTAGAATGCTTCCTTTTCTTAGTCTTTTTTGAAAAGAGGTGTTGAATTTCCTTTGAATTGCACAATGAAAAGCGTTATACTTATAACTAACATTATCAAAATGTTTAAAAAGCCCCAATCAATTTGGGTCAACTGATAATAAAAATGTAAAACATTTCTATAGTAATAAACTATTCTCGTTAAATTTACATTGATAAAACCGTGCCGAACTATTACATTGTTACTGAATTATTGAGATAGTCATTCTGACATATACTGCTTTAAAGTATATTGAAAAGTTCCTACCACTATGATACATACCCACGTTTTAAGATAGGCCCCCTCACTTCCCCTACTTACCAGTGATACTAGACAACTGTGATATTTCATATGGACACTCTAAATGGACATGTTATTCGTATTGTGTTCAAATTACAATATTCGTAATTCATGTAATAAAAATATGTAAAAAATACAATATAGTTACATAGAATAATGTAGCTTTACACATTGTACGATAGTTATAGTTACATTTTTATTTAAGTTGTTTTTCATGAGTCATTAACTATATACATATTTTAGTTACCTTTTGAAGCACAGACTGCAAGAGATCATTGATTTCACGAAGAAATCATGTCAATACTCAAGCACGAATATGAACGCGAGCCTGTCTACACACTCCTATGTTATTTTCACTCCAAGCCACTTGATATATAAGTTTCGTGTTGTACTGATCCCCCACCTACGAGACATCGTTACAGTATTCATAAAATGGAACATAAAAAGTTCATTGCAAAATTTTAAAGCAATTGAAATGTGATTAACTTGATAACTTCATTATTGCTTTTTGCATTCACCATCAGAGGAACACTTATTCTGTGTGGTAATAATTGAAAATCTATAAAGATTGTTGTATTAAGGCTTACCCAAATTCATCCAGTAGAACGACCTGATTATTCTCCTACTTGGATACCTCCGATAAAATAAGTTGTACGTAAAAACGTTTTTTGTTTGTTAAAATTCAATTCAACTATACTGTATTACGGTGGTAAAACAAGTTAGGTATCACTAGGACAGATGTTTGGCAATTATTTAATGTTATTTTTTGCTGAATGACACAGCTTATGTAATTCATGAATTTACGTTGGTACAGTTTATTTGTAAATCAAGCAGCCAATTTATTCTAAATTAATATTTAGTTTTTTCTTTCAAATCGACCAATCGACATTGTACATACATTTTATCATCCCATATTCTCAAAACATTAATTCACGATTAAATTAACATTTAAAAACTGGCTTCAATGTATTTCAGTAGGAGTCTGGTTCAGGTTATAATACTTCTTAGTAAAATCAATAAATAAGTTAATATCAATTGTTAACTTCATTATATAAACATTATAATCATGTTAAATCGTTAAGAAACACATGTATTTAATAATTGTAAAGACTTTCAACATTGCAAGGGTTGGCATTAATAAAGCTCTGATAATTTACGGTCTACATTTCAAAAATTGTACATTAATAACTGAGCTTATTGTCTGGTTTATAGACTGTATATATATATATATGCGTAGCCTATATAGACCAGTGTGCGTGTACCGGTGTTTTCATGCAGGGATATGTGAATGACAGCCTAAATGGTCACTGGCAAGTTATGTAGTACTGTTTCTGGGATCATGACGAAAGCCTGCAACAGCTAAGCAGATTGTGTTCCAGGGAACGACTTTTAGTCAACCCCGGGATAACCATCATCTTGCCTTTCACGGGAAAAAGGGACCTCGGAGCTCTGAGAGGTTTTAAACTCATGGGAGTTCAACTGGGGATTTACGATAAATATAATTATCTAGGGGTAATACTGGATCCTGGATCGTAAGCTGATTTAACTATCAGTGAGAAATATTTCTACTACTATTAAAAGAGAGAAATGAGTGCTCTTAGTGCACGCTCCACTAGATACACTTTTGGTTTAGCATGGGGGATGAGACTACATATTGTACACTAATGTAAACTACCCTCTGCAGAGTTGTACATGATGTGTAAAATACTTAGTTGATTGTTTAAGCATAATGTACAAGATATGTTTTGATAAACATCTTTAACTTGAAACGAAATGTTTAAGGGCAACTAAATCCTATATCCATGTTTAAGCAAATGATTTCATTTGTGAAATTCAAATATTTTAATACAATTATATTACTGTAAATTATGTCTAAAAATTTTAATCAGATACGTTAACCCCGGAATATGGATTTCCGACCATGTAAATGCCTGAAACCAAAGTAATATACACATATCGTATTATTGTACCGCCTATTGTCTCTATGAGGGTGAGACAACTGTTATTAATCCCTCTGTTCTGATCTCACTGGGATTTCTTTGTTCGTTTGAGAGGAGGAAAGCTCGAATTCAAAAGAGAATTATATTGGGCTAGCCGTGAATCAGGGAATTACTGAACAAATAATAAAAAGCTTTGTCGTTATTTTATTATTTGGATTTTCTTAAAACAAATAATATTAACTTTAAGCCATCAATGAGTTATTACTTAAACATAACTGAAGTTAAAAATAATTATAGCATTATAGACTTAACACTTATTGTGTTGCAGTCTCATTAAACAAAGTGAATCTGTCTCCAAACTGACTGTTTTTTCATACATTTTAAATAATCGGCCAACTTTATAAATTTACTGTTTCTAGAATGGTTTTAGTTATATCATTGACATCGAAACATGCATAATTTCCAAGACAATGCATTTTCTTCCGACGCACGCATACGCTGCTATCTAACGGTAGTTGATTTTAAATAAGCGCTCGGATAACTGGTGTAGTATTAGCCTAGTTGGCAGACACTTCAGGCTACACTGGAGAGAGACAGAGAGTGGAAGACCACTGGCGCTACCTGTGAGAAATGAACATGAACTACTTTCACCGAACAGTAAAAACAGACTTCACGAGACCTATATGAGTGGAGGTAGAGTCTCCTTGTCTCTAGTCAATGAATATAAAACCTATTTACCGTCAAAGTAGGTAAATTTAAGAAACCCTGGATTGGGACTCTTCCTCCGTTCGTATGGGTCACTTGAGATTCGTTTTTCTTTTTCGGTTAAAGTAGTTCGTGTTTTTACAGATAGCACCAGTCTTCCTCCCTCTGTCTCTCTCCAGTGCAGCTAATAGTACACCAAACACTCGTGTGAGCGTTTATTTGAAATCACCCAACGTAATATGGCAGCACATGCGTGCGTCTGCAGAAAATGCATTGACAAAAACAATCTAGAACAATCTAGAAACTAAAAACAATCTAAATTGGTGAAGTTGGCCGATTATATAAAATGTTTGAAAACAACCAGTCAGATGGGAGACAGGTCCACTTGTTTTATGACACTGGCACACAGTGAGTCCTAAGTTTATAATGTTATAATTATTTTTAGTTTAATTTATAGTTACATAAAACTTATTGATAACATGAATTTAATATTATTTGTTTTAAAAAATAAAAACAAATAAAATAACGACAAAGCTTTTTAAAAAAATTAGCTCAATCACGGCCAGTCCGAAATAGTTCTCTTTTTAATGCGAGCTTTCCTCCCCTAAAATGAACAAAGACATCATAGTTAGACCAGAAAATAGGGATTATTTACAGTCGCCTTACCCTCAAATAGACAATGGGTGGTAAAATAATGCAATGTGTTTTTATTATGTTGGTATTCAGGTATTTTCATTGTTAGTGCTCTAATATTACAAGGTATTATAACTTTTGGACAGAATTTACTGAAATATAAGTGTATTATAATATTTCAATTTTACAAATGAAATAGCATTCATTTGAACATGGATATAGGGTTTATTACTCTTAAATATTCAGTTTCAAGATGTTATTTATCAAAACACGTCTTGTATGCAATGATTAAACAATATGCACCATGTATAATACTACAGAGGATATTTGCGTTACTTAAATATACATTATAGTGTACAATATGTGGCCTTATCCCCCACGTTGAAGTTTAAAAAAACCACATCTTAAGGTGAAATAAAATTAATATAAATAAAAAACTACTACTGAATTTGCTACAAGTATATTCCTTGCGGATGTTAGAACGAAATACGTTTGCTAGAATCGGTTTGACCGTGTTCCATAAATGTTAAGAGGGGGTGTCTGGAAGATGGATAATGTGTCACTTTGAGGGATCGTTCGTTTGAGGGATGAAGTACTTGGTAGGCTGTGACGTCAAATATTGAAGTGTGACGTAATGTACTTAGTGAAATAATAGAGAAACCGGTTGCACATAATTAGTATTATTGTACTTCGAAACATGCCAAAACATTTCGAGAACATGTACTGTGGAAATTCATACAAATCAGACGATTTATATATATTTAAAAAGTTTCAATCCAATACATCGTTAATATTCAACTTTAAATTGAGTTGTAATAATGATCTATTTATCTTTTAATGTGAGCCAGGGGGAATAATTACTTTTGAATATCTCTTCCCTGTAAACAAGCCACTGTGGAAATAAAATGTGGTCGTTTCTTTGGTAAGTCACAGAGGTTTGTATTCACAGTTACGCACGACACATGGACACTCACGTTCACACATAACGTCGCCAGATCCCCAGGCCACCTCCTCTCTTGAGTGTACACCCTAGTAAAAAAATAACCTGACATACATGAACGATACTTGACTCAAAGGAATTTTGAACATTATAATTTTACAAATTCGATCAATAACTAAAAACACATAAGTCTACTTTTTAAGTTCACTGTTTTATTAATATATTTTCCATTTTACCATATAATATAACTAAAATATATAATTGTAAATGGATGAATGTTTGGTTAGTCTTGTAGCATGTTTGGAACTTTAGTTAAGTAAGGCCATGTATTAGTGAATAAAATGTTGTTATGGGCCCGGTTCTGCGTTGTACTGTTAGTTAGTAACAGGACTACATAGATCATCCACACTAAGTAATCATTTACTAGAATTGGGCCTGTCAATTAACTGAAAATCAGTCCAATAGTATGTGGTACGAGTTACATGTAAAGCTGTAGGTGCGTTAGTTATCCTGGCTAGTAGGCTATTAATAAATGGTCTAAGGAAGAGTTAGTTAGTAACAAGACTACACTGGGTATCTATACTTATTTAATCTTTCATTTTCACTTTAAAATAAGCATAAGCCTGTGAAGCGTTCCATTCCTGGATAACAATAAAAGTACTTACTCGTTTTCAACTACCTTAACAGTAAGGCATATGGTATAAAAATGTTTGAGAAGTACCCCCACCCTATCCCACTTCTATTAACTCCTCTTCAAGGTCACACGCACCTTTACACTTCATTATTTGTTAGCTGAAAGAAAAAAAATAGTGGTTTAAAAATCATAAATCTTGTAGTGACTCTATTTTGGACACTTTCAGCTCTTTTTTATGGAATATATAGGGTTGAGACGCGAGAGGTCGAGACTGAAGGATTGATGTAATTTCTGAACGTGACTTGGTTCCTGAGTCTCCAGAATGAAATGTTACCCCAAATTAAGACAAGCTACTGGCGACTTAAGCCATGAACTGTGACAGTGTCGTGTACAGTAAGAAAAGAATTTTCATTATCGTTTGAAAGTCTTATTCAGGTTCCATAACGTTTAGTAGGATTAAAATTAATTGAGGCAGTAGTCTTGGGATTTAAAAATATCCCATGTTGTTCTCGAAATAATATTCGTCTCTCGGTTGGAAGAGGCATATATCATAAGTCGTGAGGATAGTTGGCCTTATGACTAGCACAATGTTTCGATATAAAAAATTGAATGATACATTTAAATTGTGACAACTGTGATTGTATAGTCGAAAAAGCATCCAACAATCATATATATTGTCACTTCCACTCCAAGCCGAGGAACCAACACTTCCGGTGAAACTAACTTGTCAGTTAATCGTGCCTTTATAAAAGGCGCCGTTGTTGAAGCTGTGTGTTCGAGGGTGGTCTAGATTGTTCTAGACACCAGTCGGGAAAGTTCTGGCTTTGCCTATAGGCATATTAACGATTATTCTAGCACCATCTAAGAGTTTCTGAATTAACTGTGAGGCAACAATTAATTTATTACACCCTGCAGTTCCTTTTGTAATGTTCGTGACCTGCGACAATAACACATATTATTTTTTATCTCCACATGCATTAACAAAATCATAATTTATTTCGTAGGGTAGTGGAAATATGAATCCAAACATACGAGTGCAATTTAAAATTTACACTATACAGTATATGACTTTACAAACACGAATTGAATGCGTGTTAGGTGGGTTTTATAGGGAAAAGTTGGCCTTTTATCAATTAATTTTACTAAATTAAATAATTAATGACGAAGGTAATTATTTAATTTAGTCTTATAAGCAGCTCAGGGGCTAGAAAATATGGATTTTCATTAATTTTAACTGGATAAAATGATTGAAAACATATAATAGCTGACTCCTGTTAAAACGTATATTCTTTTTTTTTTTTTTTTTTTTTTTTTTTTTTTAATAATCAATTAATTAAATACAACTGTTTTTATCACCCTTAAATTTTACGACGTTCTGCTATTAAAAATATTCCTAATGTACTATCCTACATGATTTCCTGTATTGGTTAATAGATTAACTTACTTAAGCTTGCCACTTATACACTATTTAGCCACCGACTGCCACTACTTCTATTAGTATCAATGTAAAACTATATTTCAATTTATTGTATTAATATATGTTAAAATTAAGATGAAACCTACTGATGAGAATGTTTTTTAATAAGCAGGGCCACAATTATTTTCTGAAATAGTCTCTTCTATATTAATAATAATTATAATTTTATGATTGTTATGGTGAGCATTATCATAAAAGCAGAGCTATCAACACTGAAAGAAACTGCATCTACATATTTATTTCTAAAGAACTGTTACTTTATAATGTTGTATGTCTATAGATATATTATTATCACTACAAAATGCGTAGCCCACTTCATCATTTGATTAAAAGTCAATAGAAACTCAGTAGCAGCTTCAATGCAGTATTTTACAATTGGCTTAACTTAAATCACCGCAGAAATCACAGACAGAGGAAACTAAGTGAAACTTAAGCCGGGAACATGAGAACGCTCTTCTCTGGAACGACTGAGCACGCAGAACAGTTCTACAGAACTTCTTCGGTAATGGAGGATTATTTCTAAGGTTTAAAACTTATACAAACCTAAACTAAACATAGTCCATGATACATGTGGCGTAGTGCTGTAATCCAGCTACTTAGGGACAATATGCTGGGGAGAATGTAGTCGATAAGTTCTGTGCTCAATTCTCTTTAATACTGACACGGCGTCCGCTCAGTAGTTTTCATCGACGTAGACACGAGAGTTTGGGGTATCCGTGTTGGGTAGAAGTCTAGGTCCAGATGTTGTTTAAAGAGGAGAACTAAGAATCAGCCTTGTCATTAGCTGAAAATCCGACCAACATTCAGTGGTTTGGATTCCACGTAAAGCTATAGTTCTCTTTGTTACCTTGCTATTGGGTTGTTAACGATTGGCTCTTTCAAAGGAACTGATTATCTTAGTGAGTAATAAGTCTACACAGGTAATTCACATTCATAATAATTCATATACGCTTTAAAATACGCTCAAGGCAGTGACAGCGTCTCATATCTGGATAATTAATTTCAATAAATGAATATAGTCTACATGATATAGAATGCATTATGGCGAATAGCATTTAGATGTAACCTATTATTTTCATTTATATAATTACAATCTAATGTGTTAAATTTCACTAAAAACACTTAAAACAACTTTTTTAATGGGAGGATATTTCAAATTTTTATTGAGCATATAACAACATTGTTGGCCTTAGTTTGAAGTTAGCTTGAATTTTATTTCCAGAAAAATAACATTATTTGTAGAAAGATGTGTTAACTTGAGCTCATAAAATCTATCACTTATTTTTTTGAGGGAATAAGTGTTGATTTGAACTCATCAAACCTACAAGTGGTTTGCAGGAAGAAATGTTGATTTGAATTCACAAAACCAATAACAATATTGTTTAGTGGAAAAAGGATTGATTTGATTTTATCAAACTTATAGCAATATTATTTACATGAATAAGTGTTTATTTGACTCATCAAACCTATAATAACATTGTTTTATTGTTAACTGAGAATATTTATTCATAATTTATTTAACAACGAATCGTCAGGTATAAGAGTCACTGCGTATTTTTATAGCGTATATCTTGAAGTATTAGAGAACTGTTGTTAAGTGTTAGTGCAGTAATACTTTTGAAAAAAATAGCTATCTGTACTATGGCACAGTGCTTTAATACAGCTACTTGGGAACAAAGTGTTGAGGAGATTATAGGCGATAGTTTCTATGATCAGTCCTCATAATGCCAACACGGCGTCCACTCAATAGCTGACATCGACGTGGACTACTAGAGAGGTATGGGGTGTCCATCTTGAATGGTAATCAAGGCTTGGATGTTGTATATGGTGAAGAACTGAGTGTCAGACTTGTCAGTTAGCTGAAAATCAGACAAATACTACGTGGTTTGGATTCCATACATGATTCTATTCACGTGCAGTGGTATCAACCATCCACCCGCCTATAGACCTACCGCAGTGGCCCACCTACCCTCCCATACACGTACAAGTGGGGGCATTGACCCACCCACCCAACCAGAATCATACAGTGGTATCCACCCACCCACCCACTCATAAACGTGCAGTGGTATCAACCCATATATCCCTACAAGTGGTACTGACCCACCTATCCCTACATGTACAGTAGTACTGACCCACCCACCCAAACAAGGACAGTGGTATTGACCCACCCACCCATACACATGCAGTGATATTGACCAACTCGCCATCCCTGCAAGTATAGTGAGTGGTATTGACTCACCCACTCACCCAAACAATTACAGTGGTAATCCTGCAATATGAAAGTCATGTACATGCATTTAATTACTGATCTAAAGATAAGATAATTTGAAGTAATCCAAACGCTATATAGACACACGTTAATGACGTTGACCCACTCACCCACCCTGTAGACACACGTTAATGACGTTGACCCACTCACCCACCCTGTAGACACACACGACTGACGTTGATACCAGGCGGTGAAACGTGTATGAATAGTAGTATAGGTAGTTTAATGCCACTGTATGTGTAAGAGTGGGAGGGTGGGTATGAAATGGGTCAATCAGCATGAAAAAATTGAAATCAATAAAATGTAGGTCTCTTAGTTGGCCTTGCCCTTTATAAGGAACAGTCAACTTTAGCTAATAACAATGACTACACTCGTTTATCTACACTCATTCGCCCCTCATATTCGTCCTTATCTTGACGATAGGTGTCTTACTAATGAATAATAATTGTGGGAATAAGCGGACAAGCTAACCAATAATTGGGTGGTAATAAGCACGCACTACTTCATTCAATAAGTATTCTTAAAACAGGCAGGTATTTTTCAGTGCGCCGTCTGAACAACACCTTAGGTGAACTCCTTGTTCAGTGAGACGTATGGAATCAAAAGAGTGTTTAATGTGCAGTCGGTAATGGCATCTGTCACATCTCATCACGCTCATTTGTTATGTACCGAAGAGCAGTTAATGATGCCAACAGCAATTTACGGGGGAACACTAATTGGCAAAACCCATTGTTAGGTTTACGAGTTTCACCTGTAAATCATCTACCATCGATTATTCGTCTTGAACGAAATGTTTTTTTTAATTAAATTTACTCTCTCCAAATCTATTAGTAAAGTGGCCAGCTAAACTCCAAAAAAATAAAATATGTATTACAAATTATTTTTCTATATCTGAAATTTGATCTAATTTTGAGTAGAAATTTCTACAATTATCGTTGATGAAAAGAGTAGATGAATAATATATGAATACTTCATTGTTCAGTTTATTATAAGTGAGGGAGTTTTGTTCTTCTGTAGAATTTACAGGGTGTGGCAGGCAGGGACATTGAGGGGGAGTGGGAAGAAAACACATTGTTTGTAAGTGAAGCAGACTCTTTGCTACTCCTAGCAACAGTCCTTACAGTGCTCAACTGAGCGCCTGGATGAACACTCTTAACATAACTAATAATTATATGTGTTTTTATTTTACATACAATTACTACTTTATTTAATAATCAGAATTTTCTGTTAGAAGCCAAATTAATAAAACTTTCGATTTAAGCTTTTTATTCGATCCCTACATAGAATCATTAGTTATACTTCAGACTCCAATCTTTTTGAATGTTATCTCTACGAAGCAGTTCTTACTGTTTATGTGAAAACATGG
Organism: Stictocephala bisonia; assembly: GCA_035578905.1. Lineage (NCBI taxonomy): Eukaryota > Metazoa > Arthropoda > Insecta > Hemiptera > Membracidae > Stictocephala > Stictocephala bisonia. The sequence continues at coordinate 46,808 of JAQJVL010000714.1, forward strand.
CAATAATTTCATGTTCATAACGCATTGCTTTGAAATAATTGCTAAACAAACAGACTAGTCTCTAATACTCTTGTGTGATAACTTAAAACCTACAAGACAAAAATACAAACAGAAATCTAATCTGCAAACTAACCCCAGTCTAACATTTCAAATTGTATGATTTTTAACATTTAATAACTGTATTTAAAAAAAAAAACACTTTTAGCTTATCAGTTCAGTAAAAATAAAAATATTCTAGCTTCCTTTTGGAAGCCACTAAAAAGCAATACTGGACTAACCCAGACACTCTTTTTTGGAAGCCAAAATCAAATTAAATACATAAGAAAGCATGTAAAAATATTTCCATTAGTAATTAATTATATACAACTGGAATAACCAAGCAGATTAATACACTTACACTATTCGAATTGTTGCAAAATAATTGTTTCTGTTATTATGTTGAACTAACACTTTCCACAAATGTCGAAGTACTTAAAAACTATTTTTTTGGTCAGCTTGAAAATGTTGTATAAATCTTTATTGAAATTAATCTTAGTTTTTTCCAAAACATTGTTTTAAAAGCAGTTGTTTCCTATTGTTAAATAAGAGGTTTAAATTTTACTTATTCGCTTAAAAATTACTTTTATAGAAACAAATTTACTAAAAAATTATTACTAAATTTCCTATTTTTTCACTTAGCCACAGTATTATTTTTAGTTGAATTTTTGAATTAGAACATTTATGCGATAATCAGTATCGCCCTTGTTACATGAAGTGCCTTTGAAAGATACTAGCCTGTGATTTATATTGGAATGGGCCAAACAACACCAAACTGGTTTATCGAAAACTGAAGTGTAAATTACACTTCAACAATAACTGAGCTCAAAGGGTTTGTTACCTTTGATAAGAGAACACAAACATGTAGTAGAGAGCAATATACGTCAACATTGGTTTACTGTTTTTATATCCCAGAACTTAAATCATGCTACAAATATATTTTTGTGCAGAGAACCAACTTGAAATGTATAAATATATACGTGTTATAGTTCATCAACTGATCTTATATAAACAGTTCACAGTATTAACTACACTCAATTAGTTAATGCTAACGAAAAATACCTCAGACCTTAATGTAGAATTATGAGCTCTGAGATTTGAGTTTTCAATTTGACTTTGTATTTATTTATTTATTATTGTTTATTTATTTATTTTTTAATATTCATTACCTTCCATCTTTCACGTTATACTTAAATTTTTTTTAGATTTATCACATATTTCTGTTATTTATTTGACCAAGAAAAATATGAATTTCAAAAAGTACAAACTTTATCTGTATCTATGAAAGGCAAATACCACTGACTCACTCACTCGTCGCTGTAGCTAAAAAAGTACTTAGCCTACGAGGCTGAAATTTTGTACAGTCAAAGGTTTTATGTTGTATATGTGCAATAAGAAGAGATTTTGAAAAATTCGTAGTAAATCGAAGATGGCAGCCCTTTTAGTGCCAACAATTTTAAATGCCAAAAACAGCGTTTCTCTAATGGACTGTAGCGACTATATGAACGGGTCTACCGCAAAACTAACACCATTTTCTGTGTCTGATTTGAGATGATCTACAACTTTGGTCCCATGACTGTCTGCTCTATCTCACACCTCCTTCATCCTTAGGAAGAGCTAGATTTACAATTTGTGCGTGTAAATCATATTGGTTAATTTACGGCCTCTAAGAGTAGACTTACAGATATTTCTAGTCTGCGAAATTTTGTTATCTAGGTGTATTCAATGGGAAAATATAAAATTTAGTCTGAACATATGTATGACCACGTCATAGGACATGGCTGAAGATGGCTAAAAACACGATATCTCACTGATTCAGAGTAAATCACCGTACTTTGCGCCCTCTAAAAGTAGACTTACAGATTTTTCTAGACTATGAAACTTTGTTTTCTAGGAGAACAAACTGTTTTCAATCAGAAAATTAACAATTTAGTTTTAAAGCATGCATAGCCTTATGATAGGAAATGGCTAAACATTGCGAGAAACACGATATTTTATTGATTCAGAGTTAAATACAGTACTTTCTGCCCTATAAAAGTAAAGTTACAGATTTCTCTAGACTTTGACACTTGTTTACCTAAGAGAACAAACTGATTTTAATCGGAAAATTTACAATTTAATAATTTCTATTTATAAAAGCCATTTACCATTCATCACAATTTCTCCAAAACTGTCCAATTAACATAAAATCCTGGCCCCTAGGGGCTCACCAAGAAATGATTTGTCTCTCTGACCTCAGGACTCTGTCCCACTGCTTCGAAATTCCCATGGCATTCTTATGGATATATATTAATCGATTGATTTATTTGATTAACAGCTATTAAATAGAAACAAATCGAATAAAATATTTCCATAATTGTGTACAGCATTAAATTATACAGATGTTATAAATTTCATATTATATTAAATTATTATTTTTCAAAAACTTCTAAGTATTTAGTTTGATTTACTTTAAGTAAATGTTAATTGTTCTTGAATTTGTTGGAACTATTATTTATATTTTGATTACAGTCTTTAAACTTATAGATTGCTGCACATTTCAATTGTATAATAAAACTCAATATTATGACCGGTGAAGCGGGTGGGTACAGCTAATGTTATTATCATTATTAGTAGACACACGTTTGGGCTCAGTCAGATGAGACAAATAAATAGATGTTTGACTTTTTTTGTTTATTTTACCTGCCTTCGAACCAACACATGCCTTTACATGACCAAGTTCCAGTAACTTTCTCTATTGTCCTAATATCTGACGAACTCTCAAATCAAAATTATCCTGAATGCATTATTCGAAATTTCAGTATGTTTTTTATAATTAGTGCGTTTAGGTCTTTTATTGCTTAAATAAAAATTAATAATTCACTATTAATTAGTAAGACGTTGATCGTCAAGATATGGGCGAATATACCAGGCAAATGAGTGAGGTCAATGTAACTAAGGCGAACTGTTCTTCAGAAAGAACTATTTATAATAGTCCAATATCCAGGGCAACCAAGGGGCCTACAGTTTTACTTGGAATCCGAACCACGTAGTATTAATCTATTTTCAATTGACAAGCCTAACTCTCAGTTCTCTTCCCTACACAACACCCGAACCTTGACTAGCATCTAACATAGACTTTTCTAGTAGTATCCACATTGACGCCATGTATTAAGAGAACCGAGCATAGAACCTTTCGCCTACAATCTTCACAACACTTTTTCCCCAAGTAGCTGGATTAAATTAGTGTGCTACTAGTGCCAATAATTCACTCTGGTATGGTTAAGTTTTATCAAATTCCAAAATTAGCTATTGACTAAGGGAAACCCCTGCACTCGTTACACTTCGGACTGTTCCTTTTAAATGTAAATAGCAATATATTGACTGTATAAAGTAAAATCACAATATGAAATTTATTTACAATTTCTCACTTACATTACTTACATTGCTAACTATTTATTAGTAAAAAAAATAACGTTTCTACTTAGCCTATTTTAACCGTGTTTATTTTATTATTATTATTTTTTAAGAGCTGAATATTAATTAGATAAATAAAATAACTACAATAGATAAATCATTTAAACGTTCAAGCCTGATTGAGCGGGGCCGTATTGTAAATTGTGGATAAAACCATAGTTACAACCTTCCCTGTTTTAACATTATGAAGGATCTAACCTCCTCAATATTACAAACACCATTGTTTACATTCCAACAGCTGTTTAAATATTTTGGAAATCATTATTTACATTTTATTAGCAGTTACTTTTAGATTAATTTAAATCTCTCTCAATGTTATTTTTAAAGCCAAAAACGTACATTGAGGGCTTCTAATACACTTCAGGGCGAAAATATTGAAGAATTAAGACCTAATTGCACAACTACGAACAGAGGAATTTTTTTTGAATCTTTAAACACTTAAATTGATAAAAAAATAAGGGAGGAGTTGCGTTGACAAAAAACTCCTTCACGTATTGTATATATTGATTGCAAACACAAAAATAACTAACAGGAAGTACAAGCAGACATAATAGTCATACATTTAAAATTAGTACTTAAAATACATAATAATAGATAGTTCGAAGAATTAGACTTCCTGTTTAGTATTTAATGGAAACAGAATTAAATCAACTCAAATAAAGTGAACTATGAATTTAAAGTTTATTTAAATCTCGTAATTTGATAATAATATGAACATTGTTTTACTGCAAACTCTCTCAGTCTTCATAGAATGAGAATAATGAATTTTATTTAGATGAAATATTTTTATATGATAATATTTTCCATCTATCGTCTAAAGTTACTTGATTTTCGCGTAACAGACGTTATTAGTTTTTTAACGAAAATCATGCATATTTACTTTGTTAAAAATGTTCAATGGCTGAAAATGTTTGAACACTTAGTTACATACTCTATATTTGAAGTCTCAATGCTTGAAAATGGCTGTTTTAAGGGACAAGTTCACGTTGAGAGATGAAGTAAATAAAGTATTCGAGTGAAATACGAAAGTTAAATGCTCATATGAACTAGATGTATTGAAGAGATTTCTAAAGTAGCTAAAAAGTAGGTTTCTGCTGTCTAAAACTATCCTAAAACATGTGTATAAAAGAAAACTTTTCCACTACAGCCTTATTCTACACCTGAAGCCACATCTGATGTTGTAAATGAACATATACTTCTTATCCAAAAAAATCCAGACTATCAACTTAATTCTACCTCATACAACATGTACAGTTTTAGATCATTAAAACGCATTATTTACAACTTTGTGTTTAAAATTAGGGAAATACTATATTTCAAAGATTCTATTGTTTTGCAGGCAAATGAAATGTATGAATATTCCATCGTTTATGAAAAAAACTATTATAATATTACAAAGCATATTATTAACACCTTCAATAAATAATTAATTAAATGTACACTTGGTATTATTAGAATAATATGCACAGCCAAATTAATTGTAAAAAAATATTCTATATTTATAATCAGTGCCATGAAAATGAATTTGCTTGCAATATTATAAACTATCACACATTCTCATAAATAATTTACAGTCATAAGTATTGTATAGGGAACTAAAGTATCATTTAAATATTGTACAAAATCGAACATTTCTTGAAAAATAAACGTAGTAGGTCTCCCTTGAAATATTTATTATGATAGGCTATATATATATCATAATATATTTTTAAAATTAAAATTAAATTGTTATATATATATTTGTTTATGTGTTTTCAATTTATTATTCAATGTTGAATTATGTATTAGTTTAAATTGTCTCCATAGATGACTCTGTATGTCTCGTATAGGGGTATTTTATGTAAAATATCTGCATAAATAAAAACAGTAAAAATGAAAAAAAATATTAATGAACCATGAATGTTTAAGAATCCAATGTTAAGAAAACGGCAATATATTGGAATAAAATGATACAAATATTAAAATAATTTGTGTGGAATTGAATACAGGTAAAATTCCAATCTAAAAAATAAATTAATAAACTATAAAATTTAAAAATTAGAACTAACCACTGTTCGATAATCTGACTATTTATAGTATAATGCCTAAACTACGTGATTGTGGATACTAATATCCAAGACTACGTTAGTCAGTTGATAGTGAAATCAGGGAAAAATCAAGTAACAGTAAAATGTTTATGTAAATCAGGTTACATTATTAAAAGCAACATATATGTAATATGTCTACATTTTATAGCGTTAAATTGTCACTGAAATAACATTTAGCATAGTACAGCTGTTTTAAATAACAGTGAAAACTATCATTAAAAAATAGCTACTTTTCCATACGTACGTGAGTACGCGGTGTTTGAAGGATAAGAGGACAACTGTTTCATTTTTTGAATGATGATTTTTTTATGTAGTCAAGTTGCAAGTTTGTAATTGACAAAGGTTGTCGACCAAGGACAAACTTTGCTCTCTAAACGTTATCCCCAAGGAAGAAAGAATCTAGATTGATAGCATCCTCAAGTCTTTGATGACCCACTTTGCTTCATGCTGTAAATCAGCTGGCATCAAAAGATTACGGATGTCTTTACAAAGAACGGACGAGGATTAATTCAATAATCATGGAACTGGATTATTAATTTAAATAAAAATAGTGTAAAATTTTTCTTTTCCTTATATAATAAACTACTGTTTATTAATTTCTGAAATAATTACTTACATCTCATTCACGTACGCCTCGTTTATTAATTATTTTTTTTAATTTGTTTTTACTCTGAATATTACGCTTAATGAAAAGTATAAGAACACAATTAATAAATAGTGGTTAAATAGATTATAATAAGTTATTTCATTAATGGAACATGTTGTCGCTAGTTTCTTTTCGTAAATGAGGTCTGATAATATCTACAATCAGTATCTAATCAGAAAAACTATATAACCAGATCTAATGCCCTAATACGTAATCTTTGTACTTGAATTTAGCAATATTAAGAAATTAAGTTTCACATATTATTATAACAAGAAAATCAATTTAATATTGATAAAATTATAATAGCCTCTATTAAATAAATTATAATAATAAAAAACATAAATAATGTTATGTCTAAAATAAATGCTCACTATTTTTGGCTGCATTCCTCACTACTGACGTGTTGCCTTATGACGTGGATCAAACATAATTTATTTTATTTTTATTTGTTTAAGGGGAAATTTATTCATTAGTCCATTTGTTCAAAACTAATTAAATATAGGGATTTTCCTAAATATATTTACAGACCTAAAGATTTTCTTGTTTGTTGGCAATTCAATTTGATTATCTATTTTGAGACGTTTTTACACTATCACTTTAAAGGAAGAATATAAATTAAGATATCCCAAATAAATTGTTTTAGGTTATCTCTTATGACTTTTATGTTCATGGTATAGTTGATGTTTATTTTTTAGGCAAGCACACAATATAAATTTACAGTAGCTTTACAATTACAAATATTAACGACTTAAGTAATTACCATACAACTATGTCCATGATTAAAATGTGTTTTCGTTGTGTGAGATAGTACAATATATTACACATGAAAGCAAAATGATGTAAAAAAAACTTGATTAAAAATAAGAAAAATATAAGTTGTGATGGTGAGGAAATAACCCTCAAGACAAATTGAAAATATTATTATAAAGAAAACCTGTTGTACAATAAGATCAGTTCATATTTCTTATGGAAAAAAATAAATATTAAGAATAATGATTTTAAATGGGCTGTCTATTGAACAAGTTGATGAATAGGATTTCTTCGAGTTTCAGGAATCAAAGAACAATAGAATCGTCCTATTGAACAATACAGACATTGTGAGTTTCCTCCGTCGAACTTCTAATTCTTCAAGTTTACCTGAATTGGTTCATTAGTACTGAGAGATGGAAAGCACCAGCCCTTTGTTTAACAACAAAATAATCCGGAGATATGGCCATAGTTAAATTTGAGTTGTAGTTTCCAAGCATTTACAAAATTTATATCTTTCTACACAAGTGATATTTTAAAGGAAGTACTCAAACTTTGTTAAGGGCCACCGGTCTAAACCCTTTTGGCAAAAAGGACCTCGCGAGAGTCTAACCCGTCACCCTCTGCATTAAAAGCAGGGATTCCAACCATTAGGCTAGCAAGAAGCCTGAAATTATAACATTTTATTGACAGTAAAATTATTTAAAATGGTCGAACTAGTTATTACAAATACTTTTTTCTCATCAAATTTGTGTAATATTACATTTTTACAATTAAATGTAAATATTTACATACTTAAATAGTCTTCTACTTATTATGTACAGTATATTTTTATATCCTCATTACGTTGTAAAGAAATCAGTATTATTATTGTTTCAATAATGTATTATAGTAGAGTAATTTTGAATAATGATGATATGAGAAAAACTATTTTATGCGTTTTGTACCTTAATAATATACCAATGTGATACTTAATAAATTTAAAAATGTCTTTATAATTCACGGAAATTTGTGATTGCATAATTCTATTAATTCTCTCTTTAAATAAATTTACATTTTGTAAATAGAGGTATCAAAATAAGGTTGTATAAAATTGAATTTTAATTGTTCATAAGAAAATAAGTACTTAACTTGTTTGATTTAAGTGCAAAATAAAGTTACAAACATATAGGAATTGCAGACACTGAGGAAATGCACTAAATAAATATCTACGACAAGTAATTTACAAAGGGAAGTTTTATACAAAATAATATAAAGTGGAACGATAGATTGTGTTAAGTAGATCACTTCCACCTTAAAAATTTAATCAAGCCAAGAATATTTTTCATCTCAGTGAGAGGTGTTCACCAATATGTCACATCGTTGGTAACGCCAGCCTGCGGACCAATATCTCACTGCCATTTATTTCTACCATGTGTCTAGAGAAATTTAAAATTGTTTTGATAGCTAAATAATATAACCGTTCAAACAACCAATATTGTAGAAAACTATGATAAAATATGGATAGTTTCATTTAATCAGTAATCAATTTGTGAACTCGTTTTCAAGACTAAGGTTTATTAATGACTATGGTGGTAACATTCTAGGGTCAATATATAAATAATTGTAGCCCAAAGTGTAAGATAGTATTTACTGATTACTACTACACTAATAGTGGGTAATAAGCTATGGGTGAAAGAGTTTGATGAGTGTATATGAATGAGTGTAGTCATTATTACTAACTAAAATCTCTTCCTCAGAAAGAGTCATTCATGAATAGACCAAAAACCAACATAACTATGGTCCCTACAGCTTTGCTTATAATATAATCCAAGTAGTATTTGTGTCATTTTAAGCTAATTAACAAGCCCGGTAGTCGGTTCTCTCCCTTTCAAAACATCTTGACCCTGACTACCACCCAACACGGACACCCCAGACTTCTCTATCTGTATCCACGTTAATCACAACGAATGATTGGACACAGTATGTTTCAAATAGTACTTACCAATTTATTTAAATTAAAAATCTCATAACACTCAATTTTTTACTGTATAAATCCGTCAGTGAGTTAAAGCAAACTGATTACGCAGTGATAAATTGTAAAGAGCTCGTTATCTATAAAATTGATTACACCCTGGACACTTGGTAGGAACCGCTCCCTGAGGAGTTTTACCTCATGCTGAAGTCTTCTTCACTTTAGAGCCTCTATATTACATATATGTCGTCCTACACACATATTAATTTAAATCAATTTTATAACATATATGTGTGTGTGTGTGTGTGTGTGTGTGTGTGTGTGTGTGTGTGTGTGTGTGTGTGTGTGTGTGTGCGCGCGCGCGCGCGTGCGTGCGTGCGTGCGTGCGTGCGTGCGTGCGTGCGTGTGTGTGTGTGTGTGTGTGTGTGTGTGTGTGTGTGTGTGTGTGTGTGTGTGTGTGTGTGTGTGTGTGTGTGTGTGTGTGTGTGTGTGTGTGTGTGTGTGTGTGTGTGTGTGTGTGTGTGTGTGTGTGTGTGTGTGTGTGTGTGTGTGTGTGTGTGTGTGTGTGTGTGTGTGTGTGTGTGTGTGTGTGTGTGTGTGTGTGTGTGTGTGTGTGTGTGTGTGTGTGTGTGTGTGTGTGTGTGTGTGTGTGTGTGTGTGTGTGTGTGTGTGTGTGTGTGCCTAATTGTGATGCAAATTACCAAACCTAATATAGCTATTATTTTATAAAGTCGTAGTGGTTGCCATCGACTCGAACACTAGAAGTCTGGAGTGTTTTTGATAGGTGTTAGTCAGCAGGATCTGGACGTTTTATAGTGGAGAGAACTTATTGTAATGCTGTTCATTGGTTGAAAATCATTTTAGTTTCGGATTCCACGTAAAGGAGTAGATTTATCATTTCCCTTGCTGTTGGACTAGCAGGTGGCTACTTCTAAGAAACAGTTGACCTTAAAAAGTAACAAACCAGTTCAGGTCAATCACAATTAGTCTACACTCTTGTAATCATTATTATTCGTGTTAAAATACGCGTAGAATGCGACGGTGTCTAAAATTGTGATAATCTAATACACTCTGTTTTTTATATTTTCAAAAATAAACACTTAACTTGTTGACCTACAAGCCTGTCCACAAGTTATAACCAGTTTGCTCAGTTGGGGATCCAAGCCTTGTGCCATGTACTCTACTACGGACGGTTCAAGAGCCAAAGTCTCCCACACTGGAAATTCGTTCCAAAGGGGAGTATAGTGTTTCCCACGAGCCATTATAAAAATGGCCATCCCTGCACGGTCAGACTATCAACTGGGGCGCCGCTTCTTTGACTCATGCGGGGTTGCTGTTCCCCACGGTGGGTCTTGACCAGCTGCATGAGTCTTTACCATCCCATCGATGAAAATGGAGAGTTATAGTAAATAAACAGAACCTGAGGCCGAAAACCTCTGGTATTCGATATATTCTAATACTCCATTCTCGTGGATGATTTTGCTTATCTCGAATCGGATATTTGAGCCATGAAAGAAGCATAGGTAAAGAGACTACATTTACGTTGATAGTTATGATAAATTTTAAGTAATCAATTTATTGATATTTTATGTAATAAAAGAAAGAAGAAAGATCATAGTTTTTTCGATGCCTTTCTAAAAAATAAGTACTATAAAATTGATCATAATTACTGTAATATTTTTTTTATTTATTTATTTTTTTAATTAAAAGGAGAGGCTGATCTCCTCCTTAACCTTACTCTGCCCATTCCTAATAGATTATTGATCTGTGCAAGGAACTTATTCAGACAAAGTAAGGGGGCGATCCAGTACAGTAGATGGTGAATATTACTGATAAATCTTTCAGTCTAGGCCGGATTCGAACCAGCGCTATCTCTAACCCAAGCTCAAAGTCCTGACGCCTTAGACCACTCGACCACCGGATCACCCTCTTTGTTAATGGTCCACTTGAAGTATCTTCTTTTTTGTGACTGTTCCCGTATATACGAAACTTCCTTTATTACTCATTATTAAGACGCCTACCGTAGAAACATGAGGAGCAGTTGAGTTTGATCAGTGTAGTTATTGTCACTATGGTCTACAGTTCCTTTGAAAGAGTCATTCATTAATATTCCAAAATCCCGGGAAATTAAGGGACCTAAACCTTTGCTTGGAATCCAAACCAGGCAGTATAAATCTGATTTTCAATTAATGACAAGCCCGAACACGTCAGAATTCTATAGTACTGTCCACATCGTTGGCGAGAGCATCAACGGACACTATGTTGATATATTATGAGTACAAAGCATAGAATAGTTTCCTAGTACAATCCACTTAACACTTTGTTCCAAACTAACTGGGTTTAAACAAATCATTCGTGACTTATTTCGTTTAGTGAATAAACAGCATGAACGACACAGTCCATCATTAGTCTTGTGTTTGTAATGCGTGACAAAGGGCAGTGTGTGAGGAGAACGCCTGCCGTTGTAGAACGCAATATAGCTACAGTGTTCATATTGCCAATCCACAATACCTCACGGCGTTCGTCATAGCACAACGTTGGAATCACTTCAAGTGGATTATTATTTCACTTGCCAAATATCAGATCCTAGCCAAGTTTAATAAGTTATAAGAACTTATCTTAAGAGTAATACTTATGTTTTTTTTAATATTTTACTATTGTAAGTTCTGCTTAAAATGTACTAAAAGATGGTTCAGATCGTAAAATAAAAATATCGTAGGTGATTTCTTTATCCACAATAATCTCAGTATTATCTTAAAACATGAACCGTTATTAACAGTGAAAAACAACAACATTAAAAATAGTGTTATTAATAAGTTGTAATAAGAACATCCTTAATCCACAATAGTAGCTGCATTACACATTTTAATTAAAACTATCAGTCTACTTCATGTATGACATAAATTGTGTAAGTAAATTTAATTTTACATATATAGTCTTATGTGCTATATTAAAACCATTATAAACATTTTTACTAGGTCCTTTTATTGCTGTAAAAGTATCTAGTAAGTAAATAAATTGTGTTTAACTCCGTATTAACGTGAGTAAATAATTGATCTTCTGTAAATACAGGGTGAATGGTACGTGGTGTTTAAAATTTTAAGGGCTTAAACTAAATGCTTGGGGCTACTTAAAAACGCAAATTTCAGTTTTATATGCCAAATGGTTAGTGTGGTATGTTCAAATTAAGATTTCTTTTTAAATCGTGGACCTAACCATAAAAATGCTTTATTACTTACTCAAAAGATCATATTTTTTAAACTGTGACACCATTTTTGAAATATACATTACATTTTTAATAAGAATAATGAGCTAGTAAGATGCGTAAATTAAGGTTGGTATTTAAAATTATGCGTTAAAGTAAAAAATAATGTTTTTGTAAAATATTAAACAATGTTTTACGCGTATTTAATAAATTATGCTAACTGACATAATGTGTCAAACCATACAGAAAACTGCGTAATTTAATGTTCTTTTCAATGGTATAATTGTGATTTTAATTATTTTGTTTCGTCATCGAAAACGTTAGATTAAACTGAATTAAAACACTGTTTGCAGAAAACTTGAAGCTTTGACTATTTATTACAAGAAAGATTATAATACTTTGATTTGACATAACATACTAATTACATTCGTAAAAATAATTGAAAAGAATTTCAACTTAAAAGAATAAGATTTACAAATGTTCTAACTGCCTTCCTCCATTTCTGATGCAGGCCCGTGCTCTCTTGCGCATTTGTTGAACTGTCACTTTTGTAGAGACTTCTTGGCGCACTAATTCAGCAGCCACAGTTATTCTCTCCCTCAGTTCTTGTTCTGTGTTGATAGGTGCAGCATAAAATTTTGTGTTTCATCCATCCCCATACACAGAAATCCATGGGACTAAGGTCCGGCGATCTAGCTGGCCACGGTACGGTCCCACCTCGTCCAATCCATGTAGGATAATTGAGCGTCAACCAGTGACGCACTCCTGCGGTGAAATGTGGTGTAGCTCCATCTTGTTGGAAAATGAGACTGTCTCTTTTTTCTTGGTTGAGATGGTCTAGCAGCAAAGGGAGACTGTACTGTAAAAAGTCAAAAAAGCGTTCCCCGTTAAGGTTTCCCTCGAAAAAATATAGGCCAATAAGCGTTTCACCTACTACCCCAACCTATTCCATAATGTGAAATCTCCTTTGAAAAGATCGTTCTTTGGTTGCTCTTGGGTTTCTTCCACCCACATGTGCATATTATATGTATTAAAGATTCTTTGTCTTGTAAATATGGCCTCATCTGTTCAAAGGATCTTTTTGAAGAAATGAAACTGCTCAATATCGCTATTGAGCAACCATCTACAGAACTGAACACGAGGAGCGAAGTCTTGAGCTTCAAGTGCTTGTACAGGCGTGAAGTAGTATGGATGAAACTTGTTTCTATGAAGAATATACAACACTTTCCACTGTGAAACATTTAGTTGAGCCACAATTGCCCTACTACTACTCTCTGTGTTTTCTTGAAAGGTATTTATAATCAATTCTTCAACACCTACATCATAATTCACTGGACCTACCTCAGAAGACTTTCTTTGAATTTTTCCCCTTTCCCTTAACCTCTGGTGAAGTCTAGTGAACACCTGTGGGCTGGGAGTTTATCGATCTGGGTACCTTAAACTGTACTCTCTTTGCGCAGCAAGTGCATTGCCATTGCAAAATCCATAAACAAAATGCATTTCTGCATATTCTTTTGTAGTAAACTCCATGATGCTACAGAACTGAATAGCTTATACACAGACCCGGTCTAAAGAGTAAACAGATAATGAATTCCAGTTTTCCTCGTGATGAGTTTGCTTTAAAAGAAACTAACTTTTGTTAAACTAAGCAGGTAGTGGAATTTCCCAGTCATTAAGGACAACAGACAAAACTATTGATAAGGTTGGGGTGTATGCCGTGTCTAAGAATTGTGGTAAAACCCCATTCGTCCCTGAGTTACATGTGTGTTTAATCACATAACGTTATTTGAATGTCCAGTCCTAGTTGCTGGCTAGTAAGATAGTCTTAAAATTTTTTAACTACTCTGTGTTTCTTTCTATTCAAATAATAAAAAAAATAGAACATTGTACAATAATACAAACAAAAGCATATCATTGGAAAGAATATTAAATTATGCAGTTTTCTGTATGGTTTGACACATTATATCCGTTACCATAATTTAGTAACTACGCGTAAAACATTGTTTAAAATTTTACAAACACATGATTTTTTGCTTTAAAGCATAATTTTAAGTACCAACCTTAATTTATGCAGGCTATTAGCTCATTATTCTTGTTAAAAATTTAATTTAGATTTCAAAAATGGTGTCATAGTTTAAAAAATATGATCTTTTGAGTAAGTAATAAAGTTTTTTTATGGTTAGGTCCACGATTTAAAAAGAAATCTTAATTTGAACATACCACACTAACCATTTGGCATATAAAACTGAAATTTGCGTTTTTAAGTAGTCCCAAGCATGTGGTTTAAGCCCTTAAATTTTTAAACACCACGTACCATTCACCCTGTATCTAGAGCAATCAGATATGTTTAAATCAAATCAAATAAAATGAAATCAAATCCATTTAGGATATATATAATGGTTTATAACATAGTGTGTGGTTATTTTCTATTTATTTTTAGCTTTGCATATTTTATAATCTATGAATAAAAATCGTGATTGAAAAATTTAAATTATTACACGTACAAAATATATCAAATTTTCAACGTGCCTGAAAAAGTTTATTCTAGATAAATAGACAATTCCCTTTTTCTCCTCGGTTTCACACAGTTTCAACTCCCATTTGTCTCTTAACGACAAACTACCAATCACTTCGCACAAACCTTGTTCGTACGTTGAACCTGGGATTAAAATACCATAGGAAATAATTACGATGAAAGTTGTTTATTTTTAAATAGTCCTTTTGTTAACACATCTGGTTTGAGGAAGGAAAACATGGTTTACCAAAATCAATAGGGATAATATTTTAAAGTTTTTTATGCTGTAATAAAGTCGAGTTCTGTGACGTTCAAAAGCTTTGATTTTTATAACCACAAAAGTACTTAAATACAATACAAAACAGTAAAATAATTCCATCATTTTACAAAGTTTAAGTTTTTATACATTCAACTTTACAAATACATTATGATTTACAAAAATAGCTCTGGCATTACTATTCTCCTATTGCTTTCATAAAGGGCTATAATTAATTCATATGATACATATACATGGAAGAAGATTACACACTATAAAATGCATTACTCTACCGTAGTTCTTACGCACTCAATCACGTACAATGGTTTTTACTTACTCACCTACTTAATCACGTATGGTTTTGACTTACTCACCTACTTAATCACGTATGGTTTTGACTTACTCACCCACTAAATCACGTAAACGACTTTGACTTACCCACCCAATCACGTACAATGGTTTTGACTTACTCGCCCTCTTAATCACGTATGGTTTTGACTTACTCACTCACTTAATCACGTATGGTTTTGACTTACTCACCCACTAAATCACGTAAACGATTTTGACTTACCCACCCAATCACGTACAATGGTTTTGACTTACTCGCCCACTTAATCACGTATGGTTTTGACTTACTCACCTACTTAATCACGTATGGTTTTGACTTACTCACCCACTAAATCACATAAACGATTTTGACTTACCCACCCAATCACGTACAATGGTTTTTACTTACTCACCTACTTAATCACGTACAATGGTTTTGACTTACTCACCCACTAAATCACGTAAACGACTTTGACTTACCCACCCAATCACGTACAATGGTTTTGACTTACTCACCCTCTTAATCACGTATGGTTTTGACTTACTCACCTACTTAATCACGTATGGTTTTGACTTACTCACCCACTAAATCACATAAACGATTTTGACTTACCCACCCAATCACGTACAATGGTTTTTACTTACTCACCTACTTAATCACGTATGGTTTTGACTTACTCACCCATTAAATCACGTAAACGATTTTGACTCAACCACCCAATCACGTACAATGGTTTTGACTTACTCACCCTCTTAATCACGTATGGTTTTGACTTACTCACCTACTTAATCACGTATGGTTTTGACTTACTCACCCACTAAATCACATAAACGATTTTGACTTACCCACCCAATCACGTACAATGGTTTTTACTTACTCACCTACTTAATCACGTATGGTTTTGACTTACTCACCCATTAAATCACGTAAACGATTTTGACTCAACCACCCAATCACGTACAATGGTTTTGACTTACTCGCCCACTTAATCACGTATGGTTTTGACTTACTCACCTACTTAATCACGTATGGTTTTGACTTACTCACCCACTAAATCACATAAACGATTTTGACTTACCCACCCAATCACGTACAATGGTTTTTACTTACTCACCTACTTAATCACGTATGGTTTTGACTTACTCACCCATTAAATCACGTAAACGATTTTGACTCACCCACCCAATCACGTACAATGGTTTTGACTTACTCGCCCACTTAATCACGTATGGGTTTGACTTACTCACCTACTTAATCACGTATGGTTTTGACTTACTCACCCACTAAATCACGTAAACGATTTTGACTTACCCACCCAATCACGTACAATGGTTTTGACTCTTTCGCCCACTTAATCAAATACAATGGTTTTGAATTACTTACCCACTCAATCACGTACAATAGTTTTGACTTACTCACCCACTCAATCACGTACAATATTTTTAACTTACTCACCTACTCAATCACGTACAGTGGTTTTCATTTACTCACGCACACAATTCCGTACAGTCGTGTTAAATTAATCACACATAATTTATCTACATTGGTTTTGATTCTCTCACTTGCTGAATTATGTGCAGTGGTTTTTTTTTACTCACCCACTCAAACGCGTGCAGCGGTATTGATTCACTCACCTGCTTAAACACGTACAGTGGTATTGACTTACTCACCCACTCAATCACGTACAATGGTTTTGACTTACTTGCCCACTTAATCAAATACAATGGTTTTGAATTACCACCCACTCCATCACGTACAATTGTTTTGACTTACTCACCCACTCAATCACATAATGTAGTTTGATTTACTCACCCACTCAATTACGTACAGTGTTTTTTTTTACTCACCCACTCATATAAGTGCAGTGCTATTGACTTACCCACTCACTTAATCAAATACAATGGTTTTGACTTAATCTCCCACTTAATCAAATACAATGGTTTTGAATTAATCACCCACTCAAACACGTACAATGGCTTTGATTTATTCGCCCACTCAATCAAGTAGAGTGGTTTTGATTTACTCACGTACTCAATCCCGTACATTCGTGTTGAATTAATCACACAATCAATTATCTACATTGGATTTGATTCTCTCACTTACTGAATTATATGCAGTTTTTCTTTTTTTTTACTCCCCCACTCAAATGCGTGCAGTGGTATTAAATTACTCACCCACTCAACCACGTAGAATGGTTTCGACTTACTTGCCCACTCAATAACGTATAATGGTATTGACTTACTCACCCACTCAATCACGTACAATGGTTTTGACCTACTCACCCAGTCAATTACATAATGTGGTTTGATTTACTCACCCACTCAATCACGTACAATGGTTTTAACTTACTCACCCACTCAATAACGTACAATGGTTTTGACTTACTCGCCCACTTAATCGAATACAATGGTTTTGAATTACCTACCCACTCAATCACGTGCAATGGTTTTGACTTACTCACCCAGTCAATTACATAATGTGGTTTGATTTACTCACCCACTCAATTACGTACAGTAGTTTTTTTTTTACTCACCCACTCAAATGTGTGCAGCGGTATTGACTTACTCACCCTCTCCTCAATCACGTACAATGGTTTTGATTTACTCACCCCCCAATCACGCACATTTGTTTTGAATTTCTCACACTCACTCTATCACGTACTGTTGTATTGAATAAATCCACACACTATTAATCGGATGCCATAAAACACATAATTAAAGTAAAAAAACTAAAGGTAATTAGCAAAATGTTATGGTATACTTGTTTTAATATCATTTTTATTGCATCACCTGCGTTTATTATCAATCAATCAAATTTCAATCAGACTAGTGTAGACATGTTGCTATCAAGAGTTTAATTTGTATAGTAACATTGATTATTCGAGATTTAATTATTAGATGATTTATATTTCCCATTAAGTAAAACCAATAATATATCACCATTTAACAAGAGACCTATGATTTAATCTATTACTGTCATAATTATTGATATTTAGAGTTCCCATAGTTTCTATTCTAACATTAAAACTCCTTTTCTAATCAATATTCTTTTTAATTCACCGTTACCTGTTTTACTAAGGTAGACTAATGATTATTTATTGTTAGTAAATCTTCGGCCGTGCATATGTATTATCATAGCGTTATACTTTAGTCTATGAATTTACTATAGGTCTTTAATTAAAGCCAGTAGGAGAATACCAGGATCACACCTATTTTTTGGTAAATCATAATGCATGTGTAAAGTTGCATATGTAAGAAAATCAACTTATATAATCCTTTTATTCATTTTATTGTTTTGTATTGTTTTGTATTTAAGGATTTTTATCATTCACGTGCCAACCACTTCTCTCAATGTGCATCTTCGGCCTCGGTAACTATGGTAGGTAGTAAATTTCAAACGCTGCGCTCATTAAACCCCGGCCTTCGGCCTTGACTACAAATTACAGTACTGTAGATAAACCATATGACATATAATCATCCTATGGAGATTCTTTTGCCATAACTCTCTCACTGAACTTGCATTTCTCAGCCTATTTCCGACCCACTATATTACCACTGCAACTTTGAGACCATTGAGACAGTAAACCCTATATTTGAGTCAAACCGCGCATAAAACCTTACTTCAGAAAATATACATAGCTTCCCAAAGTTTCATGATGATCGGAAAAATAATGTAGTAGTGCAAAAAAAGAACAAAAATACAGAGACAAAATCTGATATGCACTTTTTTATATAGATCAAATCCACTAAATACAACCAAATAAACTCCCAAAAAGTTTTAACTTTTTTTAAACTTGTAACTTATTAGGACAGTTTGAAAACCCTCCGACTATTATTAACATCATTATTTAATTTAAAAAAGTTGTTAACGCTTTACAATCATTTTTTTAGTTTTGAAATGCTGTTAATTTTAGATTTATATTTCAATCTCCGAGTTATTCTAAAATACTTACTTTTAAGGTTTCTCATCCATGACCCTCATTGTGAAACTACTTTAAGATGAACACCTCCATACACAGCTACGAAAAAGAACAAATCTTTTAAGACTTAAGTTCGGTCATTAAATATTATAATAGTTGCGTTTGCAAATAATTGGTCTTATCTATTTATTTTGTATAAGGGTAGTTACTGTATAAGTTCACTTTAATCTTTTTTTTTTTTTGTACAATATAGATTATATACTTTATATAGTTTAAAAGATCCAAAGGATACATTTCATTGGTTTGACACTAATTAAGTTATGTATAATCTTTTTCAATTAATTTAAATATTATTACTAATTATATTATTGCCTATTTTTTTATTGAAATATCAAAAATACTTTTGTTCAGTTTCTGTTAAACAGCGTTATTGCAATAAATATGTAAATAAAATGTTGTAAATAAAATAAAATTATATAATAAAATTATATAATAAAATAAAATAAAATAATGTAAATAAAATTATGCCTGGGACTTAACGTGTTAAGTGAGGTGGTGGTATTTATTGACTAACTTATGAATATACGTTTCTAAATGAATACCAAACATTAGTTAACAAACTGTACAGCTAGAAAAATACAAAATATTTGTTATGGCTGTTTTCGTCTGTATAAAATAACAGCATGTATGCTGACTCAAGTGAAAGCAAAGCAAACATCAAGGAAAGTGGGTTTTCCTTTCTAATAAAAGAAGAAAGGGAACACACAGAAGTTATCTTTTAGTATAAAATAATATTATTAAAAGGTTAGGTTAGTTCCATATTGAGAGGTTGTCTTAGATTTTTTAATATCTTTTTTGAAAATTGTTTTCAAATAATTAGTTTTTATACAGTTCAATGATTAATTTATATTTTTAGTTTTATATTTGTATGTTTTTTAACATAATATTTATATAATTTATTTTCAGCCTTTGTTTTACTTTTAGTTTTCTTGTTGTAACTAAACAATAAGTTAATTTTATAAAAGGAACAAAGAATGTTTGCTATGATGTTATGCAAACACCTAACAAACAGACTAATATATGATATAATATTTCAAACTGTTCCATGAAAACAGATAATAAAGACATCGTATACAGTTATGTAACATAAAAAGTACCACTAGTTTCATATTATTAAATTGTACATAATGTTTGTGATGATTAAAAACAAATTAATGCTCAAATGACACATAATACGGCCTTTTACCACCTATAGAACGTATGCAAAATAAAATAATCTATAAATCATTGTTACTATTATGTAAATCATTTTCTAGGTAAATACTGTTTTCAAATCTTCCAAAGTATTCTTGTCACAATTTTTAAACTAAGAAATTAAGGAAATTACAAAAATCTCGTCACATACTCTTCTAACAATTAATTTAATTATTTACTTTACCTTACTATCAAATTCTGTTATTGATAGATTAACAGCAAGCGATTATTATTACATATAGTTAAAATACTTCCCATAAGTAGCTGATGCAAGAAACCTATATAAACAAGAAGACTTTCAACTCAAAAGGGTCCAGTAAAACCGGGTTTCCTGTTATGTCACATTAGTCATGTTCGGTTTTCACGGGTAGCATCAGCGTTCTCCCTCACTCTCTCTTCAACCCACTGTCTGTGTCTCTCCAACTCACGCCGGAGCTTAGCTAATAGTACACAAAACAGCCATCCGAGCGCTTATCTGAATCAAATCAACATTAGATAGCAGCAAAATTGTGCGTCTTTCAGTGAAGTAGCAAGGAACTCCCCATGAAAACCAAAAAACCTCACCGTATATAATTTTTTTAGGAAGATCATTCTAGTTCTGACTACGTACTATGCAGTAAATGTAGTACGAACATTGAAAGAGCTCGCATAACGCTTACATTTAAGTGTATGTGGAACGCCTACTAATGAAGTATACAAAATAATATTTACCAAAATTAACACTCTTTCGAGCCCGTAAAATAAACACGTGTAAAGAGATAATATTAGATCATTGTTTGTGTGAGAATTACACATAATATTGATGCTTGAGGTCATAGAACACGTTAAGTGCAACAATATTTGAAATATCGAATAACTAAATCGTATTTATGTTTCCGATCATGTTGTGTGCTGATCCTACAACCACACCTCTGTGGTGCATATCCACACTTTAACCCTCTATACAACAGTTTTTTACCGTCTGGTTTTTCAAAATATTAGGTATAATTAAACTGAGTAAATATATCACTGAATATACAAATTTAAAAGTTTTGAAACTTTAAATATTGAAACTCATACTTTCATGAAAATACCTTATAGCATGATTATTTTATGGTGAAGTTTCAATGTAATTACTCGTTGCAGTTAAAACACGATTTATTCTTCGAAAAAAAAACACATGCTGATATATAGATAAAAGATTATAGATATGTCGTTAATTTAAAACAAAATGTATTCCATGAAAGATTTTGAATAGAAAGCCTAGCTAGCTAGACTCCATACTTCCTTATAATTATTTTATTTTGTTTTACTGTAGTATTAACCATCGGAAGGTTTTAGTTGTATTGTATAAATGCTCTGTTTTTGAAAGACCGTTGTATTAGTTGTTGTCAAGAGTTTTTTTGAGTGAGGTGGTCTACTAACAAGGGATTAGAGGATGAGAGGAAGAGAGGAATGAGGGGGGATGTTGAGGAGAGCCAGGTGTGACCTAATGAAACTAACTTTTGGGAAAACTTGACACGGTCACGAAACTTATGAGTCAAAACAGTTTACTTAATGACCTGAGATAAACAACTATAATTTTTTTAAATTCTTACTTTTAAAGGATTATTGGAAAACAATTTTAAAATGTATTTTAAATATTGATTAAATGGACTGTTTAGTTTCTTCAACTATGCCAATGAGATAAAAGTAGACTAATATTTATAATAATAAATCTCGAAGCTCTCACAGAGAGTTTTTGTGAAAAGTTATCAAAGTTTATTTATACTAACTTTAATTTATTATTAATTAATTACCCATTCTTAAGACAGCGATCGTCAAGATATGAGCGAATAAGGATGTCGAATAAGAGTGATGTATCAAGTGATACATATTACAATAACTCTAAGCAGGCTCATGACAAATTTCGGATTGTCAAAATCAAGTAAGCGCCGCTTGCTGTTGTCCGTGGTTCGGTCCGTGCTTCTGTACGGCGCAGAGATCTGAGCACACACTCTGCAGAAGAAATGTTTATGTAAATGGCTTACCCGCATTTAGTGCCAGTGCATCGGATTGCATCGGTATTTCGCAAAGTCTACTGATTTCCAGTATCTTCCTTATCGTTTTTATCGCTAGAGAAAAAGAGACAAACGATTCACCAAAGGGGGTTGGGGGCCAACTAAGTTGATTGGGAAACCGTTGGACCATGAGGCTAAGCAGGGAAGTTTTACCTTGGGTACAACAAGATCTTGGGAAGGTCAGGTTCTTCGTGATACAGTTTCTTTCCAGCCACGGATACTATTGCTCCTGCCTGCACAAGGTGGGGAGCCCTGATTGCTTATACTGCCTTGGCGTCAAGACACAACGAAGCACACTTTTTTTCAGTATGACCATTGGGCATTTAGAAAGGTAGATCTGACTGGGGGATTTTTTGTGGGTAGTTAGAGAAACCAAGAGTCTCTCACCTCGCCGCGAAAAACCATGATACGCTTTTATTAAGTTTACTAAGGTGTTCTAACCCTTCATGTAGATGGTTTTTTTGTTTTTATTAGATACCTAAATAACTAACATAAAAAACACAATTCTGATGCTTCAGTTTTATTTAAGCAATTGTTGGGATTTTTTACGTAAAACTTGATAAAATGAATTAATTTTTATTTAGTTTGAATTCTATGTTTACTTTCTAGTTTAATATGGATTCAAAAATACTTGCTACAGCAATAAAATAAAAGATTCCCGGGCCTAAACAAAATTGCAGTCCATAAGCTAGTTGGTCCCTAGATAGCAACTCCTCTAACCTCAAAACTTACATTAACCCCCTCCCCCCCTTAAAACACCCCACCACACTTGGACTTGGTAACTACTTGTATTGTGCTTGCAGAACAAGTGAACATAAGGGTATTTATCAAAATTTACGAGTGCTAACTAAGTTTACAAGCCATTAGTTAGTTGGCCCTAGCCATGTGATAGAAACAGCCTTAATCACAAAACTGATATTACCCCTCTCCTTCCCACAACATCCCACCCACACGTTGACTTGGTAACTACTTGCAGTAAGTGGCTGCAGAACAGAGGAACACCTCTGTATATCAAGAGTGTTTATCAAATTTACGAGTGCTAACTAAGTTTACAATCCATTAGCTAGTTGGCCCTAGCCATGTGATAGAAACTGCCCTAACCTCAAAACTGATATTACCCCTCCCCATCCCACAACATCCCATCCACACGTTGACTTGGTAACTACTTGCAGTAAGTGGCTGCAGAACAAAGGAACACCTCTGTATATCAAGAGTGTTTATCATATTTACGAGTGCTAACTAAGTTTACAAGCCATTAGCTAGTTGGCCCTAGCCATGTGATAGAAACTGGCCTAACCTCAAAACTGATATTACTCCTCTCCTTCCCACAACATCCCACCCACACGTTGTAACTACTTCCAGTAAGTAGCTGCAGAACAGAGGAACACCTTTGTATATCAAGAGTGTTTATCATATTTACGAATGCTAACTAAGTTTACAAGCCATTAGCTAGTTGGCCCTAGCCATGTGATAGAAACTGGCCTAACCTCAAAACTGATATTACCCCTCTCCTTCCCACAACATCCCACCCACACGTTGACTTGGTAACTACTTGCAGTAAGTGGCTGCAGAACAGAGGAACACCTCTGCATATCAAGAGTGTTTATCAAATTTATGAGTCCTAACTAAGTTTACAATCCATTACCTAGTTGGCCCTAGCCATGTGATAGAAACTGCCCTAACCTCAAAACTGATATTACTCCTCTCCCCACAA
This sequence comes from Stictocephala bisonia, assembly GCA_035578905.1. NCBI lineage: Eukaryota > Metazoa > Arthropoda > Insecta > Hemiptera > Membracidae > Stictocephala > Stictocephala bisonia. The sequence continues at coordinate 70,964 of JAQJVL010000714.1, forward strand.
CATCCCACCCACACGTTGACTTGGTTACTACTTGCAGTAAGTGGCTGCAGAACAAGATAACATTTCTGTACATCAGGGTGTTTATCAAATTTACGAGTGCTAACTAAGTTTACAATCCATTAACTAGTTGGCCCTGACTATGTGATAGAAACTGCCCTAACCTCAAAACTGATATTACCCCTCCCCCTCCCACAACATCCCATCCACACGATGACTTGGTAACTACTTGCAGTAAGTGGCTGCAGAACAGAGGAACACCTCTGTATATCAAGAGTGTTTATCATATTTACGAGTGCTAACTAAGTTTACAAGCCATTAGCTAGTTGGCCCTAGCCATGTGATAGAAACTGCCCTAACCTCAAAACTGATATTACCCCTCCCCCTCCCACAACATCCCATCCACACGTTGACTTGGTAACTACTTGCAGTAAGTGGCTGCAGAACAGAGGAACACCTTTGTATATCAAGAGTGTTTATCATATTTACGAATGCTAACTAAGTTTACAAGCCATTAGCCATGTGATAGAAACTGGCCTAACCTCAAAACTGATATTACCCCTCTCCTTCCCACAACATCCCACCCACACGTTGACTTGGTAACTACTTGCAGTAAGTGGCTGCAGAACAGAGGAACACCTCTGCATATCAAGAGTGTTTATCAAATTTATGAGTCCTAACTAAGTTTACAATCCATTAGCTAGTTGGCCCTAGCCATGTGATAGAAACTGCCCTAACCTCAAAACTGATATTACTCCTCTCCCCACAACATCCCACCCACACGTTGACTTGGTTACTACTTGCAGTAAGTGGCTGCAGAACAAGATAACATTTCTGTACATCAGGGTGTTTATCAAATTTACGAGTGCTAACTAAGTTTACAATCCATTAACTAGTTGGCCCTGACTATGTGATAGAAACTGCCCTAACCTCAAAACTGATATTACCCCTCCCCCTCCCACAACATCCCATCCACACGATGACTTGGTAACTACTTGCAGTAAGTGGCTGCAGAACAGAGGAACACCTCTGTATATCAAGAGTGTTTATCATATTTACGAGTGCTAACTAAGTTTACAAGCCATTAGCTAGTTGGCCCTAGCCATGTGATAGAAACTGCCCTAACCTCAAAACTGATATTACTCCTCTCCTTCCCACAACATCCCACCCACACGTTGACTTGGTAACTACTTGCAGTAAGTGGCTGCAGAACAGAGGAACACCTTTGTATATCAAGAGTGTTTATCATATTTACGAATGCTAACTAAGTTTACAAGCCATTAGCTAGTTGGCCCTAGCCATGTGATAGAAACTGGCCTAACCTCAAAACTGATATTACCCCTCTCCTTCCCACAACATCCCACCCACACGTTGACTTGGTAACTACTTGCAGTAAGTGGCTGCAGAACAGAGGAACACCTCTGCATATCAAGAGTGTTTATCAAATTTATGAGTCCTAACTAAGTTTACAATCCATTAGCTAGTTGGCCCTAGCCATGTGATAGAAACTGCCCTAACCTCAAAACTGATATTACTCCTCTCCCCACAACATCCCACCCACACGTTGACTTGGTTACTACTTGCAGTAAGTGGCTGCAGAACAAGATAACATTTCTGTACATCAGGGTGTTTATCAAATTTACGAGTGCTAACTAAGTTTACAATCCATTAACTAGTTGGCCCTGACTATGTGATAGAAACTGCCCTAACCTCAAAACTGATATTACCCCTCCCCCTCCCACAACATCCCATCCACACGATGACTTGGTAACTACTTGCAGTAAGTGGCTGCAGAACAGAGGAACACCTCTGTATATCAAGAGTGTTTATCATATTTACGAGTGCTAACTAAGTTTACAAGCCATTAGCTAGTTGGCCCTAGCCATGTGATAGAAACTGCCCTAACCTCAAAACTGATATTACCCCTCCCCCTCCCACAACATCCCATCCACACGTTGACTTGGTAACTACTTGCAGTAAGTGGCTGCAGAACAGAGGAACACCTTTGTATATCAAGAGTGTTTATCATATTTACGAATGCTAACTAAGTTTACAAGCCATTAGCCATGTGATAGAAACTGGCCTAACCTCAAAACTGATATTACCCCTCTCCTTCCCACAACATCCCACCCACACGTTGACTTGGTAACTACTTGCAGTAAGTGGCTGCAGAACAGAGGAACACCTCTGCATATCAAGAGTGTTTATCAAATTTATGAGTCCTAACTAAGTTTACAATCCATTAGCTAGTTGGCCCTAGCCATGTGATAGAAACTGCCCTAACCTCAAAACTGATATTACTCCTCTCCCCACAACATCCCACCCACACGTTGACTTGGTTACTACTTGCAGTAAGTGGCTGCAGAACAAGATAACATTTCTGTACATCAGGGTGTTTATCAAATTTACGAGTGCTAACTAAGTTTACAAGCCATTAGCTAGTTGGCCCTAACTATGCGATAGCAAATCCTCTAATCTCAAAACTGACATTACCTCCCCCCCTACAACACCCGACCCATTCTTGAACTTGGTAACTACTTACACTGTGCTTGCAGAACAAGACAACTTTTCTGTACATCCAGAGAGTTAACACATTTTATTGTTCAGTTACACACATGTTTTTGAATTGAACATAGCCCTTCTAAGGTATTGTCTGTCACTATATATTTTATATGTTATAAGGAAACGACGATTACATTAAAATGTAGGCCTAATGCCAATGATTTTGAGCTCTCTTTTGATAAATAGATTGTATTAAATAAATTAGTAATGTTTAGTTGTGTCTGGTGTGCAGTGGTTAAGATTCAGATGTTGTCTGGGGAAAAGATCTGGATGTAAGGTTTGTCGGTTAGCTGAAAATTACACAAATAGTACGTGGTTCACATTCCACGTGAAGCTATAGGTCCCTAAGTTGCCCTGGATATTCTGCATCTAGGATTGCCTTAGTTAGTAACAATGACTACACTCGTCATATACACTCACACTTACTTATTGAGTGATTTGAATCATAATACTTTTAAAATTAAATCTAAAAAAAACCACGCAAATGATTTAAAGTATTATATACAGGGTGTTCTGTAAAAGTGTTCCAATAATTTATGATGTTATTTTACACATTAAAATAAACAAAAAAGTTCCTGTAAACATAGGTCCTAAAACCTATTGTTTTCCGTCTATCTGTCTGTATGTGTTTTTTACATAAAAATTTTTAAATTGAGACCCACTTATATTACAGTTTGAAATTTTGTAGTTATGTTTACCTTTTGTATTCCCACTTGAGAAAAAAATATGAACAAAATATCTTTACTCGTTTCAAAATGGCGGCCAACCGAAAATTTTGATGTTTAATTACGCAAAAACCACACCCTTTATAAAAATGTTACAAGAATAATAAAAATTTGGAAATGTTTTTCTAAAACTAATGGAGTTTGTTTCATTCAGATCAGATAAAAAACAATTGAGCTGTACTAAAACACATAAAACCATGTTTTACATTAGTACACAACAGGAAGTATACTTTTCTAGACTGTTGTACTCTGAACAGCTGATTTAAAGCCAATGATCTGATTATTGTGAACATAAATGTTTTACATTAGTACATACTCATTGAATATGAAGGTCAAATTAAAAAAATAGAAAACAACTAACATTTATTAATGGTAAATTTATTACATTTAGAAAATTAAAATTATTAAACTTATAATAATTGCTCAAAGTGGTGGCCTCCGTTTAAAATGCAGGCATCCAAGCGCCTCCTCATTGACTGGCGGACTCTTTCAAAAATGCCAGGTGTCTGCTGAATTGTAGCAATGCCATTTAATATCCTTGCTCGCAACTCTTCGATGTTATCTACAGGAGTGGAATAAACCAGTGACTTGGGTGGCCCCATAGGAAAAGGTCTAAAGGATTAAGGTCGGGGGACCTAGCTGGCCAAGAAATTGGGCCTCCACGACCGATCCATTTGTTGTTGTACGCTCCATCCAAATAGTTTCTAACATTTAAACTGAAATGGGCTGGAGCACCGTCCTGCATAAACCACATACTATTGCGGGTATTCAGTGGCAAATCCTCAAGAATAGTTGGAAGGTCATCAGTCAAAAAATGTAAATATGTCTGGCCATTAAGAATGTTCGGTAAAAAGCTTACAAACAAATTGTCATCAATTATGCCAGCCCAAACATTTAAAGAAAACTGATATACGTGATTAACCTGTGTAATTGCATGTGGGTTATCGATGGACCAAATGTGTGAGTTGTGAAAATTAATAATCATGGTTCTTGAAAATTTGGCCTCATCCGTGAATAACACCTTATTCAAGAAATGTGGGTTCACACATTTTCGAATAAACCACTGAGAAAGCTGGATTCGGGGATGGTAATCACGAGGTAGTAGTGAGTGAACTTTTTGTACGTGGTAAGGATGAAGTTGTTGTTCATGTAGTATAGTCCAGACTGTTTCACAGCTAACATTGAACTGAAAACCAAGTTCTCTAATACTTTTGTTGGGGTGGTTTGCTATGACATCCAATGTGGATTCTTCCAATTCAGGTGTTATTACTGAAACTTGTCGGCCAGAGTTACCTGTTTTTTTGTGTGAAAAGCTTCCAGTCTCTGCAAGTCGTCGATGAATTGTTGAAAATGTTTTATTACAAGGTAACAAATGATTTGGAAAACGTTCCTGATACAGTCTTCTTGCCTCAGTACCACTACAATTAGCAAGGCCATACATTAGATGCATATCTGCCATTTCTGAATTGGTAAAGTTATGTATTCCATTATTTTCCATTTCTTGTTGATAATGAAACGAAACTAAACCACAAACACTCACTAATTAAAGCAAACAATTAACTACAGTATAACTAATTAAAATTGCATGTTTTATTGCAATACTAAAGTACTTGGCACAAAGCTTTTACAGTACAGAAGAAATAGGTTATTTAAGTTACGTGTTAATGCCAACAATGACAGAAACATTCTTTTATAACCTTAAATAAACATATGTTCACAATAATCAGATCATTGGCTTTAAATCAGCTGCTCAGAGTACAACAGTCTAGAAAAGTATACTTCCTGTTGTGTACTAATGTCAAACATGGTTTTATGTGTTTTAGTACAGCTCAGTTGTTTTTTATCAGATTTTAATGAAACAAACACCATTAGTTTTAGAAAAACATTTCCAAATGTTTATTATTCTTGTAACATTTTTATACAGGGTGTGGTTTTTGCGTAATTAAACATCAAAATTTTCGATTGGCCGCCATTTTGAAACGAGTAAAGATATTTTGTTCATATTCTTTTCTCAAGTGGGAATACAAAAGGTAATAACTACAAAATTTCATAACTCTACTATAAGTGGTTCTCAATTTATAAATTTTTATGTAAAAAACACTTACAGACACATAGACGGAAAACTATAGGTTTTAGGACCTATGTTTACAGGAACTTTTTTGTTTATTTTAATGTGTACAATAACATTATAAATTATTGGAACACTTTTACCGAACACCCTGTATATATATTATTTTTAAAAATAAATAAGACAAGGTTCTGATCTGACATATTCAAGCCACCACATCATTCTTTATATAAATGAAAACCATTAGTAAACCAGTCATAGGGTAAATGTCATCTCCCTTGAGCAATGCTTTCTCCAATACAATCCAATATAAACAAGTTGTCGAAAGTGTATCATTTTTAAGTGTAGTTTTTTTATCTTTTAATGTGTTTTTCTTTGATTCAGAGTTAACTGTTAACAATTAGAATATTTAATAATGTAAATTTAAGTGAATCATGTTATCCACATGTCAAATAATAAAAAATTATCATTATATTTAGCTTATACGTAGTTAAATTGCAAAATGCCATTTAACATTTTCAAAATCCTGATAATTTTTATTTTAGAAATAATTTAATCAAGCATAAAAAAACATAGAACAACTCCAACTGCAAAAGCACCATTATATACATGTGTGAGATTGGTATATTGTTCTTAAATAAAATATAATATTAATTTAAATACAAAAAAAGTTAACGAAATCCTACAACAGGACCCAATTTATTCACTAGTGACTATTATAAAAAAAAAACCTTTACAAACCTTAGTTGTTTATTTGAAATAAGCAATATATTATTATTTATCAAACTCAATCAGGGACGCTGGTTTGTGATTAAAATATAATCTGTTTTAGTTTTAACTTATTTATCACGTTATTGGTATAGTTACTAAAGTATTGCTTTCATTATAATTCAATTATCTAATGTCTAGGGGTGAATTATGCTAATTTAATCTCTCACCCAACCCCCACTAATTAGTGTACTTCTGACGTTACGTTCAGACTGTCCAATGCCAACAGTGCTTCATAAAATCATTATTAATCTCAGTTTAGTTGTACTGAAAACGAATCTGTAAGGCCTCTTGCTAGCCTCTCTTACTTCTGCTTCTATGCAGAGGGTCACGGGTTCAAATTTGCCATAGGGGTTTGGACCGTTTCTCACTTCCATTTGAATACCATGTTAAAAATTCCGCTCATTGGCGTAGACAGTAAATAAAAAAATGTATTTATATCTGCAAGGAGGAGTACGTTTGTTTTATTTAAGACTAATTTGATTATTTTGAGATTTTTGTAATAACGAAGTGAATAAATCCCTTTTGTGTTGGAAGCAAACGAAAGTAAGACACATTTATACCTGTTTTTATAAATAAATGTAGTATTTATATCTACAAGGAGGAGTACGTTTGTTTTATTTAAGACTAATTTGATTATTTTGAGATTTTTGTAATAACGAAGTGAATAAATCCCTTTTGTGTTGGAAGCAAACGAAAGTAAGACACATTTATACCTGTTTTTATAAATAAATGTATATTTATATCTACAAGGAGGAGTACGTTTGTTTTATTTAAGACTAATTTGATTATTTTGAGATTTTTGTAATAACGAAGTGAATAAATCACTTTTATGTTGGAAGCAAATGAAAGTAAGACACATTTTTACCTGTTTTTATAAATAAATGTAGTATTTATATCTGCAAGGAGGAGTACGTTTGTTTTATTTAAGACTAATTTGATTATTTTGAGATTTTTGTAATAACGAAGTGAATAAATCCCTTTTGTGTTGGAAGCAAACGAAAGTAAGACACATTTATACCTGTTTTTATAAATAAATGTAGTATTTATATCTACAAGGAGGAGTACGTTTGTTTTATTTAAGACTAATTTGATTATTTTGAGATTTTTGTAATAACGAAGTGAATAAATCCCTTTTGTGTTGGAAGCAAACGAAAGTAAGACACATTTATACCTGTTTTTATAAATAAATGTATATTTATATCTACAAGGAGGAGTACGTTTGTTTTATTTAAGACTAATTTGATTATTTTGAGATTTTTGTAATAACGAAGTGAATAAATCACTTTTATGTTGGAAGCAAATGAAAGTAAGACACATTTTTACCTGTTTTTATAAATAAATGTAGTATTTATATCTGCAAGGAGGAGTACGTTTGTTTTATTTAAGACTAATTTGATTATTTTGAGATTTTTGTAATAACGAAGTGAATAAATCCCTTTTGTGTTGGAAGCAAACGAAAGTAAGACACATTTATACCTGTTTTTATAAATAAATGTATATTTATATCCTTAAAATAGTATAAGAATCCTATTTAAATCATTTTAAAGTTAGAATCAATTTAATTTCTAAATAACAGATTTTTTTTAATTTACTGTGGAAAATAATACTTTTTACAGCTGTTAAATTACTTTAAATAAAAAAAGTTATTAAAACAGTAAACAGTAGTAATGTGTGTAACAAGCCATTTACGTATTAGTGCCACTTACTTGTCACTGACACCCCAACTAGAGTCCTCACAGGGGTAGTTCTACAGAGAATGTTATGGCTATTCACACCATAGCAGGCTATGAGTTGTACCATATTTGTAGTGCTATACATGTTACGTGAGGTCTAATGGTCTCCTAACTTTGCCTCATTAAATAAAACTTTTCCCTTCATTTACTTTCATGTCCATTGTTAAATATTTGGTTCTCCACTCATCCTAAAAACAAAACGTATGATTGCCAACCCGTTCTCAAACACGACATTTAGTTGTCTTCCCATCCTCTAAACATAAAATTGATTCTTTCCTTCCTATAAATTTGATATTTGATTTTCCGGAAATTTTTCTAGTGATATTTGATCGATCACTCATCCTCAAACACGATTTTAGTTGCCAGCCCATTCCCAACATGTAGTAGCCAGTTCCTGAACGATTATCAAATCATAACGTTGGATTGCTTACCTATTCTCAAAACAACAACGTATCCTACCCACTTAACGTAATTTTTTTTTGCTCACTTATCCTAAAAATACATCAGGTTACACACGTATTCTCATTCTTTTCAACTAATATAAATCTGTGTTAATTATTACTACGTTTATCCTTGAGGATTTGAGAGGACAAGAGAGAAACTGACAAGGTGCTGGCCCTGCTATCCACATGGCAAACTGTATAACTTACAACTCGATACACTAAATCGTCACACTTTCGGCACACCTTTCTATGCAACTTCTGTTTCTTTTTTCTCTGTTATTATACCAAATCTCGATTTTATATTTTCTGTTACATTTTTTCATCTATTTTCCATATTATAGTTGGTCTTTTTTATTTAGCAGTCTCATTAGCCTACCGGATAGTGGTCCGATATCTTCGCTTCATCCGGAGGTACCAAACGACCCAGGTATCTTTGTTTTTTATGTAGGTATTCTCACCCTGCTGGTATTTAACCACATAGCAAACGCAGTTTTTGTAAATTTGTGGAAATCAAACAAAGTAATTTTAAAACAATAACTGCATTGTTAAGGTATGGAATAAAAATCACTTAATATTCACCCCTTATCCGATTATGTACTATAGAATATAAACAGCACTGTATCTTATCAAAAGCTATCCGTTTACTTCTATCAAATATTTAACAGTAGTTATAACTAAATTTGTGAAATGAACATCAAAGTAATACAGTGTCGTGGTTTCTGCCATACTGCAAACTTCTCTCTGACACAATTCCATTTTCAAAGTGTTAAACATTCAGTGGGGTGAACTTAACCGTATTAACCCACTTTCTACAACAAAACTAATGGAAATATCTGGTCTTGTGTATTTTTAACTTAATGAAAATGTCATTTTATTTTTATTTGCGCTATAAAAATAACTCAACTCTGTCAGCCTTAGGTTGTTAAAATATAGCAATGAATTCCGTTGAAATTGATTTATAGATTCAGCTGAACCATTAGTGTTTGTTACGTATTTATTTGATCTTTTAATTATTGATATGAAATGTGGAAAATTTCCGGCTCGGATATTGACATGGAATTGAAAATATATTTCTTATACTAAAAATTCATAATTTTTCATAACGTTTTCAATCTATTTTAATTGAAAACATTTGGATTATCTACACGTTGATTCCAAATATTAACTTAAACACTATTACCTGGAAATATAGCTGTTCTGATAGTTCGTTATATTCACTCAGTCCCAAGCAACCAGTCTTTCATGCATATGAGGCTGGTTTTGAATCCCTGTCAACTAAAATGAGAGAAAGAATTTTATTTCTTAGTAGCCTAAGAAACAAACTAACACGATTCAAGGATTTTTTTCTTGTTTAAATTTCTCGTTTTATATTATTTTGTTATTCATTTTTTTAATTTTTAGGACGCCGTAGGGACATGGGCGAATATGAGAGGTGAATGAGTGTGATGAGTGTAGATGAACGAGTGTTACTTACTAAGGTCTATTGTTCCTAAGAAAGAACCATTCATTAATAGCCCAATAGTCAGGGGCTTTAAATGGAATCCGAACCACGTAGTATTGAGCTGATTGACAGGCCTGATACTCAGTTCTCACCCCTACCCAACATCCGAACACTACTAACACCCAACAGGGGCACCCCAAACTTTTCTAGTAGTGTCCACGTAGATGGCAACCACTGAGCGGACGCTGTGTCAGTATTAAGAGGATCGAGTATAGAACCTATCGTGAATAATCCCCTCAACACTTTGTCCACAAGTAGCTGGATTACAGCACGCCATACTATATTTTCTAATATCAAGAAATAGTTACGAAATCAGTGTCAAACCTTAACAATACCCTGATAATGTTATCTTACCTAACACTAGTCCATGCCTAAGAAGTGACTTTATATGGTATTTTTTAACTTTATCAATAATATCTATAAGCATATTTAACAATGATTCCATACCTATTAGGCACTGTACAAAAATTTCTAAAACATGAAAAAAAGTTTTAAATATGCTATACATCTTGAAAAAACTAGTAAAAACACCGTAGTAAACATTTTTTTAAGAAGGAAATAACAAATTAGTTGTATAGATATTGAATTTTCATTTTATTAAAAATGCACATATATATTAAAAAGACACACGCACGTACCCTCACGCACATGTCCACGCAACAGTATATTTCAGTAAGTACATAGAAATTGTTCACGTTTATTTATAGAGTTCATTAATCCCCTCAGGGGAACTTGAGAGATTCCCTAACTCGCTCCAAGATCTTCCTGATGCGTAATTTATTTGAATGGAGTTTGTAAAGAAGCATAAATTCCTCTCCTTTAATTAGAACTTAAAGTTGGAACCTTAGTACAGTCCTTTTCAGTATATATTTAAAATATTTAAATAGTATGTATATAGAAAGGCCATTATTTTAGCTGATTTATTAATATGACTATTACAATTTAAATTTTATTAATATTTATTTAATAATTTGTAGTTTAGGATTATTTATAAAGATGAAACGTTAACACGTAGCTTAATATAAGCTAATACTAGCTGACAATAGCTAAGCAATGCTTCCAGTTCCATGAAAGGAATATGAGGAAAATACAGGAGATATAAAATGGGTTTTGTATGAAAACAATACGTAACAAATATATGTATACCTGGATTTGTTTGTGGTTTTTAACAGTAATATATCACACCATTGAAGATTCATAGCCTCAAACTTTTATAGAAACTGGGATTTAATTACAGAATCAAGCATTTATTTCAAATATACGTTAAAAACTGAGTTCGTCAACTAAATCCAATCTTTGAACATAACTGTAATTTCAAAGCATGTTTCTTGGTGTAGTTTTATTTTGTTATTTATTTAAAAGTTTTCTTTTTAGCACATCATGTCTACTATATTTAGTATTAACTAATCAGAGCGGCATTATAATTGAGGAACATATTTTATTTATGTAGTTAATCGCAGAGAAATTTATAAACAATTCTGACCTATTCTTAAATATATTTCTGTGACTCGGGAACCACCTCCTAATATGATAAAAACTTGGTTTCCTGACTTAGTACGGACGTTTTACAAGTTGCTGCTTTAATCATTAATGATTCAACAAACTAAGGGATTCTTTAACAGGCTCAAGGTTATAAATTGAAATAACTCCACTTTGTAAGGGTAAAACTGTTTAGGTTAGTTTTGTGGCACTTTATAATCACAGTATGATATTGAAAAAATAAACGGTAGTGAAGCTCAGCCGTTCTACTTGCCAGCCAAGTGATGCTAGCGATCCTAGCGCTGGTGTAACAAACAGCTAGCGTTGTAAGCGGCGAAATGCCGTTGTTCTGCGTTACGACTACTAGGATCGCTAGCGTCAGCCAGTTGAAATTTTTCTCAAGAGCAAATTTGGTGACTGTGGTCTCTGACCTTTTCTCTCTTTACATTTTTTTGTCTTGACTACTTATAGTTAGTCACCCTGATGTGATGAACAGTTGGTATTTACTTAAAAAAATACTCTGTATTGTTCAACATTGATGGGTTGAGCCAAATATATAAATGTTCAAGTAATATTATGTCGTGATTAGACTGTTGATATAATACCCTGTACAAAACAAATAATATACACGTGTTTAGTAATAGTATTAAAACTATAGCAAATGTAAGCAAATATTAACTTATATTTCATATTAGAATAACACCTTTGTTTATAAATGAGCCAAGTAAACAATATTACTCACGTTGTGTTTTCAACGAGTCTTTCTTGAACAACTTCATATTTTGGGCTGTTGTTGTAAATCACCATAGACTTGAAAGCGTTTACTCCACAGCTTGTACAAGCAGTGGACGACTGTGAATGACGATTTCAACTCTCGCCATTTGATTGGAAAAGTGAAAATCTTATGGAAAGCTAGAACAAAATGATTTATTTCAGATTTTTAATTTCGTTTTTTTAGAACACAGGGAAATAAAATTAAAAGATATTTAGTTTGTTAAATATTAATAAGTTTGTTAAAAATGTTTTTCAGCCCTAATAGTCATGAAATAAAGACGATGAAAATTAATTTAATAAAAATGTTTTTTTAGATCGAACATTTTCCTGAGAACTCGAAGTAAATTATAGATCAAATAGTTTACTACCCGTTTCTATAATTTATATATTAAGAGGTTCCTTTAGTTGTTACTCAATATTTGATTATTTGTTTATATACAGTATCATTTAACCTCATTCTTTATCCGCAGAGAATCCCATTTTCTAAGTCTTGTCGTAAAATAATGTGTTCATTTTAACTGCACTTTGTGTATGCACTATTTCACATCATACAACCATACAAATAATTTAATATTTTTTATTTTTAACGAAAAATAAATTAGGTGTTTTGTAAATGTAAGCTACAATACGTACCTTTTATTCAAATTTTAATTTTGTTTTCACTTATTTTTTTAAACGACATCCAATGAAAAACATAAATAAAATAACATTAAATAAATATCAAGATTTCATAGTATTTACGTGTATGCATATTCGAGTAAAAATCTCAATGTACCCAGCAATAAAATAATGTTTGATCTCTTCTAAACGTTCTAAAAAAACACACACACAAAATATTATCACTAAATGAAATTCAGAAACACGTGAAGTGAGAAGTGACGAAATAGAGATACACAGCCGCTCAGCGTTTGTTTGGATAGCACTCCGATATAATATGACATGTTACCACAATTTCAACGCAATACTAAAAATAAAATATGACAAAATGTTGTTTCTAACATATCACCAAAAAATCAAAACCTTAGTCGGTTCCTCCCCCTCTCTCTCTCTTTTTTTTTAATTTTAATGTTTACTTACTCGACTAAATATTATATAATATTCAAATATAATAACACATATTGATGAACCTTTAAAATATCCTTCAAAATGAGTTTGAATTACCTTTAAACTACACACATAGTTGTGTCGGTATCTCATATTTGAGCATGATATTAGACTAGTTGAGTTGTAACTTAAGAAAATATTATATACCATTGATTTACTTATACACAAATTATGAATTAGAATAGTGTATTTAAAAATAAAATTGTCTGTTGGATAATTTTTTATTGAATATGATTGAATAAATCATAGTATATCGAATTATGTACAGTTCAAAATACTATATTCAAAAAAGATGTGGAGTTTTATTTTTCAGTCAATTTAATTTCCCAAGAAGAGTTGTACAGCATACACTTTCCACGTCACGTTCCCATAACAGTTTCAAGGATACGTTCTGGGGACAAAGAGAATCCTGTCTGCATGCAAATAAAGTTACGAGACTTCACATAAAGTTGAACTGTTCTTTCCGAAACCCTCTTTCTTCCACCAGAACTAAGTCGGGATGTTGTATCTTCAAACATGTTAGATGAAGTAAATAAACATAAAATATTCTTAATTCAAGTGAAATTAAATACAGTTACATGATTTAAAAATAAATAAATAAATAAACTCATCAACATTCAAATAGTTTAATTTTATTTTATGAGGTATTTCTTTTTTTTAAGTTATCATCATCAGATCAAAACATAGTTGGAATATTGAAGAATCACTATTTTAAACTATATATAGACTTTCCAATAAGAAGAGATTTATGAAAATGATTTAAAATTATTGTTTTAAAATAAATTTTAATTTAATTTCGGATAGCAAATGTGGATCGTTTGAGAAATCATAGGAACTTGATTACTCCGTTAGGTATTTTAATATATTTCAATTCTTTAGACCTACTCAACTACGTGTATATATGTGAATGTATATATATATATATATATATATATATATATATATATATATATATATATAAAATTGGAATACCTATTACCTTCCTCAAAGTAAAAAGAAAAGTAAGATTATGTAATCATCCTTAACTCGATAATGGAGTTCACACCAAATGCCTTTAAAAATGTTGAATAGCAAATAAATTATTATAAAAACATATTAGAAAAATAATAAACACAAAATATATACTACAAATATTTTATACCATTGAAACCAATAGTTGGTATATTATATATAACAAAGGCTAGGACCTAATAATTTACTAGGCCCTAAAATAAAAATTCATATTAACTATTATTTAAACTGCAACAGATAAAATTGTTTACATCCGTAAAATGTTATATAAAAATATAAGAATAATCAATTTATAAAATCTACCTCGTGGACTTCAGAGCACTCTTACAGCAAGTGCTGGAACTACGATAAGTTTAGGAATGTTACGACCAACGGCATTGCCTTTGGTCCAGGGACTATGCTTTACTTAATGAATCACCTAACTAAACTCGAGTGCTTTTAGCGGCGTTTGTGTTAAGCTCTAATACGCGATGTTGCCGAGAGTACTGTGTTTGACATACGCCCGACAGTAAACACTTTTTCAGGTACAAGGAAATCGGCTTGAGGAGGCATTTAATTTGGTTCAATATACAATATAAAAAAACTATAAAAAGTCATATAAGAACAGTCTATAAACATTTGGTAACAAAAATTTCAGTGTCGATAGAAACAATAAGAAAGTTCTATGTCGTGTTTACTTACACTAAGATTCACCATAGCAATCTTGTAGGTTATAAAACAAGTGAATTTAGGGAACAGAACTTGGCAACAACATGAGGCGTGAAGGTGTTAATATGGCTGCAGTTGGCATACATGTCATGTCATTGTTTGTACATTCTGAAAGTCCACGTAGTTCCAACGTTTCTGTTAGAGGGCTCTTGAGTCGAGTCGGGTATATGTGACTTGTTTGAGTATGTGGTTTTGGGTTTCAGGAAACATTTTATGACCGTGAATTATCTTATTATTTGCAATGTTCTATACATTCTTGTATCTTATTGCTTATTTATAGTTATAACACTCAGTGTACTCATATCGAGTAAAGAGATAAATTAAAACAAGTATTGTGCAGTTGAAATTAGAATGATTAGTAATTTATGTATAGATTGAGAATCCCTCTCACTAATGAATGAGCAATGTGTGTTTTTCGGTCTTTATAATTGATCTTCAAATCCTGGGGAGGAATTTAAAAGGTGGTCTTAGACACTAGGCATTTAGGTATTCATTTGGAAAAATTTAAAAAAACAATGAGGGTCTCAGGAGGTTGACTCCCAAGTAAACATGCGGCATCTAATTAATGTTTTTATATCAACATATAAACTATAACCTATGTGTTGAAGAACAATATTGGATGGACAGCTTACTGCATTTCACTCATTTAATTAATTCAAAACCCTAAAATTAACAATTTCTTCGATCGGTGTCTTTTTAAAAATAAATATTATATAAAATAATTTCAGGGATAGCTTTTAAATGGAGGATAGATTGACGAAAAGTAAGTTGTGTAGATGGTTTGCAGAATGGAGTTATTCTGACTGCGCTCCATCTCCAAGGAGGTAGTCTCAACATATCCCCAGGGACAGCCCTAATTACACGACCACTTAGTTGTCTAAGCCGTCATTATATGTCCTTGTGGGTTTGACATAACATTTACTACTCAGTTTGTACAGTAGAGATTGTCTGGCCAAACTTCATCACCAGGAAGTTAATCTCAACACATCCCCCTAGCTCAACGCATAGTTTTTTTAGCTTTGTCAACTATTAATTATCAAAATAATTTGTTCATAACAAATTATTTATTTTTAAACCGCTAATCATTGCTGTAATGGGCTAGTCTTATTAATAACCTATATCATCGCTAGTAACATATTTCCCCTAAAATTAATTTTTTCATTTATATTCATCCGTTATTTCTTATAAACATATTTCAATCAGTTGATTAACTATTGCCGTTTTCTTACAAAATTCTGATTTCAAAAAATATTGTGAATGTGTCAATTTTTTTAATTGCTTATATGAAGATTAAAAAATTAACGAAATAATTTTTTAATGGACAGTGCAACGATAATCAGTATATTTTATTTTATTCATATGTCATCGAATATTTTGAATACAGTGATGTATTTGACTATTTCAGTTCATCGAATAACTATTTTATTTCGCTTCATGTTTTTAAAATGATAACAATATTTTATGATGATCTCATTTCAACCATGGATATGTTAATTAAAAAGCTATTAAAATTCATAAATTAAATTCACACAACATACAAATTTAGAAATATTATGGTAATATATTTCGATTAAACCTTTTTACTTTTTTCACAAAAAAGCAATTTACAACCGAATGAAACTGGTGTCCAACATGTCCGTGGAAATATTTGTATACAGGTGTGGGTTGGATATAACCATAGAAAGAGAATAATAAATAATATTTCGTCAACGAATATTTATTATAATTCGGTACTTGGTTGTGCAAAAATATCAACTAAAATTTGTCAAGTAACACCTGCTGTGGAACGATTATTTGAATTCATGGCTTCATTTTCGTAAATATAATCATGTTTTGTACATGTTTAGTAGATTATTTTTTCCAAAAACACACTCTAGTCGTATGGTATATAAAGGAGTGGAGGGGGGCGTCAATATATTAACCCTCCCACCTACAAGTACATTCATAATGTTGTGATCTATGGATGATTTGTCAACTTTAATCAAGTGGTATTATGGTTTTTTTTTTTAAGTGTTTTTACCGTTCATTTAAACAATTTATCAAACGCTCCCGTAAAGTATCAGTAATAGTTAAATCCTGATTCATGTCAAAAACTGATAATAATACAAAAGAAATAAACAAAAAGTGTTATTGGTTTAGTTCAATTATCTTTTTGTGCTATGAACATAACCTTAAAATTATGAAATGCGGCATCTAAATTGAGGTTAAGCTCATACAAAAACATTTTAATAAAGCTTCCAATACAATTGTTTTATTATTAAAACCGATAAATGTACAATATTACACAAAAATGATAGTCTACGAAGTATAATACTTGTAATGTATGAAAGCTATTCATAGGTTGAACGCTCATGTTTGTAGTTATAAATAATGTGCCTAAAATAATAATAAACACTTTATTGAGAATGTCAAGATGAAGCTGTTCTCTAACCCGGGCCTATATTACATTTCATTAAGATGAAAGACTATTCATAATATTGATTCTTAAAGTTTCATTTTAGTACAATAGGTAATTTAGATTTTAATGTCGTGTATTATAATTTAACTATTAATTAATATTTACTGAAAAAAGTCACATATTTTGTATTTAACTGAAACTTCGTGTTAATATAGGTTATGTTAGGCGCCTGGTTATGAAATAATAATCTACTGTACCTTTATATCATACATTTGGTTTGAGCAAATATTCACTTACATATAAGCAATATCAATAAGCAAATATTAACTTACATATTTATATTATTGACTGGAAGCACTTATAAATTTACAAACATAAATTAACGATAGTTCACCAATAGTTTGTGTCATGTCTAAACAGGGTTAAAGACAATATCAAAGTAACAGTTGAAACGCGGCGCTTGATACTGGTGTAACTGTACATTCTCAATCAGCTGTTTGACTATAGGGAGGGGAGGGGTTGAAGGTCTCACCAAGGTCATTACTTCTCGCCTACCTGACATGTCTGTCACATTACCTACATGGAATTTAATCGTTTATTAAAGGATGCTGATTTGGGTACCATATACAAACGAATGCTTTCTTTAGCGTTTATAAAACATTTATTAATTAATTAACAACGCTTAGTACTTGTAAAAACATACTACTTATATTAAAATAAATGAAAGTAATTTTACAATATTTCATCTTCAACAGTTATAACAATGGAGTAAAACCAATGGTTGAAAATATATTAAACTTGATCGTTTTCTCCCAAAGAAGTTTGTTAGGGTTATAGAAATAAACTAGCTTATTTGTAAAAAGTCTAATTCAAAAACACGTTTAGTGAATATAAAATGAAACTGGCAAATTACTCTTGGAACTAGAAGACAAAACGTTATTAGGTGTTTTGCAATAATGCGTTTTGGTGATAGGTGTTCTTAACGTCTTGTCTCTGGAGGAGCTATATTGCACAGTACCGGAAGCCAAGGAAGTGAAGCTACTGTGAGAGTGCCACTTATAGTTCTCATGATCCTATTAATTGGACATCAATCGGGGGGGATGTTTTCCGCGTCCACAGAAAATATTTAAAGCTCTGTACGTACCCTCTGGGTAGTTCTGAACAACGAGCAACAAATCTGGTAGCTGTTCTGATTTTGAGATCTCCCAGCTAAGGTTGGTACCGCACAAAATGTTTCTAAATGAATAATATGGCATCATAATCAACATATTATGCAATTTTGTGATATAACCATAAGAACATTATTTATATTCTTCATTTCTCATATTACTGTTATTCTACATTTTTATCATATTTAAAAAAAATCTCTTACATTTTAGATAATGTTTGGGGGCATTTTTCATGAAAATATTCATTGTACAATTTTATATGTCCTATAACCTAATTTAATTATAAATAACCAATATAATAGCATAAATATGATAAGTAGTTGTAAACAAATAAATGATACAGGGTGTCCCCAGATAAGTATAGTGAGAGAACGGTTTAGTCTAACGGCCACCATTTTTTAACAGATTAAGATAATTGAATTTTGCTTTCACCAAAGAATTTCTTTTAACAAGGCCTTTAAAATGATGTATTGTTTGCCCTAGGTTCATATTTAAGAATTTTGAGATTTGAACCCATGAAAATCATTTTTTTAGTAACCTTTACATAAATGTCGACGAAAATATTTTTAATTGATTGCCCATATGCAATATAGTGGGAAAGCATTTTGTTTTACGCCAATAAACCAACCCATCTTAGTCTGGGCCACCGTGTATAAATCTGAACGTGTAAATGACGTTCAGACCTATTGAAAGTTCACAGGTTTGTACAAAGTTTTTCGTGAAATCTAACTACTCCATTAGTGCCACAACATTTAAAACGTCATTACTGACGAAGGGGGTTATTTAGTAGCACGTGGCTAATTACTCATTGTGCCTTTAAAACAGAATCTCGACTCTCATTGTTACACGTTTCCGAGTGGTTTCAGTGGATGAAATTATCGGTTACCACAGTTCCGTAAACCGTGGGATTAGATTGTTAATTTTCCGTTGGCAGCTTTGAGTGAAGGTAACTTCGTATAATATTATATATTAATAGAGGTATATTAAACAAATTAATGGTTTTAATATTCACCAGTATACAAATATAATATTTCTTCGCGTATTATTTTAAATTATAGTATTTCTGGAGAGAGACTACTCGTAAGACTCTTCTTATATCAAGAAAATGGATGGATGTTTAAATAGACTTAATAATTGCACTACAAAGTATCACTTCAATCAGTTTATAAAACAAGACATAAAAAATATAGTTTAACTAACATCTTGGACTTTTAAAAACTTAATTAATTCAGATGTTTATCAAATTTTCACGAATTCAGGACTATTTCAATACATTGTATACAGAACGTTAATGATCATTATAGATGATAGTTATGTATCGGATGTACTTATTGAATCCCTCTATTGCTTTCAGCTATCAACCTTAATACTGTATATAAAATCCAAAAACGATGTACACACTCCTCACAAAATCTCCGGAACCACTGAATAGATTTTGATTAAATTTTAGTGGAAGCACCACTCAGATATATTCCACTAAAGTAACATTGATAATAATTTCATTTGATAATTATTATAAACAACTGATACAAAAAATTGAAACATGACCCAAAGGCTTAGCTAATTTTGTTTAAAATGGGTAATATTTTTGGTTATTTATGCTAACTCTGATATGATTACACTACTTTGTATCCCTAAAGTTTTATAAAACATCTCTAAAAAAGTTGTATTCTGGGGTTTTTATAAAATAAATCTTTGTTATCTAGGATAATGCCAACAAGCTGAGCTTTTATATTGATCTGATTGTGTAGATAAAACCACGGAGAGAGGGGTAAGCAAAAGTAAAGGACCGCCACGTAGCGAACAGTCCAATATTATATTGTATAGTCAAGAAAAATATGAATATTTGAAACTTTTGCAACATTAAAGTGAGAATATCGCTAGATGTATAAAAAGTCTAAGCAAAATCTGGCACGATTCAACTTAGCAAGCATGTACTAACTACATAAACGACTTGGCTAAAAGTTTGTAGCTAGTTTTAACGAGTGTACTTTGTCAAGAGTCGCTGGTACTTCACTTAGCTAGAAAATAGTTTTCTAAATGTTCGCAATGATGTATTTTTTAACATTTGAAAATATCGTAATGGAAAATAGCGTAGCTTTTCTTGGGAAGGAGACGAAAGGGGAAACTGTACTAATTTTGCACAACAAATTTAACTTTCTACTTTACAAAAGGCATTGTTCGTGAGGGCTTAGAGATAATTGCAAAAAGGGTTTTCTCCAATAAGTGTGCTTTTTGTTTTTTGTTTTTTTTTTTTTTTTAGTGAAGGGAAAACACCAGTGTTTAAACTGTATATTTGAATGTTGCGATAGTTGTTTACAGCCGTATGGTCAGTTACAGTTGTCTTCCACATCACTATAATGTTTTTATTGTTAGAGAAGCCAATATAACAATATTTTTGGCCAGTCATTTTAGGAGATCTTCCAATGTCGGCACCATTGTACTGTGCAGTAAACCGACTACTTAGGGATAACGTTTTATCGATATTGTACACGATATGCTCTATTCTCGGTCCTCTTGATACTGCATATCCGCTCAATGGTTCCCATCTACGTGGACACTACTAATGGAGACTGGAATTGGGTGGTAGTCAGGGTTTGGATGTTATGAAGGGAAGAAAAGCTTATCAATTAGCTGAAATTCAGACCAATTCTTTTTACGTTGGGTTCGGATTCCACGTAAAAATGTAGTTCACTTAGTTACTTGATTATTTGGAAATTGTTAATGGTTCTTTCTAAGTAACAGTTGACCATCTCACTCATTTACCCTTATATTCACTCATACACCTACAATAAGCTGATTTGTTTAAAACCTTATGATTATAGCTATAAATTTAATCTTTCATCTCTGTAAAAAAAGTCCTTTTAACCAAATGTTTAAGACTACTAAAAATACTACTATCACACAATTATTTATCAGTAAACTACCTATCACAATAACTGACGTATATTACCATAACATAAAGTACGTAATTATATGTCTCATCACGCTCTGTACAGATCCACTCACAAGCAATTACATGCATTGCGAATACCCGTGTGTACAAAACCATCGGTCACGTTATTTGACCACTTCAGTGCAAATCTATTATCAATGCTGCAAACTGTCATGTATTGAGTTGTTTTTGACAACTGATTTAGTGTAAACGAAGCTTTCCAACGTTAAAACAATGTGAAATATAGCATGAACGTGTGGTCCATACGGTGAACGTTTTCTTAATCTAAATTAACAGTATTACCTCTTGATTCTCCTTAATTATATTAAGGATATTAGGTTTTAAGGCTCTTTGTCACAGTAAGTATCTACATAGAACTAACAATCTTAGTAGAGAGTGTATATGGTAAACATCATACACTAAATAACTTATGAATCTTTAATCAAAATAAAACTATTCATGAGTTAAAAGAGTCTACTGGCAAACAGTTAATTATTGGACTTTTGAGAAATCCACCATGTTTTTGTACTTAGAAAATCTAGCCTTCAACATCAGACTTTTTCAGTCCACGTTCTACCCTCAGATTATGAGGTCGTCAATGTATGCAGTAATAAGGGTTCTGATGTTATCACAAGATAACGGATTCATATCAAGCGTGGCTGTTCTTTGGATGGGTGACCTGTGAGGGATCCTACACTTACATGCAACCTGCCAGCCCGGTCACTGGTGGTGGTTCGGAAGTCACCCTTAATCCGCTGGTCCCTAGGTTAAATGTTAAAGAGAGCTTCTTAGCCTTGACTTGAATAAGACATCCTTTCACTTTTTTAGTGATGGTGACGGGGTAGTACAGTCATCTGACTTAACTTTTGACCTGTATGGTACACCATTTAGTTTATGTTACTAATTTATGTGCCTCATTTTTAATAACAATTTCATTATTGAGAACTGGAAAGTTGGTTTTATTGATATGTACATGCCCAAGCTAAAGAGTAACTCAATCTGACTGTGTTTATATTAAAAAGATTTTTATTACACTTTTATCTGCATGGCAATGAATAGCAATTTAAAGCATACTTTGTATGTAAACTATAAACCTAGTATTTATTAATCTTATGTAGTTTGAACTACACAATAATCTAATGGAATGTCACATATTTCTTAAAAGCTAATATATATTAGGTTGTTAACAGACTATTACACAGGACTTGCAAACCAGAAAGCAGAATACGCGAGTCATTAAAGGTATACAAGAGAACCCATTAGCTCTAGGCAAACGTTAATAAATATTCATGGAGGTAGACTGTCGCGTCAGCTGATACGAAGGTTCAAGGGTTGTTGTTACAATAGAGTTGTAAAGGGAGGCATAATCATAATACTGTAAGGGAGGCAGGTGATAATCATCCCTGACCTAGATTTGGGGACATTTTACACGTCATAAATGCCTCATTGATTAGTAAGACTAAAAGTGAAAAATTCCTTGAAAATCTTTGTTATGCGTAACATGTATTAAACGAATAATCGTATTGTATTAGATCCATATTATTTTATTACTAGATTATACATACCAAACAATACAGTTTTATGTACCTGAGGGGTGGTAAGTGACCTTTATTGTGAATGTAACGTCATAGGAGGGTGGTCTCTAAGGATACATGCCTCAAACATGTATTCTCATTTAAGTATAGTTTTAATTTTGTTACTTGCAACTATTACTTCTTTAAGGCATCCTAATTTGTAAGTTTCGGTAGGTCATTATTGTTTTGTAACAAATAAAGAGATAAATCGTGTTCAGGGTAAGTGTCACGAAGAACTTTAAAAGTGACGTAAAGTCAATATTCACAGCTGAGAGCCCCGTTGACTTTTTACACTAAACATTTACGCCGAACAGATTTACAAGTATTAGCATATACAACCATAATATCATAGAAACTTGAATAAAAAAAGGTTTGGTCATGTAAAAAGTACCATAGTTAAGGGAAAGTTACTACTTGGGGGGGGGGGGGGGTAAACTAAAGGGAAAATAAACATAATTGAAGGTTAGTGTGTAATATAATAAATATTGATTAAAGAATGTTCCCTATCACAGGTGAAGGAACTACTAGAATATGATGTTTTCATCTAATTTTCAACCCCTTATTAAATAGGATTTATATTTTTTACCGGTCCTATTACTGTTTCACAAAGTATTATTATGATTTCAAGAACATTTTAAGTAATTTGAATGTCGAATACAAGTTATTATGCGGTTAGGCTACAAAGTAAAATAATTTACCCAAAAATTTACTCCCTTTTGTTCATTTATAGAGTACATTAAAATACCCTTTGAAATCTATTACTGTCAATAAGATGTTTTCAACATTTTTCTCTTTGAAAATTAAATTGTTGTAAAATGACCAAATAAACGCAAATTATTTCAAATTAGGACAATAAACTGTACACACTTTTTTTTTATTTAATATCTTTAATTATAATTGGGCCGGACAGTAAATTATTTGCTTACTATACACGCATGCAAGGTTGCAGCAGCGGAGGGGAATCATTTCCACTACTTAGCTGATATCCATCTCTGGCATTACTAACTTGTTAAACTGCTTTTTTACGTATCTATTCATTGGTTATTAATTTTTATCTGTTATATGGCAACTACGGGAGAGGAGTAGTACTCACTTTCACCACCCAGTCATCTCTCTCCCGCCGGTGCTTTCAATAAGTCACTTTCTAAGCGGTTTGTCAATAGCATTCAATTCCACACTAAATCGGTATACATTATTCTAACCTCACCCCTATTAATATGTTACTTGGGAATAAGAGAAGTTTAATGAGATCCTATGAATGATATGTAGGCCTATTATCCCTGACATTTTTACCTCTTTAGCGCACATTTAGACAGTCAACGATCGTAATAAATGTTACTATACTAATATATACATCCATAATCTATTTTTGCCTATAACACTTGATAAGTATTTAATCAATGAATGTTAAGGTCAGTATTCCTATTGTATTTGTATATAAAAATTATAGATAAAGGTAACATACAAATTAAAAATCTCCTTTTTTTAACTGAAATCTGTAATTTAATTAGGATTAGATATGATTATAATATGGACATTGTCAAGCATTTACGATCGTACAGTAACATTTTTGTAGAGTATTATTACTCTACAAAGTACAATTGACTATAATCATAAATGATTTAATTGTATTAATAAGAATAAAAATCGACCGGAATGGTATAGAAAGCACACTATCTAAGAATGCTTCATGCTATAGAAACGAAATCTCATAAATAATAAATCAGTGAGCATTAGTATGCTGTGCCTTGATATTTGCTACAACACCAAAGTGGGCTCCTAAGTGGTTGAGGCTCGCTCTCTTCCTCAGTATCAGTAGCAAAATTCTCATTTGGTCTCGAACGGAATTTTCGGGAAAGAATTGACCGAGTGTTTAAACGTTAAGCTTTATCATTGACTTCACAACTTGACACTAATTGACTTCACAACTGTACACCAACTAGCTTCACAACTTGACACTAATTGACTTCACAACTGTATACCAACTGACTTCACAACTGTACACCAACTAGCTTCACAACTTGACACTAATTGACTTCACAACTGTACATCAACTAGCTTCACAACTTTACACTAATTGACTTCAAAACTGTACACCAACTGACTTCACAACTGTACACCAACTAGCTTCACAACTTTACACTAATTGACTTCACAACTGTACAACAACTAGCTTCACAACTTGACACTAATTGACTTCACAACTGTACACCAACTGACTTCACAACTGTATACCAACTGACTTCACAACTGTACACCAACTGACTTCACAACTGTACACCAACTGCCTTCACAACTGTACACCAACTAACTTCACAACTTTACACTAATTGACTTCACAACTGTATAACAACTGACTTCACAACTGTACACCAACTAGCTTCACAACTTTACACTAACTGACTTCACAACTGTATACCAACTGACTTCACAACTGTACACCAACTGACTTCACAACTTTACACTAATTGACTTCACAACTGTATAACAACTGACTTCACAACTGTACACCAACTGACTTCACAACTTTACACTAATTGACTTCACAACTGTATACCAACTGACTTCACAACTGTACACCAACTAGCTTCACAACTTTACACTAACTGACTTCACAACTGTATACCAACTGACTTCACAACTGTACAACAACTGACTTCACAACTTTACACTAATTGACTTCACAACTGTATACCAACTGACTTCACAACTGTACACCAACTGACTTCACAACTGTACACCAACTAGCTTTACAACTTTACACTAATTGACTTCACAACTGTATACCAACTGACTTCACAACTGTACACCAACTAGCTTCACAACTTTACACTAATTGACTTCACAACTGTATAACAACTGACTTCACAACTGTACACCAACTAGCTTCACAACTTTACACTAACTGACTTCACAACTGTATACCAACTGACTTCACAACTGTACACCAACTAGCTTCACAACTTTACACTAATTGACTTCACAACTGTATACCAACTGACTTCACAACTGTACACCAACTGACTTCACAACTTTACACTAATTGACTTCACAACTGTATACCAACTGACTTCACAACTGTACACCAACTGACTTCACAACTGTACAACAACTAGCTTCACAACTTTACACTGATTGACTTCACAACTGTACACCAACTGACTTCACAACTGTACACCAACTAGCTTCACAACTTTACACTAATTGACTTCACAACTGTATACCAACTGACTTCACAACTGTACACCAACTAGCTTCACAACTTTACACTAATTGACTTCACAACTGTATACCAACTGACTTCACAACTGTACACCAACTAGCTTCACAACTTTACACTAATTGACTTCACAACTGTACACCAACTGACTTCACAACTGTACACCAACTAGCTTCACAACTTTACACTAATTGACTTCACAACTGTATACCAACTGACTTCACAACTGTACACCAACTAGCTTAACAACTTTACACTGATTTCGCAACTGTACACCAACTAGCTTCCCAACTTTACACCAACTGACATCACAACTGTACACCAACTGACATCACAACTGTACACCAACTGACATCACAACTGTACACTAACTGACATCACAACTGTACACCAACTGACATCACAACTGTACACTATCTGACATCATAACTGTACACTAACTGATATCACAACTGTACACCAACTGACATCACAACTGTACACCAACTGACTTCACAACTGTACACCAACTAGCTTCACAACTTTACACTAATTGACTTCACAACTGTACACCAACTGACTTCACAACTGTTCACCAACTAGCTTCACAACTTTACACTAATTGACTTCACAACTGTATACCAACTGACTTCACAACTGTACACCAACTAGCTTAACAACTTTACACTAACTGATTTCACAACTGTACAACAACTAGCTTCCCAACTTTACACCAACTGACATCACAACTGTACACCAACTGACATCACAACTGTACACCAACTGACATCACAACTGTACACTAACTGACATCACAACTGTACACCAACTGACATCACAACTGTACACTATCTGACATCACAACTGTACACTAACTGATATCACAACTGTACACCAACTGACATCACAACTGTACACCAACTGACTTCACAACTGCACACCAACTGACATCACAACTGTACACCAACTGACATCACAACTGTACACCAACTGACATCACAACTGTACACCAACTGACATCACAACTGCACACCAACTGACATCACAACTGTACACCAACTGACATCACAACTGTACACCAACTGACATCGCAACTATGATGTACACCAACTGACTTTACATTCGCTAACCTACGGCTTCAGAGGATATAATCATTTTTTAATTAATTATCAAAGTATTATGATGAATAATGGTGTACATTCACGAAATTGACACAGGACATTCCATTTTTAAAACTATTTGTAAGTGTTTGTAAACAAATCCAATGAATTAAATTGTGTAAATTTATTTTCATTCATTATATTTTTCTAATTTAATGTAAAAATGTATGTTAAACTTTTTATGTGTATTGTTGGAATATTATTAATTGTTGATTTTTATTATTTTTTTTTTTTTTTATATTCACTGTACTGTTGTTTTTATATTAATTTAGTAATTAGTTTAAATTGTTTGCATTGCCATTGATGCTCGATAAATACATATTACTGATGAGTTTTATTAGATTACTGATATTTAAAAGAGCGTTGATTTTCATTATGATAGTCCTGTTGCTTGTTAAACGTACATCTTTGTAAAATGTTTACTTATTAGTGCCGATTTCCTGCAATGTATCAATATGTTTATAAATAAAAAAATATTTTTTTATATAAAATATTTTAAATTGCCTAAACATGTCAATTTGTTTTTAATTTATAGAATATTATTTATCAGAGCAAACATTTTTTAACAACTCCATTTAAATTAAGAGTTTACCACATAAAATTAGATTGTGACTTCAGCCCGTTAAACTCTTATCAGAGAAATCAAATTTACAAATTTAAAAGTGTATTTCAAATTGATTCATTGTGCAATAGAAAACGTAATGTCATGTTATAAAGTCTAATTTAACAAGTAAAATAGAATTTTACACCGAAATTTCGTTGTACCATGATTTGAAAAAGAAAGATTTTCCATTAGCCGCGCTGCCGTGGTACCATTAGGGGACAAAAGACTTAAGATTAATGTAACGATAAAGAGTCTTGGTCCTCTCATATTGGCCTCCTGGCTTTTACATTGCTCATGTTCTGTCCCATGTAGTACTTTACTAGAGTTCTAGTTAGTATCTATAAACAAATTTTTAATAACGAAAGAGTTATTAAGTAAATTATAATTGTATTTCTCCATGTCAAGCATTTTCAAACGGCAACTGCTCATTCTTCGTGTTCTAAAATGTTGGGGGTTTTCAAATGTCTCGTATAATGGCGTTGTAACCAAACACATTTATAGTTTCCTATGAAGCATTATAGTTATTAAGGGATTATAAATTCTTACAAAGCGTCAATGTTCAAGATGAACTATCAGTTTAGGAATTTAGTAAAATCTCATAAACAGACTTGTAATTCAGTATACAATACATACTTATAGAAATGAAAATAATGTATTATCTTGTAGCTCCAGTTCACCCGTCAGGAATTAAAGTAAACCTAATCTAACCTATGCAGTTCTCTTTTTCAAAAAAAGATAGGCCTATTTCGTGGTCAACAATATTTAGAAGGATGTTCCTCCAAACAAACATCCACAGCAAAGGTACATGTTATACAGTATATCATAACAGCTGAAGTTTGAATATAAGTACGTAGGTTATGGTTTGTTACATTGACGATTTGTTTCTATATTTGTTCAGTGCCAAGACGTCGATCGTCAAGATATGGGCAAATAGGATGATGAATGTAGTCATTGTAACTAACTGTTTTACTCAGTACCACTTTACGTGTAAGGGCGCGTGGGTGGGTGAGTAACACTGTGCGTGAAGGGCGGGTGGGTGGGTCAGTACCACAGTGCCTGTAAGGGCTATGTTAAGTAACATGTAGGAGCTGATTTGAGACATCATGTAGGCCTGTGCTCAAAGTTAAGTAAAATGAAAAAAGTTGAAAATTCCATTTTAGGAAGATATGTTTATAAACAGGCCAATAATCAGAGTAGTTCCGTTAAGTCAGTTTACTTACGGGAAGGAAAGCTCCGAGGCCGTTCCTACGTTGCACTTCAACCTTAGGTTTATTGGGTTCCCTTGTTGCCTACTAGAATGGAGAACCTATTCCAAGCGGCTTAACCAGAGCAACTAAGGGATCTAAAGCTCAACGTGTAATTAGAAGCACGTAGAAACGGTCTGAGTGTCATCCAACTAACAAGTCTAAAGCAGTATTCGGTTCTTCTCTACACAACATCCGGCACTTGAAAAACACCCACCATGAACTTCTCTAGTAGTGTCTACGTCGATAGTAACCCATAATTCACAGCTCGTAAATAACACTGACAAGACCCATACTTCTGACCCAATTGCGTACTTAATCAAAGATATTACATAAACATACTCAAAGTATTTTTTTTTCGTGTTCAAAATGTGGTGTCCCTCTCAGATTATCTGATCGACAAAGTCTTCACAAAAAATGAAGAATAATATAAATTTCAATAAATCTTATTGCGAAACGGGTTATTGAGTTACAGTAAGTACGATTAGCCTAAGTTTTATATGAAGGATGTAAACAATCGTCAATAAGTGTTGGAGAACTATGAACTGTCATTGTGTCACAGTTTTAGATGTAAAACGAAATAGTTGTTACTAAAAGGAAGTACAAATTTAAAGCATTTCCCTCCAATAATGAAATTGTCTTGTAATTAAATCCAAACTAATTTAACACTCGTACACTATGGACAATCAAAGAGATCCGGATTCATAACCTAGCAGACTTTCCATACACTTCAAATTTTCTTAAGAAAGCTCAATATTTTTAAGTTTTTTTGTAGTTAACACAACAATTTTGTAAACAAACCATCCCTTTAGATAAGTCCAAACAGCCTCGTATCCAGGGTACACTTACAATAATTTGCTTTTATGTCATTCGCAGTGTTTGTTCCTCTTTCTCTTATTAGATCTGTGAAGTTTATATTGCATAGAAAACGCATTTAAAAAACAGTAACGCTAAGTTCAACTGCTATTTATTGTTCCTTAGATTTGCATCTAAGTGAGTGGAATGAGTAAACTATTATATGCATGTAATTGTCTCATTTGATCATTGTATAACTTACGTTGATCTCTTTTTTTAAATGGCTGTGAATTTATTTGAAAAATGAACAGTGATAAATAACTTTTTTTATATATAAAGGTAAGAGCCCTAACGATCAAATGTCATACTTCCCAACATATATTAACAACTGGCCGACAGCCCTTGCTTGTATGAAAGTCAATATCTAATCTAAGAGGTAAAAATAACGTAACACTGTAATTTCATTAATTCCAATGTGGATATATAACAATATTTTATCTTGAAGAGGTTTAAAGAAATAAGAGTGCAGTGAAATTTGAAGGTTACAGATAACAAACTCGTTATTCTTTCGCCAACCTTGATATACGAGCGTACATGTGCGAGGGTAGAGTTAAAAGGGCGTTGTGTCAGCTGTTATAAGCGTCAAGGGTTGTTAAAGTTAAGTGTATACTTGTAACAAAGAAGGGAGTGGAGGGGTCAGGGGGAAGACCTACCCTAATTTTCATTTGGGTAAACTTGACACAGTCAAAATGCTTTCAAGTGAACTTTCCTTAATGAACCGGAGAAACAAATCTCAAATCTTTTTTACCAAGAATCGGTTTGACAATTTTTTCATTGTGTATGATAAAAATGTTGGATGACGTTTAAATGTTAAAATATAAGGTATGATCCATTAAAATATTCGATTTATTCATTATTATTATTTGTATATGGATTACAGGTAATTATAAAGGTTTAACTATGAACCTTGTTGTACAGTATATTGAGTTGTCATGGTCTATTTACACTACACAGGTTAACACTTATTTGTACCAGACTGAATTGAGATTTACCTAAATTTATTTTAAATTCATATTTAAACATGCTTATGCGTTTTTCCTCAATCTTAGAAATTCTGTATATTTAATGTACACAAACGAGCAACTATATTCCATATCTATCATAGGAAACCTAAAATATATAGGTTATTGGAATGTACACACCATATTTATAATACAGTATTTATTTCTAGGTTATGTTTTACTAACAGATTCTTATCTGTGCTGATTCTATCTGACGATTATTTATCGCAATAAATATCCTGCTGTTACCAAAACATAAGTAGACACAATAAATAACATTAGCCATTTTGTGGCAAACGTTTGCCGGACTACACAGTTAACCCTCAGTTTACTCTGTAATACCACAAAATGGTACTGGAAAGATTAAAAGCTCGTTTTAGATATTTAATCACTGAACACATTATTTTAATTACTATAAATAAGAAATTTACCGTTCATTCCAAGTCCTAAGAAAAAAAATATAATGTCCAAAAACTAAGGTTAAGTTGAACTTCACTATTTTTACTAGTATCTAAATTAACTTACCTTATAATACAGTTGGATTTGATTCATCCTCCTAAATCAATGTGGAAGTATTTATTACTGCTGATATCTTCTGAACAAGCAACAGAGTAAACTAAACAGCAACATTAAAAATGTTTTTTACTCTTATAAAACAATAATTAAGATTATTGAAATAAATATAAAGGTTTATACAGTTGAAGCTATAAGGTTGAGTAACAAGAACTAACTAGAATAGTAGTGATTTAATCAGCTGATTACATTTGAACGGATGCATAAATCAGAACAGCTGTTTGCTTTTTAAAACCAGCTGATATACTGAAATGAAACCTGCGATACGCTAGCACTCCTAGTGGCCAAAGCGAGAGGTTACGCACTCTTTCGTGAACAGTTTTCGAACACCATATTGTTTATACTTTGTTATTTCAAAAAGAATTTTTAACTTGCTCATGATTTCTAAGAACAGGCGATTTTAAAATTATTTTTTAAAAGAATAATTAATTAAGTGTTATTAATTTTTTTTAGTTACACACCTAAATTCCTTTTATGTTGAAGCTGTTTAAAATATGTAAAAAGATCATAATGAGGTAATTTTTATTTGATTTTCCTCTCTACTTCACTGCATAATAATCAGAAATAATCATTAATAAAACATAACAGATCAGATAACTAAATAGATAGTTGTAAAATGCAGAAAAACATTCATAATAATAGACCTAATAAAATCAATTATATATTATAAATAATTCAATTGTGCAATATTATTACTATGAATATTATAGACAAATAAATAAGGACTATATGACAAATAAAAACATAGGAGAAACAAAACAGAAAAAGGCACAAATAAATATAGAAATATCCAACAATTACAATTACCCAACAACTTACGAATAAACTTTAGAATAATCAAATAAAATAATAATTACTGTATATTGTTCAGTACAAGTAAACGTCACACAACACAAATTTATTACAATATAAGCACAAAATGCACAAATATATTACAATACAAGTACAAAATGCACAAATATTATGGTGATCGATTTCGGTGAACCACGCTCACTTTCCTCAGACCAGAGGGATTCATAAAAGAAGGTCTGAGGTTTTGTGAATCCCTCTGGTCTGAGGAAGGTGAGGGTGGTTCACCGAAATCGATCACCATAATATTTGTGCATTTTGTACTTGTATTGTAATATATTTGTGCATTTTGTGCTTATATTGTAATAAATTTGTGTTGTGTGACATTTATTTGTACTGTATATATACCAACACATGTTATGCTATTAAAAAAACTATTTATTTATTGTTAACAATTAGTATAAAATAGTCAGCCAATTATTAGTATTAGTATGCGAAACAACTAACCTATCGTTGTCTACTATACAGCCATTATAACTTGGTACATTATTCCAGATGCAATATTGCCAAAAGCTGAGATTACTGATATCCATTTTGGGTACGGACCGGCCAGTAACAGCACTAGAGTCTGATATGAAGGAGCCAACCAGCCGATGGCTTTTTAATATTTACTTATTATTTTTTGTTCATATTAAGGGACTGTAGATTTCGAGTACCACAAGGTTGCAGGGTAACCTAGAACAATTAATGTGATTATTAGCTTTTGAACAAAACAAATAGCATTTAGAAAATGATAATTCATTATTGATTACTATAAAATCCTTTTCAAATGGTATTATCTTTATAAAATCTACAGCTTGAAATATTTGCTCGTACATTTGTACGCGGTCGGTCAATATAATATGCTTATCGGATTTTTTAAAGTGAATTCTCAAAATATTTCCACAAGTTTCAATAGTTGGAAGTATCTAATTATGCAGCATTTGTGTTAGTAATATTTGAAGGGAAATCAAAACTATAAATTGTTTAAAAGAAAAGACTGTATGTAGAAAAGCAGTTTTGTGTAAAAAGGAGTTATAAATCGTCTGGTAAATTGTGTAAAAACATCGGCGAGAAGAATGATTTATTTAAGATATTATGCAGCAAACTACCGAGGAACTTAAACAAACTATAAGTTGATAGTAATGGGGTTTCTGGGTCAGTCGGTCCAGACTGGTGTAACTTATGATATCTGTTTAACAAAGATATTGTAGTATTGTCCCTGTAGCAATTAAGATATCAGCATAATAGGTAACCCAGTATCTTCAATAGTATTCATTCTGTCTTAATTGGGCAAAAAATTTCAATTATCAGTTAAAAATGCATGAAATTTAACTTAGAAAATGGCCAGTCTTAAAATAGAAATACATTTCTTGTGAAAATACTACAACTGTATCGGATGAATGCTTCTTAAACAGTTAATGTCGTTTAAATATAAAATATTTTCATTACGTAGACACAGTGGCAAACTGTTCAAACAATGGAGTGGATATCCAAGGTTCGAATCTCTAACTGAGCTAACGGTCGGTACCTCGCTCGTTGATTAAAGTTCACGTACTGAATCCCATGTGGACTGGTAAGTGAAGTTAAAAAGATTGAACACAGTTTTAGCAATATTAAAAAATATATGTACAAACCATTTTTTAGTCTTAAATATTTAAAATTAAATTTTTATAAATTCAACTCATCTGCAGTAAAATAACAATTACGGTTCCAATAATTCAAATGTCATAAATGAAAAATTGTAATTAAAATCATATTTATCTGGTATTACATATACAACAAATTAAAATTAAATTATGAATTATGATCCTATGTGTCCATAAATTGACCTATTCAATAATTAATAATAATTTAACTAGCACAATATCAGCACTAGTGACGCATTGTTGTAACCCAGCTACTTAGGGACAAAGTGTTGTGGAGATTGTAAGCGATAAGTTTGATACTCAGTCCTCTTAATACTGACATGTAGTCCGCTCAGTGGTTGCCATCAATGTGGACACTACTAGAGAAGTATGTGTTGTCCACGTAGAACTGTAAGCCCTTAGTTTATCTGGCTATTGGACTATCAATAAAGGAATCAGTTTACGTCAACTAACTATCTGTCTCAGGAACAGTTTACGTTAATTAGTAACAATGACTACACTCCTTCATCTACACTCATCATACTCAATCGCTCGTCATATTCGCCCGAATATCTACGATTGGTGTCTTACTGATTAATAATAACCTTACTAAAGAGTATTTGAGTGTATTTAACTATTTTTTTATAACAATATAGTAAATTTATATAGTATTGTACTTATTTTGAAAACAATACTAGAGTATCTGTGTGGATGTCAAACTTAACTGAAGGAGGGAGGTTGTGCTAAAGTTGGACTGTTAAAAACTACTGAATAGTTGCCTAAAATTTAAAATGGAAGTACAAAACAAAACTAGCCTATCAACGACCTGAAGAATATTAAAAATCTACGCTTTCTAAATAATATTTTCACTGTATTAAATGCTCATAATTACGTTAAGTACTCGTATATAATTATTATATAATATAATAATAATATACTTATTATTATTATATGATATGATAATGAAGTAAAATGAGTTAAATTTTCTACCAACTCAATAAGTGTTTGCAGCAGGGAATAAGATGAATATAAAGGTCAAGTTCAATCTGTTTTCTTTGCTAGATAATTGAAAAGTGATAAGGAAAATTCCTAAACTTAAATATAAATAGTTGGATTGTTAAAAATTAAGGAATAAGAAGAACACTAAACAAGTTAAATATCGCTAGGAACTTAGTACATCACCAGCCTTTGTGGTTCCCAGTCCGCTGTCCAAAGGTCAACTGATGAGTGAAAGACATTAAACGAGTTAGACATCGCTCAGAACTTTGTACAACACCAGCCTTTGTGGTTCCCAGTCCGCTGTCCAAAGGTCAACTGATGAGTAAAAGACATTAAACGAGTTAGACATCGCTCAGAACTTTGTACAACACCAGCCTTTGCGGTTCCCAGTCCGCTGTACAAAGGTCAACTGTTGAATGAAAGACATTAAACGAGTTAGAAATCGCTCAGAACTTTGTACAACACCAGCCTGTGCGGTTCCCAGTCCGCTGTCCAAAGGTCAACTGATGAGTGAAAGACATTAAACGAGTTAGAAATCGCTCAGAAATTTGTACATCACCAGCCTGTGCGGTTCCCAGTCCGCTGTCCGAAGGTCACCTGATGAGTGAAGAATATTAAACGAGTTAGAAATCGCTCAGAACTGTGTACATCACCAGCCTGTGTGGCTCCCAGGCCGCTGTCCAAAGGTCAACTGATGAGTGAAAGACATTAAACGAGTTATAAATCGCTCATAAATTTGTACATCACCAGCCTGTGCGGTTCCCTGTCCGCTGTCCGAAGGTCACCTGATGAGTGAAGAATATTCAACGAGTTAGAAATCGCTCAGAACTTTGTACATCACCAGCCTTTGTGGTTCCCAGTCCACTGTCCAAAGGTCAACTGATGAGTGAAAGACATTAAACGAGTTAGAAATCGCTCAGAACTTTGTACAACACCAGCCTGTGCGGTTCCCAGTCCGCTGTCCAAAGGTCAACTGATGAGTGAAAGACATTAAACGAATTAGAAATCGCTCAGAAATTTGTACATCACCAGCCTGTGCGGTTCCCAGTCCGCTGTCCGAAGGTCACCTGATGAGTGAAGAATATTAAACGAGTTAGAAATCGTTTAGAACTTTGTACATCATCAGCCTGTGCGGTTCCCAGTCCGCTGTCCGAAGGTCACCTGATGAATGAAGAATATTAAACGAGTTAGAAATCGCTCAGAACTTTGTACAACATCAGCCTGTGCGGTTCCCAGTCTACTGTCCAAAGGTCAACTGATGAGTGAAAGACATTAAACGAGTTAGAAATCACTCAGAAATTTGTACATCACCAGCCTGTGCGGTTCCCAGTCCGCTGTCCGAAGGTCACCTGATGAGTGAAGAATATTAAACGAGTTAGAAATCGCTCAGAACTGTGTACATCACCAGCCTGTGTGGCTCCCAGGCCGCTGTCCAAAGGTCAACTGATGAGTGAAAGACATTAAACGAGTTATAAATCGCTCATAAATTTGTACATCACCAGCCTGTGCGGTTCCCTGTCCGCTGTCCGAAGGTCACCTGATGAGTGAAGAATATTAAACGAGTTAGAAATCGCTCAGAACTTTGTACATCACCAGCCTGTGTGGCTCTCAGTCCGCTGTCCAAAGGTCAACTGATGAGTGAAAGACATTAAACGAGTTAGAAATCACTCAGAACTTTGTACAACACCAGCCTGTGCGGTTCCCAGTCCGCTGTCCAAAGGTCAACTGATGAGTGAAAGACATTAAACGAATTAGAAATCGCTCAGAAATTTGTACATCACCAGGCTTTGCGGTTCCCAGTCCGCTGTCCGAAGGTCACCTGATGAGTGAAGAATATTAAACGAGTTAGAAATCGCTCAGAACTTTGTACATCACCAGCCTGTGCGGTTCCCAGTCCACTGTACAAAGGTCAACTGATGAGTGAAGAACATTATTCAAGTTGGAAACCAGCCTGTGCGGTTCCCAGTCCACTGTACAAAGGTCACCTGATGAGTGAAGAACATTATACGAGTTGGAAATCTCTCGGAACCTTGTACATTACTACGTTATTATTTGTAGTGAGCTTAGCCCTTCACCCTCACATGCTAAACTTCTACAGTAAATAAGCACCGACATGCGGAATAATTCCATAAGATAAATAGATATTTGAGGCGCTGTCACACCTTACGCGCAAACAATAACTAAATGAGTGTTGGAAGAGTCTGGATTCTGAAAACTTATGCTGGGATAGGAACGTATACTAAATATCAATAAAGGCATCTAAGAGGCTTGTGGAATCCGATCCACGAGTACTGATACGTTTTTGGCCCAAGTGAAAATCCTAACTCTCAGTTTTCCCGCTAAATAGCATCCAAACATTGGCCCCTAACCAAAACAAGATATCCCAAACTGCCAACACCTATTGTAGCTATTGAAATGACTCCGAGTCGGTGTTTCGAAAGTTTAGGTTATCATTTTTCAAGAAACGAATCGAACACATTTATACGCATCTGGATAAATAAAAATGTCATACCAAAGTACGAAAACAGTACGTTAGATAACTTTAAAAATGACACATAATATATATTAATTAAAGTGAAAGAGTAAACTAGTAAAAGAAAGGAGTGGAAATTACATTGAATAAAAACAATCTGAGCGTTCTGGAAATACTCTGATTTTTCATTTCGGTCCATTTGGAACTTTGAAATGAATTTCGCCCGTCTCTCTTTAACTAGTTTACAAGCTCTTTTAGTGTTTTTCATCTCGTAATTGTTTCTTTTAATTGAAAAACTGTAAATACCATAAATATATGGTGCAACTGACCTTCCCACTCATACACATATATGGTGGAAATGGCTTACTCACATATCCATACACATTCGCTGGAAATAGCAATCCCATACACACATACATATACGGTGGAAATGGATCACTCACATATCCATACACATACGGTGGAAATGGCCATTCCACCAACACACATATATATGGTGGAAATGGCTTACTCACATATCCATAAACATATGGTGGAAAAGGCCATTCCACCAACACACATATATGGTGGAAATAGCCATTCCACCAACACACATATATATGGTGGAAATGGCTCACTCACATATCCATAAACATAGGGTGGAAAAGGCCATCCCACTCACACACACATATACGGTGAAATTTTCCATCCTACCCACACATATACACGGTAGAAATGGCTCACTCACATATCTATACACATACGGTGTAAATGGCCATCCCACCCACACACTTATATGGTGGAAATGGCTCACTCACATATCCATAAACATACGGTGGAAATGGCCATCCCAGTCACACACATATACGGCGGAATTTTCCATCCTACCCACACATATACATGGTAGAAATGGCTCACTCACATATCTATACACATACGGTGTAAATGGCCATCCCACCCACACACTTATATGGTGGAAATGGCTCACTCACATATCCATAAACATACGGTGGAAATGGCCATCCCAGTCACACACATATACGGCGGAATTTTCCATCCTACCCACACATATACATGGTAGAAATGGCTCACTCACATATCTATACACATACGGTGTAAATGGCCATCCCACCCACACACATATACGGTGGAAATGGCTCACTCACATGGAAATGGCCATCCCACCCACACATATATACGATGTAAATGGCCATCCTACCCACACACATATACGATGGAAATGGCCATCCCACCCACACAGATATACGGTGGAATCCGTCCATCCACCCACCCACACTTATACAGTGGAATTTGCTATCTTAGTGACACACATAAACGGTGGAAATGGCTCTCTCATCCATCTATACACATTCATTGATAATACCTCTCCCATTCTACCATATAAGAACGGTGGAAATTTTGTCTTTGTCCTTTTTATTGAGAATTTGTAGGTTATTTTGTAGTAAGAAGAAAGAAACCACGTAGGAATAATATAATATGCATCGTATTATTGTCTTAGAATTTTGTTTATTTTTCATTTAATAGTTTTTTATCTGTATGCAGATAACACTTTAAGGTATTTTTATCAGAAAAATATCGTTAGATATTTTCTCTGTGTTCTGCACTGTGTGGCGGGAATATCGGCAGTATATACACTGAATAAAAGAGGAGCAAGAACAGATCTCTGGAGCAGTCCATCGTTCTGGTGTCTAAAAGAATTTCCTCTGCAATCCAGGCACATAATGTTTTTGATGGTAGAAATTATAAATCACAATATTTGAGGTCAGTGAATCCATATATATTTACACAGTGCATTCTGCATATTATTATCAATTTTCATGAAATACAAGTGTAAAGTTTTATTTACCATCCGGTTAAAATCAGTGTTCTACCAAAACGTTTTTACTGTTAACTGTATACTTAAGGAATCAAGGAAAAGCATTAAATAAAAGGCCTATTTACGTAACATATTTATTATAACAAAATATACAACAATTTACAAACAGGATAAGCGTCCTTATCAATCTAGAAACATTACCAGTAAATAACGAGCAGTGATAAAGCGTGAGCGTGTCGAGACGGGACGTGCCGGGCTGAGCAAACATGTTTAAGTTTGACTAATGAAAGTTCAGCACACGCCGATAAACTTCTATTCTAATTATAAAACGTTTTTAGAAATATTTTTTGAAAAAAATATTTCATAATAATATTGCTTATCAGATTATCGGCTTTCAGTCAAATTATATAGTTACATGGCTACCCATAAGTAATTAATTTTAGAGGTAAATATTAATTTAATTAAGCTTTAATTTCACAACCATCCTCATGTTGTGATTTTTAAAAATATTTATAGTGACACAGTTTCACATCATACACATATGTCAGTAGATTAAGAAAATATAATTAATTTAACTGGAGACTAATTTTTAATTTAATTTTTTTTATAAAATTGATATAGGAATTGATGCTAAGGGAGTATTCTGTGCTATTAGTATGAAAAAGATGTATACTGTGGTTATATTTTAAGCAATATAAATCCGTTCAAAATACATAAAATAGTGGACAATTTAAGATCTATATTAGTTTATAATTTCTAAAATCAACTTCATAATTTCAATCAACTAACGTAATTAACTATCAGATATTTATAAAAAGAAATAGCAACAAACATATGTTAAAAAATAATGATTCAACTTATTAGAATATTAAATTTGAATTGAACTTAAATTGAAAAATGAAAATCTACCTCGAAATTTTAAAGGCCGAATTAAAAATATATTTCATTGTGCATCATTTTTTTTAAATATCCGTATAAGTTTTGTGGTTTGTTTTTTTGATCAATTCAAGTTTCAAGAGAATAAATTTAAGTAAATAATTTGTGCAAATACAATTAGTTTGTGTGACAGTTAACTGAAAATGTTTACTTAATTTACCGATCGAAAATAATAAGTGCACTCAATAAAACTGACATTCACATATCTTTTAAATTAACCATTAAGTCAAATAAATAAATTGGATTAAAGTTATTGGACCTATAAAACGTGTAAAACTATATTAACTAACATGTATTCTCTATATATTTCTCTAAAGAGCTTTGGTTGGATTTTGATTTCCGACATTTCTTTTTTTTTTTTTTTTTTTTTAATTTGGAGATTGAGAATTGAACATTTGTGAGATTTGGTTTGGTGAACTTTTCAAAAAATTTTGATATATCGTTTAAATTTTGAAAAGATGAGCAAAAGATGGCCAATTGTATTTTTAGAATTTATATCAATACAGTTTGTTGGAAATAGTTCGAGTTTTTAAAGTTATTTAAATTTCTTCTCTAATAAATAAGCAGAACGATAAAAAACGGACAGTATTAATTGTTTATTATTGTTTACAACACACACATAATGGTTTGTGGCTACGTAGTTTTTCACATTTTTTATTGTAGGGGTGAATACGGGGGCAAAGCCAAGGGAACTAATCATACGGAGTGCAAGATTAATAATACGTAATGGTCAATGACATATGGAGAATAGGGTGATGCGCACATCCCCATTAACTGCGGGTTCAGACTAAACCGTTTAGCTAAGCGGATAAATATGGATTAAAAAACTTTTACCAAAAAATAAAGTTTGGTATTTACGTTCTAATATTTAATACAATGTGTAATTTCGTTAAATAAATAAAACATTCATTTACATAATATTTTATACAAACTGGGTAACAAAAGTATTATTTTATTATTATTAACTATATAGCTAATATAACATTCATAATTTAACATTCTCTTCAAATGTTTAAGATTTACATTAAACAACAATATGGATCAGACACGTCAGTTTGTTAGGACACGTATAGAGCTATACTTTACATTTACATCATGTTATTTAATATACAGTATTTAGTGATCTGTTCACACAACTAATTAATTACTATAAACAATAACCCATTTTATTTAACTCATTATATTTATTTGATAGTAAATTCTTTTTTTCAGGCCTTACTACAATTTTACTTAATTTTAAATTTACATAGTAATATCCAATACCTTTTTATAAGCAAACAAATTGAGAGGAAATATAAAATTTATGTAATTTTTTTAACAACTATGCAAGACAAAAAGTATTTATATTTAAATCTAAATAATTATAATTTTTAAAATCTATCAAATATTATTTTTAGTTATTATTCATTTTATATTTACAAGTACGATTCTACTGTTAAACCACATCTATGGTGTAAAACTTCCTACAATTAATACAAATTAAAGTTACAATTGTGTTACAAATAAAAAGTATTTTGGTGTGTAGCAGATATGTGTTGCTTATGTACAGAATTGAGCATACTCTATGTAACAAGCACCGTAATACACACATGGCAGTGTTTCTGAAACTATATACTGTATATATTTACATATATATCATTCCTTTCTATATACACTTAAACAACTGTACGTATTTATCATCCAATACTATTTAACTATACATTGGTAATAAAGTAAATGAAAAAAAGACATTTACAAACATGTAAATAATAGTAGCGATGTACTATTTATGTCCTATTTATTATTTTTAGAATAAACATTACTAGATGATTTGTATTTCCGGTTTTATAGGGATGAAACAAATTGCAATAAATTGTTGTAACTGTTATGTATTTACCCTTTTTACCCTAGACACTGCACACTCTAAATTAACATTTATTTGAACAGTCGCGATAAATGTTATTTATTTGTATATGTTCAAATAAGTTCACATAACATGTTTTCTATAAACAAATCTATGCAGTTGTAACTCTTTAAAATAAATTACTTTTTTCACACAAAAGCTTATAACGTTTTCTGATTATTATAATCACTTTCCATTTATATACAGACATAGATAAAAACTGTTAGATTATACTAAAATTTAAAGTATAATAACATTATATTTTATGATATTAATGAGGCTAATATGTGTTACCGAAGAAATTTCTTGAGGCTGGACAAAATATAGATACATATATTTCAAAGAGTTTTCTTCCCATTATTTGCCAAAGAATAGACGTTATTATTAAAAACTTGTTTTCAATCATTTATGTTATGGTTGTTTTGGTTTGCTCTTTAAATTTATAAAGCAGGACTAAAAGCATTTTTGTAAGTTTTTATTATAAATTACAAAAGTCTTGAATCATCTACTGTCTTTTTCATCCCACAAGATCAATAAAAACACTTTTTAGTTTGTAAGATATTATGCATTTAATTATAATTTTGATAATTATTTCGAATCAAGAATGTTTTTAAAAGTATGTGTGTTTATTAGTTGTTGGTTTTTGTAGAAAATTAAAAAAATGTGTGTCCTCCCACCCCTCACTGTTGTATTCCAAACAATATTTTATTGAACAATTTGTAGCTCGTAAGACATTTTTTATATGAATTTTATGTTGAGAATGAATCTATAAGTATAAGTATATGTGTTTATGAGTTGGTTGTTTTAACGAATAATTTGGAATATATAAACACTTAATTTTCTTTTTCACATACACGTGTGACGTACTAATAAATGTTTCTTGTACTAATCAAGTCCTGATGTCTCTAATAGATGATAGTGTTTACGGTTAGACCTAACCAGGTTATCCAGTTACGGCAGGACGCAAACATTTAACAAGGGTGGCTATTCATGCACCAAAATCTTGATTTTTGATTTTTTTCAGTTCAATTTCTGTGCACTATATAAGAATACTCTATATTGTTTTTAATATTTTTAATTGTAATAGTAATTATATTATTCAAGGAATTTCAATTTTTCAATGTATTACCACAATTGATATTTTAATACGTTATTTTGTTAGTGATCCGAGTACCAATGAGGGTACTATTTTAACGTGTTTCAACTAAATTAATTTATCTTCTTGAAATAATTTTTTATTGTTAATATTTTTTGTTGAGATGGTTGGTAAACATGACTTAACACTGGCTACATACAAAATAGTTTGTACTTGCAAATGTGGTCAGTTATATTTGAGGATGTTATTCTGTTTATAAATGTACATTAGTGAGTGGAAATAATTTATAACTACCACATTAAATGTGTTTTGCGAGATTTCATTTGATTGTAGTTTCTACTAATATACTGTTT
Organism: Stictocephala bisonia; assembly: GCA_035578905.1. Classification (NCBI taxonomy): domain Eukaryota; kingdom Metazoa; phylum Arthropoda; class Insecta; order Hemiptera; family Membracidae; genus Stictocephala; species Stictocephala bisonia. The sequence continues at coordinate 114,563 of JAQJVL010000714.1, forward strand.
CAGTTTGGTAGTTAAGTGAAGTTTTAATGTCGAGCTTATAAAAGAGGATTTATAAGTCCTCGTGCCATAAAATGTGGGATAATATTTCGTCCCTTTCACCCAGAGTAGTGAATACCCTTACGGCTACAACGAGAGCAAATGTAATTGAGTGGTTGAACTTAACTTACCACAGAGTAAACTGTTTTTACTGACACTGAAAACAATGGCAATATTCATTTTAAGTGGGTCATTAGCAATTGTAATTAAATTCGAATTATCGTTCTTGATATTCAGAAACATGATGTGCATGGCTTTACGTCCTTCGGGGAGTATATACCAAGACAGTTGGAAAGTTAAAAAATAGTTCGTATTTGAATATTTCTCTAGATAATAGTTTATTGGTATTTAATATCCTTTAACACTTATATTTTTCTCAAATGTTTAAAACAATACTGGAATAAAAAAGGTTGGTAATTTAGCACTTCAACGTTTTATTGGCCTAAATACACAACGTAATGTAAAATAAGTATATTCGATGAGGCGTAACAAGATGAGCATACTAATTACCCTCAAATATGTTACAACTGAAATATTGTGGCATTTTATATGACATATTTTGCAATACGTAACTTTGAAAAGCCATTTGCAAAAACCACATGCTTTTGCATTTTATAATTATAATGTATAATTATCACATGTTTTGACATTTTAATATTTTTAAAACTTTATTTGGAGAGAAACGTAATGTCATATATTAACGAATCAAACGGAGGAAATTGACATAACAGGCTCTGATATTGATTTAAACATGAACGGCAAAAATAGTTAAAGACAAACAAATAAAGAAAGGATAACTACTTTCGACGTTAAATATCTTAGTACAAATAGTAGGAGCCTCTTTACATCTTGTATAAATAACACACCACTATTTAAGCTAACTTCGTATGCATAAACAACAATTCAATACAATTTTAGAGTTTGACATTTAAAATATTTACATGTAATATTTATTATGATTTTTTATTACAGTCTCTATATATTGGTATTTTAGGTAGCCATTTCCTCATAGTGTAAGGTGATCGTAAATATTTTGTTAAATTTGTGCGGAGTCTATAATTTGTCAATTATTATATATAAGTTAAGTTTTAAATTGTAAACACTGCTATAAGACAGTTAATTTTTAAGCATACTATTTCGGCTAGGAAAGGTTTTATATGTGTACTTTGACGGATTTAGTATATAAGTTTTTTAAATGTCCAACTAAATCGCAGCATTTGAATAAACCGTTGGAAATCTGATCAGGATGGGGAGAATTATAAACGGACTATTTTTGCGTTATTTTACTTAGAAGTAGTTTAAAAATATTCCTCAAATTTTGAATGTTAGAAGGATGACATATGATTTTATCACGAGGACGTCAGATATCAAATGTTGCATAACATTTTAATAAAATATTATGCGTTTTATTGTACTTAATATTCGATTCAAGTATGAGCTCTATTGCTGGAACTGCAAATGGAAAAGCTGAGAAGTTCAAGTTATATATTTGACCCACGCTGAGGCTGAATGTTGGACGGCCGAAGACATCTTCAGAGAGGCTGGAGTTCAGAGCTAGTGTGAGCTCCAGTACTGGAACTTGTCAGTGCGGCGGTCCAAGGAGAGGCTGAGGCCCGCAGGTGTGGAGAGGTACTTGACGCACGATGGGACCGTGTGTTAGACAGCTGAAGACGCTGTACGGAGAGCCTATCGAGGCCTAAAGTCAGAACTAATGTGAGCTCCATTACTGGAACTTGTCAGTACGGTGGTCCAGGGAGAGGCTGAAGCGCGCAGGTGTGGTGAGGTAATTGGCCCATGCTGGGGCAGTGTGTTGAACAGTCGATGACGCTTTAGGGAGAGCCTATTGAGGCTTGAGGCTAGAACAAGTGTGAGCTCCAGTACTGGAACTTGTCAGTGCGGCGGTCCAGGGAGAGGTTGAGGTGCGCAGGCGTGGTGAGGTATTTGGATTGTGCTGGGGCCATGTGTTGGATAGCTCAAGACGCTGTAGGGAGAGCCTATCGAGGCCGAAGGTCAGAACTACTGTGAGCTCCAGTACTGGAACTTATCAGTACGGTGGTCCAGGAAGAGGCTGAAGTGCACAGATGTATTGAGGTACTTGGCTCACGATGGGCAGCCTATCGAGGTTGGAGGTCAGAACTAGCGTGAGTTCCATTACCGTAACTTGTCAGTGCGTAGGTCCAGAGAGAGGCTGAGGTGCACAGGTGTGGCGAGGTACTTTGCCCGTGATGAAGCCGTGTGTTGGACAGCTGAAGACGCTGTAGGGAGTGCCTATCGAGGCTGGAGGTCAGAACTAGTGGGAGCTCCAGTACTGGAACTTGTCAGTGCGTCGGTCCAGGGAGAGGCTGAGGCGCGCAGGTGTGGTAAGGTACTTGGCCCGCGCTGGGGCCGTGTGTTAGACAGCCGACGATGCCTGAAGAGAGAGGCTGCCGAGGCTGAAAGTCGAGGCCGAATGCCGAGCATCCTCACAGTGTAAATACAGCCTGGAACTCACAGTGCGTTCACAGTCGGGACAAACTCGTTTCTTCTTCTTGTCTCGTCGCCGAAGGATGTCATGTGCACACCTGAAGACAGAATAAAAACGCTGTAACTACTTATTCTGGAAAAAATTCAGAAAATTTTAATTTCGTCTTTTATAATGAAATATTGTACTTGCAATGTTACTGTACTGTACCCTTAATTAAATATATTCCATTATCAATATCATATCAAAGTGGATTAGATATTATACTATAGTAATTGTAAATACTCTAAAAGCCGTAACAATACAGGTAATGCAAAACTTTACATTTTAGTTTGATGAAATTAGCACGCATAAATAAGAGTGAAGCATCCTCCTTAGATTGTTTCTCTGTTGAGATATTGTATGCCTTTTCAAAAAAATTACATTTACCGTATGCAAGCTAAAAATTATGAACATTTTTATGATCAAAATCGAAGTATATTTATTTTTCAGACAGTAAAAGCAAAGCGGCAACACAATTTAAAATTGATAATAAGGAATTTAAGAAATCTATAAATAATACATACTCGAATATGATCAAACAAACAATAATTATAGTACAAGATTGTTTCCTACACCAACAGCAAACGGATTACCAGCAAATAGTATTCGTTAAAATTATGTAGATTACCAGGCTACAGCCAACTAGTATAATATATAATTTATGACCAGTAGCCTACTAGCAACCTAACTTATGATCAAAGCTACCAACTGGCTTTGCACAACGAAAATCATTATGAGGATTAAATATACAACAACTTTTCATTTAATAAACAGTTAAGAACAAGAACGACAACATTAAATTTAAAAACATTAGACACTTTATCAATAACCTAAATTGTATAAATAGTAATAATGGGGATCGTTTCGCTTCACGAAAATCGCCGAAAACATGGGTTTCTGTTTCAAGGGGATTTGGTCTGTAATAATGATTTTATCATAACACTTGAAGTCTAATTTGATAGGGGTTCTAGTGGACCATGAGCTTTTTTTCAGTTGACTATATTCAGATATTCTCTACAATAAAATATGCGAAACGTTCTACGTGATTCTTTACGAGTTTAAATTAGAAAAAGTTTAAAGCTATCACCTTATGCTCCACTAGAAAGAATCTTAAATAATCATGCAGCGTTCACTACAACTAATTACAAAGATAAAAACTAACCGTAGATTTGAAATAGTAATTATATTTTGGCCCGTTAGTAGTAAAACTGCAGGTCTACCATAGGGCTACTTGGTGATCTGGGAACTGGTGCATTAAGTGTATATCTATCTATTTAATTTTTTAAGAGTAAGCCGATCTTCTTAGCTCCCCTTAAGCCCCCATTTCCTATAAACTATTGATAAGTGGAGGGACTTATTCAGACAGAATAGGGGGCAGAACCAGAACAGTCATAAGTGAACATCACAGATAAAACCTTCCAGTCGATGTCAGGATTTGGACCTGTGCTAACCCTTCGTGAAACCTTAGACCTAAGGCTTACCTGGCGTGTAGAATGTGTGCACAAGGCAGGGCCTCCAGGCTGTCGGCCTCGAAGCCCAAGGGCAGGCTACACGCTCCACACTGGAGCTCCAGCTCCTCCTCCAAGCTCTGGACAGCTCTCGCGTGTTCCTCCTGGTGTTCCTCATCCCCCAGACTTTGGTAGATCCGGCACAGTCTCACCCTCACCGTTCGAATTAACAACTGGACAGTAGAAACAGCAAAGTCAAAGCCTGGACTATAGAAACAATCAGACTATCCAAGGCAATGAATTGCTGTAGACACACGTAAGTGCTGCTATGTAACAGTGATTAGTTTCAAATAAGCTCTCAAACGACTACTTATCGTACTATTAGTCACCTCGGCTTCTGTTGGAGAGATGGAGAGGGAGAGAGAGAGAGAGAGAGAGAGAGAGAGAGAGAGAGAGAGAGAGAGAGAGAGAGAGAGAGAGAGAGAGAGAGAGAGAGAGAGAGAGAGAGAGAGAGAGAGAGAGAGAGAGAGAGAGAGAGAGAGAGAGAGAGAGAGAGAGAGAGAGAGAGAGAGAGAGAGAGAGAGAGAGAGAGAGAGAGAGAGAGAGAGAGAGAGAGAGAGAGAGAGAGAGAGAGAGAGAGAGAGAGAGAGAGAGAGAGAGAGAGAGAGAGAGAGAGAGAGAGAGAGAGAGAGAGAGAGAGAGAGAGATATGAAGAGAGATTGAGAGGGAAATTACTGAAGCTACTTGGAAAAACCGAACATCAACTATTTTCACCGAATGGGAAAACCGGTTTAAATGAACCCATAAGAGTGGGCAGACTTCTTGTTTCTCTAGTCAATGGTTAATGATGTACATTCAAAAATATCTCTCCCTTATTTCGCTATGTCTTATTCATTAAACTTCACTCCTACCACTTCATTATATATTAATAATATTGTCTTTATTTAGCAAACGTTATTTAACGTTACATAGTCTGATTTAAGACAACACTTGCCAATAACTTAAAAAATTATATTATCTTACAGGTGAAAACGCTTTCTTAAATTAAAAATGCAATTCAATGCTCTAAACTAAACACACTTCTATTTGGCATAGTTCGTAAACGATCGGTAACTAAGGCTTAATTAAAAAACCCCTCGTTCCAATTTAAAGCACACCTTTGGAATGTTGAGTGGGTCTCTCTGTAGAGTACTGCAACCACTTATTTCATGCCGGAAAACAAGATGTTCCTTAGATATTCAGGCTTACCAAGGGCTGAAGGGTGTTATGTACTAACTGACCCTCGTGATTGACAAAACCCCAGACTTTGCCCTGTATTCACTATTTGTGACCTTAAACAAATCTTAATGCTCTATTCTGCACCCAAAAGTGAGAACCTTCCCGTTTTCCTGAGTCAGAAACCAGCAAAGGCTGCAAGGGCATAATAGTTGGCAGAAAAAACAACTGAGCGAACAATCTCCAACATATCATAGGATACAAAATAAAGCACTATAAATATATAATAAAATAAAATTATATATTTTATTTTATATATAAATAAATTGCATAGACAATAATCATAATTTTTCAAAGCACAATGTTTCATTACTTAAACAAATAGTCAAGCCTAAATTCTTAAATGCATGGGAGACGTACTTTATAAAATCAGAAAGAAATGATAAGCTATTAAATAACGATGAAGGACCTATCTTAAACTCTAGACTGATTAATTTAATTACAAAAAAGTCAACTTAATTTTGACTTTTTTTCTCTTTGATTCACTCACATGTTTTTCACCGCATTTAAATTTTGTTAAATAGTCAGATGTTTTTCATTTATATATTTTTCTAGTTGTACAAAATAATAATTTTTATTTACACATAACCTGAAGATGGAAGCTTTGCTTCCGAAAACATTTGTGTTACATTAAAAAAATAAATTTTATATTGGATTTAAGATCTATGAATTGTTGTTATCTTATACTATAAATATAGTTAGATTTGACTTATTCCATTGCTATGCATTAGTCTTGTAACAAATGTTCGAGTCTACATGAAAGTGTAAATTAGGTTATAAGATTTCAGTATGACACTTTAATTGATGTACAAATTAATGGGAGGGAAATATAAATGCAGATCCTATAGCCGACTGTAATTCGTGGATTAAATTATTCAATATGAAGGTTGCTTGAAGGCAAATAACATTATGCGTTAAGATAAGGTGTTTTTTTTTAACTAAAATATTCTCTTGCATCCACCATAATTAAGCTATTAATCAAGATTTATAAAATCTTAAACAATTTGAAACCATCAGACTGATACGGAAGTAGGAAACCAACAGTTTTGTTTCTGCTGAATAAGATACTTTATTTGATATAAAGACAGGATTTTTATGTCTAGGCACCCGATTAACGATAAATGTAAGCCATAAGTGTCAAATTAACCTTTATACCACTTAAACTAATATCAAAACTATTTTTTTAATATATTGTCGTTCTTCAGTTAACTACCAAAAACCAATTAAAAATTTGTTTATGAAAGTTGAAATTTATTAATTATATATAGATAAATAGCAACAATAACATTTTTTATAAATTATATAAAATATCACTTTTTGATCCTATGTAGGCCTAAAATATAAATTATTACAAGACCTTTAATCGAGGCCGAGTTGCATATTTATTACTATTTGATTTTTATATATTAAATATTTTATATATTCTGTATTTTCAAAAATAACTAATTATTTAATGGTTTCAGATAAAAATACAATAAAAAACACAATATCTTAAATAATACAGAACAAAATTCAACCTATTAAATAAGTGCCATATGCATAATAAATTAATATAAATTACTCAATTGATTTGGATATTTAAAACGACGCTAATAAATATGTAAACTTGTAATGCATTTAAAATAACATATAAATTTGTATTTAGAAGCAAGTGTCAAGTTTAGAAGAATAATAAAGATTACGCGAAGAAGAAAAATTACATTTGTCACTGAACACAATGACACAATGTGTCTGATACCCCAGAGATTGATGCTGGAAGGTGTCTGTCAATATGTGAAAAATACATCTTGTTCCTGTTTTATGAAATAAAAAAAATACTATTTTGTTCACTGAGACATTTTACAGTATATTATATTACTAACGACCTAATTTTGTGGTTATTATTTATTGTGTTTATAAAACTTATAATACGTTTTATCACTAAGTATCCACTAAGTGTCCTCCCTATGGAATCACGCTGAATATCGTTGTGTTTAAATAAAACCACAACAGTTTTATATTTATGCAGGTATTATACAGTAATATACATACATAAGAATCAAAGTTGTTTACGTTTTTTAAAAGTATATATTTTTTTAATAAGCTGTCTATATTTATACGTATAATGAAACCAAAAAGTGATATTAAAACTTAACTTTTGCTAATATAAAGAAACCAACCAACTTAAATATCAATATATTGTTAGCCAAATCATTTGCACAGTAATTAAGAAAAAACGGTAATTTAAATATTAGTTTTTTTTTAAGTTTTATGACTGAAGTGATAACACTTATCAATCTTTAAACATTTATTTACAACCTTGATTCACTGTACGACTTATGATATCACGAAATTGATATCGATTTTGTTAATAAAAGTTTAATGATTGCTGTGATCTATCACTTCATAGATAAAATATTCAAAGCAATCTATGCTTAGATAGGTGCAAGACAGTTCAATACCACTGTACGTGTATGGGTGGGTGGGTGGGTCAATACCACTGCACGTGTGTGGGTGGGTGGGTCAATACCACTGTACGTGTATGGGTGGGCGGGTGGGTCAACACCACTGGTTTTAATGGTTATTAGCTTATCTGAAATTCCTGAAAAATGTAACAATTGAAGAACAATTGCAATTGAACAATCTTTGAAAAAGTTCTTCAAATATCAAGAAGGGAAGTATTACCTTAGCTCCTATAGCTATCGCTACTTCCAGCAGCCTGTTGTTAAACTCCAGAGGTCGACAGTTGCATATCTTCTGTTGGAGTCTGAGTGCCTCCAGGCAGCGAGCCGCTCCATCCATCGCCTCCATCTGGCACAGCCTGTCTCCCATCGCACAAGCCGAGCTCATCGCACTCTCGTACTGTCGGTAGGCGTTCTGCAACAATCAACTCACATGTACTTCTAGACAGTGTGCTGTTCCTCAAGTACATCGTGTTATCATTTGTACCATAGAGAATAAATAAACAGAGGTCATAACTAGTAATGAGCTAAATGTGTGTCAAGTCGATGTGTCGAGTAGTAATTTGCCTTCCGGATGGCAGGACTAGCACCTTGTCAGTCCCTACCTTTACTCTCCCCCCCCCCCACCAAAATCCTCAAGGACAACTGTAGTAATTGTTACTAAAGACGTGCCGTGAAGATTTACATTAGTTGTAATCTATTTGTAACTGCCACTAAATCGTTCGCTGCGAACATAAGTAAGTGACCTCTGTTTATTTTTCTCTGTGGTTGTACGTACTTGTTTTAAAACTGTCGTAATGCTAATAGGCAGTCTGAAAAGTTCACGAAAGTTTGGTTCTAAATATATTTATCGTTTCTGTGTTCAGAGAGGCTGAAATCAACAGGCCATTCTGCCCTCTATTGTTTCCAAGCTATTGTCACTTAAGTACAGAACTTCAACAATATACGACACACTGAAGTTGATGTAATTTTATAACCAACATTGCATTATTCTTCTCGAGTAACTATTTATTTTGTACTGTCCAATATTTCTTTTAATCCCTTATTTTAATACCTAATACCTTACATACCTACTTTGATTGCTTGATTAATTTTTTAAATGTCATTTAGTAACTTCTCACTAGTCCGTTCTGCCTAAGAAAATATTATTTTAGTATATTCTACAATGTATTATTATAATTTGTATTCTTTAGCGTCTTTTATCAATTATTAACTTGAATTAATTAATCAATGTACGTATTTTTATTTAGAAATTTAGCGTGTGACACTGAAAACGTACGCTTATTTCAGATTTCTTCCTGTAGATGTCGCCCATGATCCGTATACTCCTAGCGTAGGACGACTGATCACCTGAGACAAGGGCCAGTCTGGTGGCTTCCTGAAACAAATTATGAATCAATTAGATTTGTGTAGTGAACATTTGAACAGTCAGTTGGCCAACTGGGCTTTAGATAACGTTGGATATTGTTGTAGGATGAATAAAAACACATAAGTTTAGGCAGAACGTAAATTTGTTCTGGTCATTTACAAATCAGTTGTTGGGTAGTAAGTATTCAACATATCAACAGAGATCCCTTACCATATAAATACAACTCGTGCATTTAAAAGATTATAAATGTTAAAGTGTTGTCACCATATTTTCTAGTACCTTACAAAGTGTTTTGTTGCTAGATCATATATGATTTAGAAAATTATCTACCTATGATTATTAATTCACAAGGATCCATAAAATTAAATAAGAGTATTTAATGTTATAGTAAGAATAATGTGATATATGAGTTAGAACATTAATCTATTATCTTTATTATAGTATATTATCTCCTAAATCCATTACGTTATTTGAAATGACTTTATTGTACGAATTGTGTAACACTTGGTGAGGTTAGGAGTAAAAAGCCCTCTTCTTACACCTAACCATAAACATATTTATTCATTAACACATATTTATAGCGATCTTGGTGTCAAGAATTATCTCTTCCTCACTTAACATTGGTTATGATATCAATATCAAGTTCCAAACTCTAGAGGAGTTAATATCAAGATTGCTTCAAGCTTGAACTAACTCACAACTGCGCTTAGTTGGCTAATCTATCATTAGCCGTACCTCAGATGGCTTTAGTCAGTAATGACTTAGTGGTTTAGTATTTGGCTATACTACAGTAGGCAGCATCAATTAGGATACTTTGTTGATTAGACTATGATTAGTTATGCCTTATTTTAACAAGTTCCCGCACAGATCAATGGGGATTTAGGCATGGGGATTAGGTAGAGTAAGGTTAAGAAGGAGGTCGGCCTCTCTTCAAAAAAAATATCTTAATTTTTGCTTTATCAAAAGTATGCCTTCTGCAAGAAGGATAATTAACCAGGATTTGAGGGCTAATCTAAGAATCGGTCTTACACGCAACTTTTAGTATGAAAAAATTTGGAAAAATAAGAGGTTTGTGTAACTAGGGACCTTATTTATGTATTACACGAACACAGTACTTAAGTTAATTGCACACCAGGAATGTTTGATTCTCGTACACTATCTCAACACTCATTTACTTCAATTTAAACTGTAATGTACATAACAAATATTTTATAAAGCTTATACTGTAATTTTGTTTCTTGTTATTTAAGTGGCATTGTTTACTTAGTTTATAAACGTTGCTAAGAAAGTTTGAAGTATACTTCCCAGGATTAAAACCCATGACGTATAAATGCTAACTACACGTCCTAACCACTAGCCAAGCAATAGGCATTACATATTTATTGTTGTGTAAAAGGATTTAAAGCACAACACTGGAGAAATTAATTTAATCTTTCTAAGTAAAAACACGTGTAAAGTAAACAAAAGTATAAAATCAGCACCAAACAAAAAACATACATGTTACATAAAACTAGTAAGGAATACTTCCTTCATGTCCCAGAGATTAAATATAATTTCAAAAATACTACAGTAGTCATAAAATATTTTTTATGGGATTTTTAATTGAATATATAAGGCTAAAACTAGCTATCTTATAATCGATATTTGGTTAAGAGCCGTTGAATAAAATCCACTAAAATCTGGCTTACAATTAATTACTCCTGGTTTACCGGACGGTTTTTAAAAGAGAAAGCCAGCATTTTCATTCTTCATTCAGAGGATGTGAAAATAAAATCAATTTACCAAAACAGTAAATCTCCATTTAAATGATAATTTTCAATAATTAATTATATGACTATTAATAGTCAAAGGATGTCAATGGTTTGAATATGAATGGTAAACGTAAATATTAATAATGAGTTAACCGCATAGAATACTAAAATGAAAACTTTGTGTGATTTCAAGATAATTTTTATGGAATTTTTTTAAATAAATGTTATTTTCAAAAAGTTTATTACTATTATCCTAACATGATTAACTATATTCCAGGAAGTAGCATAGTAATTATAAATCATAAATTAAAATAAATTACACGAAACATTGTGTAAAATTAAAAAAAAATATTTACATTTAAAAACTATAAAAGCAAAATTATTCTTTGCGTTGTAGTTTAATGGATTTTTAGCCAATGAGAGTTTGTTATTGTTTACAATATTCATTTAACATTCAACTTTTTAATAGGATTTCAAATTATGAAGTTCTTCAATTATCTTTCTATTCTATTTGATTTAAACATGTATTTCAATGTATATTTGTGAGTAGGGAATTTCATTTTTCTGTACGTTATAGAAATATTATTAATTTGGACGTATTGTATAATTTGAATACCTCCAGACCTTTGCACTTCAATTTTGTTTTTAAAAATCATTTGAACATCTGTTAATACCAGTTCAATTATTAATAACGTTATAATGTTTTGATGTTTTGATGATAATGCAAATGATTATTAATAATTGCTTTTATTAATATTCATTTGCAAGAAAACCCGACCTCCAGATAAGAGTCAAGCTTAGTTATAAACATTTTATTGTTTAAAGTTTGTTGTTACTGAAAAGGTTAGACTTACTGAAATAGATAACATTAATGTATTTGTAGTTTAGGTTAGTAAATAACCCCCGAGGACGACAGGCGTTTTATAGCTTACGGAACGTCGGGTTTTTTCGTTAAATACGAGAATTTATGTAAATATCCAATAAATTAACCATCACAAACAATCCAACGCCAATAAATAAATTTCAATCAGTTGAATAGTAGAAATGTCAAAGTTTTGTGTCGTAGAGTGGGTGGGTAGTCCCATCAAGGCGTGCGTATTGTGAGGTGGAAAAGTCAGTGATGTATTCCACGGTTCATTCTTGCAAAGTGGATGATAGGACAAACAATAACTATATGATTAGTGGGTAAAATCAAAATGTAACAACTAGAAATATAGAAAAAAAGTCTACAAGATAATAATAGAACTTTTAATTTAAATTTTAAACCAGTATTTCATATTTGCCGACGTGGTGTGTCAGTGACTAAAGCCTCAGACTGCAGAGAGCATTTCCAAGGTTCGAATTCCCAAATGAGCAACTGTCAATACTTCACTCGTTGAGTAAAGTTCACGCACAGGTCTGCAGGCCTATGTGAAAAGCAAGTGAAGTTCTAAATTTAAAAATAAGTACATAAAAAGCAAATAAAATAAATACACACTACATTTATAGGTCCCACCCCGAGGAGTATGACCTGCTAGTTACTGCATTTGGCAACAATGCACCCAACATTTTACATTGTACTGTCTAGTTTGTGGGACTGCAATAATATCTTCACCCTTGAAATGTATCTCGTAGCTCACTTACATTATTGAATGTGTCGCTGGAATTCAAATAATCATAGGAAATGTCTCAACGTAAAACACCAACACTTTTTTCAGCTTTTTATTTCCAAGAGCAACTCAAATTTCAAGCTTCTGTCTCCATGACAGTTAGAAAGATGCAACCCAAAGGCAAAAGGGATGCTGTCTGCATGCAAATAAAGTTAGGGACCCTAACAAACAGTTCAACCCTTTGTTTTTCAACCACGACAGTGATTGATATTATCTCTTTTTTTACCCAGACAACATTTATTTAGAGAAAGAATTTTTGTTGTTGTGAGAATAAAATGTTCGAAGGACATGAATAAAGCAGTGGAATATTAACTAGCAAGCTACATTTTAATGGACAACATTAAACTGAATAATTCATTACATTTTAGACATTTCCATTAGAATTACTCGGATATAACTTCTTCATGAAAACCGATTCTCTCCAGTCAATTTAAATTTTCCTTTTTAATAAATATTCGTTTAGTTTTCGTTTTGCTCACTATTCATTCATTTATTTATCGTTATAATGTACAATACATTTTTCATTTATTAGTTTTGATAATTTAATTTCCGTTGATATACATAACGTGTCTCATCTTTGTAAACTGAACTGTTTTTAAATCAGAAGAAAATATAGTATTTGTATTATTAATACTGTAAGACGCCGATCGTCAAGATATGTGCGAATGAGTTTAATATATGTAGATGAGCGGGATAATTCACTGTTACTAAGGTCAACTGTTCCTCAGAAAAAACTATTTATTAAGAACCCAAAAGGCAACCAAGGGACCTACAGCTTTATGTGAAATCCGAACCACGTAGTGTTGGTCTGACCTCAGCAAACCGAAAATCCTGACACTGAGTTCTCTTCCCTATACAATATCTGAACATTGACTACTATCCAACATGGACACCCCAGACTTCTCTAGTAGTGACCACGTTGATGGCAACCATTGAGCAGACGCCGTTTTGATATTTAGAGGGCCAGTCTTAGAGCCTACAATCTCCACAACACTTTGTCGCTAAGTAGTTGTTGTATGCAACAAAGGTTTTCTTTAATATGTTGGTATTGATAAATTAGGCTAGGAAATCGTATTTATTTTTTTCTTTATAAGAAGGTTGTTGATTTTTTTCTTTTTGTTATGTCCTACGAGAGTATGTCGTTCATTTACTCTCATCACACTCATTCACCTTCACATTCGCCCGTATCTTGAAGATCAGCGTGTTACTAATGAATAACTGGTATGGTATTTTACTCAATATTATTTCATCAGTATAAATATTGTGTTGCATTATCTGCATATTTATTTAAAAAAATACTAATAACATCTCATAAAACAAACTTTGTAATAAAATGAATACTCAAGAAAGTTATCGGTCAAACTCATTTGATGTGTGCATCAAATTGCATAGTTATATGAATGTTGTATTTCGTAATAATAAAGAGAAAAGCTCAGCGCCTGCAAACTAACCGATACTCTATCCGTCATACATTGTTGGCTAGAGACGGGCGCCGGGGAGGGGGAGAGGAAGGCCGCGACCTTGCTTGGAATGTGGAAATCTGGGTCACTAGGTTATCACATCGATGGTTATCAGTCGTTTGAATGGCTTAAAGAGATTTAAATGCCCACTCTCCACTACAGCTTAAAGTAACGAACTATTGTACTTTGAATGGCGTTCCTTTCTGATTTTACGACTCTGCTGGTCACCCCGTATAATTTGTTATGTCACTCGTATAGTTGTTTTATTTGTACTGTATCAGTTATTGTACACCGCTGCCACAGAGCGCTATTTGGTTTCATTTTCATTAACAGCAATTAATTATTTTTTTCTCTTTTTAATATACAACATTTATTTTATTTTTTATTCTTATATTATAAAATTGTATGTACAGTATACAAAACGACAAGCCATGTTGGCTTGTTAGGACCGCATGCCATAACATCTTTGGTAAATAAATAAATCAAGTTGAAAAAAATCAGTTTACGTACGGCAGATAAACAAAACGTAGTAAAATAAATGTATCACACGACAACACACCCAGAAAACGAAACTGGGGGAACCCAAAACAAGTGATTCAAGTTGAGGCCTGTCTCAGTATGCCCACCCTCTCTTCGGGAGTGCCTACTCAAGGTCCGCATGACTACGTAAGCAGGCACTCATGCTTAAAAAAAAAAAAAAAACTGTATTCAACTAAAATCGGGACCTGACTCAGCTTTGGGAGTAAGCACAACTTTATTCACATCCCCCAGTGTGCATGGCTATCTTACCGAGGTCAACAATAGTTCGATCGATTTTCACCCAAAACTCCAGACCTGAACTTTATTGATAATGTATAGGACAGTGTGAAAAACGTGTCAGAGTATAAAAAAGTGACAGGAGTGTGAGAGAACATCTAAAAAGGGGTATGAGAATAAGGTTTCATGGAGTAGTCGGAAAAAGAGAAAGACACACTAGATACTATAAAATCGATAATAAGTCTAAGATAAAAATTTCAATGTAACCATTTTTTGTGCGCTGTTTAAAATTACAAGCTATTAGCTTTATGTTTTTCCTTGATTTCTACAAAATAAATATGCTCCAAAAAGTCTGTATATTTAGTTTATTTCTTATTCTTAGTTAGATAAAACATAAATTTAAGAGGATTTAAGTTGTTTTTAAATGTTTAACCTGGTAAATTTAAGGCGGAGAAGTTTATTGCGATACTTTTCTTCGATAGAGTTTATTTATTCTATGTAAATTCAGTATAAAGAGTAATCGTGACTATAATGACATATTTAATCATAGTAAGAATGTACAATGTGGATAATGATAACCGAGTCCCACCCCTGGAGCTCTCGAGTGACGTCGTCTCGTTACACCCACTTAGTTGTCTAAGCTGTGACTTAAGTGGCCCTACTCAGGTCTGGTGTCACTTATTCATATTTTCTTTTTGATATTTTTATAATTATAAATATGTAATGGAATATGACATTATATACAAAAATGTAAATTATCATAAGACAGAAGTATTTATTTCCAATAATGAAAACCTCATTTTGGTATAGGTCAGAGTAATTACATAAAAACTAATAGTGTATATATACAAATATAAATTCTCACAGTTTTTATACGAGTATTTTCCATCAAACTCGCCGTATTGTAGTAACCTCATGCACATAATTTAAAAGCTCTTTAAACTGAAAAGCCGTCTGCTCGACCTTTGTTGTTACAGCGTCCATGAGTTTCTAGCTGGCCATAAATAATTCTGATTTACTATGATTGTTGCAAACTTTGTAATATAAATAAATTGTTTTTGCTCTATCTTTTCACATGTTATTGTCTTAGTTGATTATTGTTTTTTGAATTTACTATGACTTGGCTAATGCGTGTATATATGTTTACTGGCTTAATAAACGATTTGATTTGATTTGAAAAATCCCAAAATTGTATATTTCGGTTTGAATATTGATTCATCAAGGATAAAACTTACTTTTAATCCCATAATATAATATATATATTTCCATTTGGCCTTTATTACTAGTTATTAATTTTCTAAGTCTTATTTCATAGCAGCAACAGTATTTATTTCAGTTTTTTTTTTTTTTTTTGTGACGCAATACTTGTTTTGAATGTTTTGTAGATTATATTCCCACTAATTGTGCCACTGCTACAAAATACTTGTATTATTGATATATATGGGTTTGAAAATTCAGATGCCTCACAGTTTTACCCCGACATGTAAAAATTTTAAGACAATATTCTTAACTTTGGACATATTTGATGAGACACGGCAAGACAGTGGTGTAGCAATTTTAATTGCCAAACAGCCGTCATTACCAACAAACACCACTGCATAAAGTTTAAAACGCAATTTTTTTTATATTTTCTTCAAATTTACTACATTATTATTTAGAAATAAAATCAAGGCTTTGACAGTCTTTTGTGTAAACATATTTAATGAGAAATCATGAATAATAATTCTATAAACCTCGGTTTACCTATCAAAATTTAAAAGAAAAATACCACTTACACTGCAGTAGTCATGGGCGTCTCCCAGCTCCCCCTGCTTCCTGAGCGCTGAGGCCATTTGTAACAAGGCAGATCTGTGATGTCTGGAGTTTAGATCACCTAGCTGGAGGTTCCTGGACAGGTCGTAGGCCTTAGACGCGTACCGAGCACTCTTGTCCGCGTCCTGGAGTCTCCCGAATAGCTCCGAGAGACCTACGTACACCTGAAATGCATGAGACAATCGTTCTTATATATGGAATTCATTTATTTTCTCCATTCAATAATAAAAACTAATATTTACATAAATAAGAAAAATATGCATTGAGAAAGCGTCCAGGGTATAGCGGATGGAAGTTGACTTTGTAAACAGACAGTCCAAGGTAATGCATTTGCTGTACCATGTGCCTGTGCTGATATCTAACGGTGATTGGTTTCAAATAAGCACTTGGACGACTCGTTGGCGTACAATTAGCTCAGCTATTAGTCAAGTCAGTGTGTGTTGGAGAGAGACAAAGAGGGAAATGAAGACAGGTAGAGATAGTGAGACCGCTGGCGCTACTTGTGAAGACAGAACAAGAACTAGTTTCATAGAACAGTAAAACCAACCTCACATTTTTCTGTCCTCTTTTTTCTACATACAATATTAGACCATAAAATTACCAGACAACTAGAACTATAAGGAAGTTAGAGATTTATTGCGACAAAGTATATTTTATGGTTGTTTGAATTCAAATGTAACAGTAGACTATTTTCGAAAATTCTTAGCTAGTGTGGTTTATACAACACTATGATTATAATTACCAGCAAGACTGTCTACAGTCTACCTGGAGTTCCAGGGCTGGATCCTGGATGCGTTGTGCTATTGAATGTGCTTGCTGGAAGGCCTGCAGCGCCTTACAGAAGGTGGCTAGTTCCAGGTGTACACTGCCTACTGTGATCTGGACCAACCCTGCAGTACGACACTGGTCACACTCATTGTAGAGGGAGTGTCGGGCACAAGCCAAGGCACGCTCTAGGGCGCCCATCCTCTCATGTGTACGAGCCAGGTTGAGGTACGCCTCGGCACGTAGGTTGGGGCTGTCCGCCTCCTCCGCAATGTTCAACTGTCGATGTGCGAACTCCATGCTCTCCCTGTAAGAGAACACAACGTGTCATAGATCTAACAGAGAGAGTGTCGGGCACAAGCCAAGGCACGCTCTAGGGCGCCCATCCTCTCATGTGTACGAGCCAGGTTGATGTAAGCCTCGGCACGTAGGTTGGGGCTGTCCGCCTCATCCGCAATGTTCAACTGTCAATGTGTGAACTCCATGCTCTCCCTGTAGGAAAACACAACGTGTCATAGATCTGATAGAGGGAGTGTCGGGCACACGCCAAGGCACGCTCTAGGGCGCCCATCCTCTCATGTGTGTGAGCCAGGTTGAAGTACGCCTCGGCACGTAGGTTGGGGATGTCCGCATCCTCCGCAATGTTCAGCTGTCGAAGTGCGAACTCCATGCTCTCCTTGTAAGAGAACACAACGTGTCATAGATCTGATAGAGAAAGTGTCGGGCACGAACCAAAGTACTCTCTAGAGTTAATATAGTAATTGAAGTGTTTTGTCATGGCTTGACAATTATAATGTACTGTTATGTAATATGATAGTTACAACTATTAATTATGTTTGCTCTTTATGTTGATTTATTTGTGTTTTACTTTGAAGTTTATATTTACTTTCCCTCACCTTCCATCATTGTTGTTTTTTTATTGAAGTGTGGACTTAATAATTGTGTTCTATATAATAATTGTACTTCTATATAACTTAATAACTGAGTTGGTTAGTAAGTTATATAGAAGAAGTATGTTTTTACATTCTAGGTATACATTAGTGTTTCCAGTTTCATAATATTTGAAATCTAGAAGTAATGTTTAATAATTAAAAAATATTTCTTTTTCTAGAAGAAATTTTAATCCTTAGCAATATAAAACGATAAAACAATTGAATTTTTTCCTTAAATTTATATAAATTACATTTACTAAGTTTTACACGAAAATTCTAAATAACAATAATGTGTTTCTAGCACACAAACTGCACAGTCAATGCTGAAGCACAATGAAATAAACAGTATATTTTAGTCAATAACTTCCATTGATGTTTTTCTATCAAGGTTTGGCATTGTATTTATAATTTTTATTCTGTGAGCGGCTCGGCTTTTACGATATTTCTCAATTTAGAAAGAAGTTAAGATAGTTTTATTAGATTCACTTTATAACTTAAAGGCTAAATACAATGAAAAACCATAAGAAATTTTAAAAAAATTAACTCCACTGTCTTTAACAGATCTAATGGTATTTAACATTTTATAATAACCATGAGATATGTTTACAAAAAACAGCTGATAAACAAAAACAATGTTAAATAAATATCGTTGTGTTTCTGCTGTTAATTTAGCAACGAGTCGCAGACTGAGGCCGAAGGCCGAGGTGATACGAACACAGCGAGTAATGAGGGTCGGCATACTATCCCCTAGTGTGCATTTATAAAGCTATATAAGATTTAATTAACATTTGGTTTTAGTTAAATTAAACAGCAAAATGTACTCATTGACTCAAGTGGTTAACAAGTTATGAACGTTACCAAATACACTAATTTGTAATTGTTAGGCATTACACAGAGTTAGACTCAAATGTACTCATTGACTCAAGTGGTTAACAAGTTATGAACGTTACCAAATACACTAATTTGTAATTGTTAGGCATTACACAGAGTTAGACTCAAATGTACTCATTGACTCAAGTGGTTAACAAGTTATGAACGTTACCAAATACACTAATTTGTAGTCGTTAGGCATTACACAGAGTTAGACTCAAATGTACTCATTGACTCAAGTGGTTAACAAGTTATGAACGTTACCAAATACACTAATTTGTAATTGTTAGGCATTACACAGAGTTAGACTCAAATGTACTCATTGACTCAAGTGGTTAACAAGTTATGAACGTTACCAAATACACTAATTTGTAGTCGTTAGGCATTACACAGAGTTAGACTCAAATGTACTCATTGACTCAAGTGGTTAACAAGTTATGAACGTTACCAAATACACTAATTTGTAATTGTTAGGCATTACACAGAGTTAGACTCAAATGTACTCATTGACTCAAGTGGTTAACAAGTTATGAACGTTACCAAATACACTAATTTGTAGTCGTTAGGCATTACACAGAGTTAGACTCAAATGTACTCATTGA
Organism: Stictocephala bisonia; assembly: GCA_035578905.1. Classification (NCBI taxonomy): domain Eukaryota; kingdom Metazoa; phylum Arthropoda; class Insecta; order Hemiptera; family Membracidae; genus Stictocephala; species Stictocephala bisonia. The sequence goes on from JAQJVL010000714.1 coordinate 134,232, forward strand.
CTCAAGTGGTTAACAAGTTATGAACGTTACCAAATACACTAATTTGTAGTCGTTAGGCATTACACAGAGTTAGACTCAAATGTACTCATTGACTCAAGTGGTTAACAAGTTATGAACGTTACCAAATACACTAATTTGTAGTCGTTAGGCATTACACAGAGTTAGACTCAAATGTACTCATTGACTCAAGTGGTTAACAAGTTATGAACGTTACCAAATACACTAATTTGTAATTGTTAGGCATTACACAGAGTTAGACTCAAATCCCTGTGATGTGGGGCTTAATCCGAAAATTACTTGACCATATAACAAAGTGATCAGCCGTTTATATGATTTTTGGTGAGACTCAATTTCACATTATAAAACACGACACTACTTATTAATGACATTAGGGTTTTTATCGATGGTTATTTCTACTTTTAGGCTAGCAGGTAAGGTATTGAAAATCCTAAAGCAATTATAGTAAACGTTACGTTGGAAAAAGGTCGTTAGCTTATAGACATATCCAATTAAATAAAACCTAATAATAATTAGAATAAAATAATTAAATGATTATTTTATAATTATTTTAAGGTTTTGTTGTATTTTACATAACATTTTGTCTTTTATACTATAAAATCCTTGATAATTTATAATTTCCACGTTTCTTACAATCCGATCAAGATCGTATCGTGGAAATGTCCTACTGATGATATTTTCTTTGTAAGTTGAAAATGAAAGACCCAAATTGCATGTTTTATTAACACTTTGTATTAATTTGCACCTTGATTAGAAGTTACAGAAATTAGTTGAAAGTTAAAATAAATATGCTTTGAAACATACTTAAACCCATCAACGAAATAAATAACTTTGAAAATAACATTATAAACAAACGCTCACAAAAGGTCTAACCTTAATGCATTTTGATGAATCTCTGGTTTTTATGTTTGAATGACGGTCGGGCGTTCGTTGTGGTATGTTTGTGTACAAGTTTAAACTTAATTTTGCTGCAGTGGTTTAGTTTAAATGACATATTGTTATTTTTTTTTATTTTTTTTTTATTTTTTTATTTTTTATTTATTTATTTATTTTTTTTTTTTTTTGTCTTTTTACATTGACTTTGCGCCTTATCAACCCATATTTATATTTTTCCAAATTCACTAACTGTATAGAACATATGATGAAGAGAAAGAGAAAGGAGAGAGGTAGAATGAGATAGGGGAAGGGAGGGTAGAGAGTTTGTGGCAAAGTGAGGAGAGAGCGGGTGTAACAGAGAGAATGCTATATTTTACGTTATATTGTAGGTTTATTTGTTTAATATTTGATCCATTTTGCAGAATCCGAATCTATTCAAATAATTTCTAAATTTCTTTTCAGCAATTAAACAAAACTTTACTTCAAAGATGATCTAAAGGAATGTTACTTTGTTTGTATCACTGTTGTAATAAAAGCCATAAAATTAATAGTACGTTAATTTAATATTATAGGCAAAAATACGGCGATGCTGTTATGATTTACTCTCAAAAGATAAACTTTCATAGGTTTTTGGTAATTTTTTTCTGACTTTTACATTTTGCTTTTTATTTAATCGATCTTTTGTCTTTTATATAATAATCAAATATGAAGCTACGAGTATATATAAATAACATTTTATCTATGCTCTTTAGAGATATTAACGGGTACTTTAAAAAACACTACCTGTACTTGCCCCAGTCCATGTAAGCTTGGTATAGGTAACCGAGAAGGATGAACTTGTCCCCTGGTTTCCGGATCCGCTTGAGGGCGCTTCGCCACTTGGACACGGCGGCCTGTTGCTTGTGTTGGTTGTACAGACGCAGCCCCTGCTCAACCTAGACAAAATAAGGAATAGAGAGGGTGACAGCTTTGGGGTAGGTATAGCTGATCAAAATATAACAGTGATAATAGTTTAGAAGGGTTTCATTTATTTATTTATACATATGTGTAGAGATTCAAGTAAATAGCTCAGGTAGACAAACTTTTTAAAATTATGTTTATTTTGTTCATGTTGATATTTTTATCGAATCCTTGTGGATCCACCATTGGATTTACAACCCTAAAATATTAATTCTTATGTCCAGTATGTACTTAAAGATAAACTCTTGAAACTTGAGGCAAGAAAAGGCGTTTTCAGGTTGGATTTGCAGCATTATGTTCTCCTGATACACAACTTGAATGTACTTCTTAACTTTTGCTCTTATTTAAAGTTATTTGTTTCTGACTCATCAGGCAACAACAGATAGTTATTGTAAAAATTAGATTTATACATGTAATAATGATGTACCAAGTTATATTGCTTGTTGTTCACCCTGAATGTGATCATTCACAAAATGGCAAAATCAACTATAATTAGTTAACATTTCAAGTATTGGTTATTATAACTATGTAATCCAATCATCTATTTAGTTACCTAGCTTTGAACGAGTGGAATTCTATTATCATTAAATGTTTACTCTATGATTAAAACCGATGAACTTAAAGTTCTATCCTAACTGTTACATACATGTTATTGCTTATTGATTCAATTACCCATCTGGTTTTAAATTATCTGTGTGAAAACAAACTAAGACTGTAAATAAGAGTTGAACTCAGTAAATACACCTGAGAGAGACAATCTAGCTCGTTGACGATGCTGTTACAAAGACGTCAAGGAAAGATTAGTCCTTGGACCTGCCATAACAAGAAATGTCAACACATTCAACTCTTTCTATTCACCAAATGTCTTTCAACATTTCCTTTCTTCACCTTGCAATTTAAAAATCAACCAACCAAAATACTTTTGTTACCAGATACCTTTGTACGTTGAGACTAAAGAATGTTTTGTAACGAAAAATCTGTGTTTGTGCTGTCTTACTCTTTACCAATTGTTCGTTTGTTTTGGAAGCCAAGTTATTGTTTAAAACTATAAACAATAATTAATTGTGTACGGTTACAAATGAGGCGGTTTATTTAAGAACTACAAATACCTTAAGTTTTATGTATAATATAGGACAGTGTATTCACGTGCCATGAATAACGTTAATTTATTACTAATAAAGTTATTTTAAACTGATTTGTCTGTTTGTAACCACTAACATTCTATAGTAATGATTCTAAAAATCAAAGGGGAAATTATTACATAAAAAGGTATTTGAAGGATGTATTAAAATTTATTTAAAGCAAATATATTCTAAAAGGTGTAATAATTTAGTTCTCTAACCCTTTATGACTGAAAACATTGGGTCACTTTCCTTTCAAACTTATTATTTTACATGTTCCTACTCGTGAACCTAAAATCTGCTTTATAGAAAAAAACATAATTGTAATTCAAATGGATTTGGAGTCCTTATCATATGAATTTATTTACAAATTGTGCAATCGAAAATGTGTACCTGTCTTTTAGTATAAAGACGAACCTTGGTAATCTTATACACATGTTTAAAGAGTTTAACAATATGCACAAAGATAAATGATTATGTATGTTATAGTTATATTACTAAAAGGATTTGCCACATTAATGGTTAACGCTACCCTTAAAGTTTAAACCAAATTCATACAATTTTCAAACTTTATTACAGACTAAATCAAAATAGGCCATGGTATATCCAAATGGTTTATCATTGACCCAATTCTTTTTTTCACTTACGCTAGTAGATTTGACTTAATAATTAAGGGTGAACAACTGATTTATATATTAGTTTTTCCGTAGATGTAACTCTCTGTTTTAATAACTAAACTTTTATACAGGCTAACCAATTCAACAACTTAGAAAACTACATTTGAATTTGAATCAAATGAACATGGTTTATATCTCTCCCCCAGTAGACGCAAATTTATGCGGGTGTTATATTTTAGAGGAGAGAGGAGCTAAACTAACCCTTTTATTTGTATTTTTTTTTCAATAAATGTTTTAGGTTGATTATGGGTGGACTACAATAATATGTAATATACGACATTATATTTATCTTTGTTGGATGTTTTATTCATGTATAATTTGTTAAACTCACATATAGGCCACATATCCTAGTAATAGCAAAGAGTAAAAAAGGGAGTCTTTAAGCTAAAATGAGACTCACTCATTCACGTACAATAATTATGATCCACCCACCCACCCATACCCTTACGATAGTATTGACAACAAGCTCGCCCAGGGGAGACACTTACCTGTTCCACCTACCCTTTCATATGCATACAATGATATTATCCCACCTATCCAGCCATACAAGCACAAGTTACACGTGACAATGATTTAAAATATAGCTACTAAAATAACAGTTTTAAAGATTTTTAAATGTCTCTATCATTTTACCTCTAGTAAAACATCCCCTAGTGACTTACCCTCCGCCTGGCCAGCTGCTGGTCCATCTTGTGCCTACAGCCCACCAAACACTCCCACAGCCCCGGCCCCGCTCTCCTGGGAGTAAAGTCCTCCTCGGTGAACTCGTACAAATCCAGAGGATGTCTGGAGCCATCGGGAGAAGATAAAAGAGCAGTGGCCGACAGCTGGTGTGATGCCGCTCCTCTGTAATTTGACAATAAAAAGAAATATAACTGTTGCTTTACAAAGAAGAGATTCCCATCACCCTTAGAGATAATGAAAACGCAATTAGTAGTAGGCTAACTACAATTGGTCTGGACATATCGTGACCTGCGTGTTATATTTTGCGCAATTTAGTGTTTCAGCGACGGAGGATAAATGTTCCACCACCCCGCTGATGTACTTCATGGCCGTGAATAACTTTCACCTCAAACTCCAGTTTTCATTCATTTCCGAAACAGTGTAAAAAAATAACTGTGACGAAATGTACAATTCAATCAAATGTCCTTATTTATTTTCTTTGTATTTATTTATCTCAATGTATTATCAGCATTGTTATTAATTGACTTGTTGCTATCAACCGTGATATGTATACTAATTAATTATTTCATTTAGTATTTCCAAGTTGTATTTGTTAGTGGTGATCAAACCAACCAATGGTTACTGATGCTGATGAAGTAGTGCTTCCACCCCTTTTCCATGAAAATAAAAAATGGAATGACACAATGGGAAGTTCTCTCTCTCTCTCTCCCTCTCTCTCTCTCTCTCTCTCTCTCTCTCTCTCTCTCTCTCTCTCTCTCTCTCTCTCTCTCTCTCTCTCTCTCTCTCTCTCTCTCTCTCTCTCTCTCTCTCTCTCTCTCTCTCTCTCTCTCTCTCTCTCTCTCTCTCTCTCTCTCTCTCTCTCTCTCTCTCTCTCTCTCTCTCTCTCTCTCTCATTCACGCCGGCTCTTTCAGTAGGTCGTAATCTGTAGTTTTACATTGTTGGTTATCAGTGATAATGCCAGATCTTAAATATTAAGAATACTTCAACTTGAGCGTTGATATTTTATATGTTTAGTTAACAAAACCACTTATTCTTATGTAGATTATTATTTTTATATCTACTATGTAGAACGAGAATTTTTCTTTGTGCCGTTTATGAAATAATGCTAAGATGTCATAAATCAACACCATAACACCTGTAAGATTCTTTTGTTGATTTCAGATTTATACTTCTAAAAGGCATTAAATCAATGTTACAAATTTTACATGTAAAAAGCGTTAGTTATTATTTGTAAACTATTATATATAAATATTAATAAATTATACATTAGCTTAAAATCATACGTGTAAACTTTATTCAACGAGTGAAGCACCGACAGTTAGCTCAGTTGGGGATTCGAACCTTGGACTTTTACTCCGCTGTACGAAGTTAGACTACTCAGCCACCACACAGGCAATTATAGTTGATTACAGACATATCGTGAAGCTTTGTAACCTTAAAAGTTTGTTTTTAATAAAAAAATGTAAAGCATAAATCAGAATAAATTATAAATTTAAACATTCAAATGAGCAATTATTAACTTAATTTAATGAAAATCTACCGATTACTTCTTTTATTGTAATTTTAAACTTTTTTAATTAACTAATGAAATATAAACACCATTATAAATTTTAACTAACAGTATATATATATATATATATATATATATATATATATATATATATGTCGCTATGTACATATAAGATGTGTGTAACCACTTAACTGTTGACAACAATGCTCTGCCTTTAACTGTAAATGAATATTACACTATTTTACAACAGTTAAAATCACTATAAAGTTTCTTGTAAATCAGTAACTATTTAAAACATTGCATGAATAACATGTAGTATAGAACACTTACAGTTTGTATATAGGTTTAGTATATAACTTATGTAAATAATAAAACAAATCAACGTGTCTTTAGTATTGATATTCAGGGTGTTATTTTCAAACCTATTGGTCTGGGGGTTTCGGTGAAGGGCCTTAAAAGGCTAATAAAATAGGGCCAACCCTTCAAGTTGACGGAGTAGCCATCATCATTCACAGAGCTCAGTGAGACGGAAGGGTCGGTTTAGGTGAAGGGGAGGAGGGTGTGGGAAATTCACAACATGCTCCAATAGAGCTTTCGGAAAAAGCCAATTTAGCCCCGACAAACCAATATGCTCGCTGTTCTCTGTATATTGACTTGTTTTATTCTATTTCAAATTTTGTTTCTACGATAACAATAGCAATATAATAATGACTAATAATAATGTGTGCAAGTAATGCATTTTTTGCTACTTACGTGTGTTTTGAAGGGAAAATACTAAGGTTAATCCCAGTGACATACAGAGATACTAAGGTTTCTTCTGTTTATAAAAGGTGTTTCTTATAAAACGTCCAAAATAAAATAAAAATAATTAAACAAAGTTATTTAATTTTAATCTCTACATCAATCGTATTACAAAACCATTTACTCATAGTAATATAAATTAATTAAATACAATGGCACAATCATTAATAAATATATGATGGAATCAAAACATGTACGTCAACATTTACGAGATAGAACCTAGCACGATATGTGGTATTTTTATAGTTATTATATATTGAAATTAATAGGCTTCCCTACTTTTATGTTTTTATTACTGAAAAAAAATCCTAAAACATGTGTTTTATTCAACATAAAGCGGTAACGTATATTCTATTAAGCAAGAGTGAACGTTATTGTATTTGGCATATTTTATTGATTGATTTATTTTTGTTTTAAGAATTATAAACAAAGAAAATGTTTGAAGTATAAAAGTGTATAGCTGTTTATTCTACATTTATATGGAAATATGCATTACATTGTTTACACCAAGTATAGATATTTTTGTATTGTGATATATGAAATGCTTATAATTTTTACAGTTACAAAATAGCACATAGTTTTTAATTTAACTTCTATATATAAAAAGATACCATCAGTAATATTGTATTAGAATGTTCTTTAATCTACATATATGTACATAATGTTCTTGAGATACGCCGGCAAACATTAGGCGTATCTCAGATCTTCCAAGGGTCAAGAATAAGGTAAAATGTGCCTTACTCACCAGTCCGAAAATCGTTCGTAAACCAGCTAGCTGTATTTGTCATTGAATATGTTCTACACAAAACTCGAACTGACTAGACAAATAACATTTTGCAAAATACTGATAATATAAAAAAATATAAATTAATTTAACACGATAATAGTTATAAAAACGGTGACCGTTTTAAGTATTCTACAAACGATAACTCCAAAATTGCTAGTTTTTGAAGTTATACTTCTTTGCGCCTGTTAGACACTTTGGGATGGGATGTTGGTCGAGAAACCGCGTCACGCTGAAAAGTAAGAACAAATTTTTAAGAACTATCGATTAATCGATTGTTAATCGAAGAAATGGTAATTATGCACTTTCTTGCCACCAAACAAATTTGGAAAATTTGTTTGAAATGGGTCTAGAATTGGCTGTATTTTCACGAGATATGCTTTTTATTCCGCGGAAATAACGTATTTTACCAAAAAATTCGAAAAACCAATATCATAACTTTTAGTATTTTTTTCATATTTCCGATAATTTAAATGGTATTTTAATCATCTTTTTTTTATTTTGATGTGTTTTTTTGCGCTGAATACAAATTTAAAAACTATTTTGGTCTATTACAAATATTTCTCGAGAAATAATGGAAAAACTACTATCGCGGCGGATCGCGATTAGCGGCCATTACGCGATCATTATATACAACAACTATTAATCACAAAAACCGAATTCACCTATATTCCCGCCGGAGTGACGGCCGGCAGGCCGTCACGGAGGCCAAACGCTCGAATTTAATGCAAATTACAAATTTTTGTTGAGAAAATAGACAGTTAGGATAAGTTAGGTTATGTTTGGTTATGTCAGTAAAAAATGCATTTTTCGAGCTGAAAAAATAATTTTACTACAAAACCAGTTATATATTTGTGTTCAGCATTAAAAAACACGAGAAATGGAAAAAATGTCGACAAATAACGATTTTTAAAAAAGTTGGTTTTTTTCATTATATTAGATAAAAAACTAGTTTTTCGATTTTTCGGTAAAAAAACGAGTTTTCCGCGGATGAAATCAAACTCCTCAAGAGATATAAACTCATTTTTCATCACTTTTTAAACATGAAATTGTATTTTCAGAGGTGGCAAGAAAGTGCATAATTACCGAAGAAATTTAATCGAAGAAATTACTGATAATGATAATATAGGTGTATAATATAATAATGAAGTCACGTATAATATATTGAAGATAAATATATTGAATAATATTGAAAAATGTCTTATATTTCATTTATATATCCTGTCTGTTTGTGTGCGTGAGTGGGTGTATGAGAATGGCCAAAGAAGTATAATTTCCACCGTGTGGTCCGACGCACACCCAATTTTATTTTTTTTCAAATATTTACCAATGGGATATTTTTTCAGTCTATGGAGTAACTTTCCGACAGTTGTTGCGCCATACCCGATCCTCAGGCGTTTCCACACACACTATCAGTGACTTGTAGTAGCTTCGGTAACTAAATTATTGTCGCTTTTATCATTCTCTGATATTCTTTTAGATTTATAATGACATTTTAAATAAATCTTTGGCCCTGTAAATACTTTTTTTTAAATACCTAATTTTTTAGGGATCATTCGTCTAGTAATTAAAACAGCCATTATTCTGCTACGTTTTCATCCAATTGATTTCTTATATTTTATTAAAACTTAATAATAACAATTAATTTTAACAGAAAAGTTTTATAATAAAAATGTTTTAGATATAACATTTTGTAATTAAAAATCACAAAAAAAACATAATGACTATACGGTTACCGAAAGGTTTTTGTAATCTACATTTATAAGATTTAAAGGCTGCTTAGTAAACGACCTTTTCAATGCACTGGTGCGAGTGAGATGCAAATAGTGGTGCAAGTGAGACAGAGAACTAGTCTTCTTCCGTTGTGTATATTTCATTTCAAAATCGCCTTAGCAACTCGAGTGGTAGGGCACGTGCTGACGGTGTGGTAGCAAGCCCCGCCCAGTGCGTCATCATAGGCAGTGACCACTGGTTGGGTTGATCAATACCAACGAGTCAAACTTAAAACGATCAAGTTAAATATTATTTAGTACTCAAACGACAATTAAACAATAGTAACATTAACACGATTGATGATAATGTAAACAATAAAAAGCATTTAAACAAACTTTTACAGTTGGTCACGCCCGTGAAGTAAGGCAACTCAGCGATGGAAAGATTCTCCTCTGCCGCTGGAACTTCTACATACGCTAAATATAACACGCAGGTCATTTTCTACCCGGCCCAATCATTTAAGGTTTTTCTCCTTTTTCTGACCACAGGAAAAACGTCTTGGTGTTTTCCGTTTATTTCATAAACACCCTATTTATCTATCGATAGTTTTTAAACTAGTAACATTATATTAGTACTGTTAACTTTCCAATTCCCTTGTGAACAATATCTCAGCAGATAATTGTGTATCAACTTTGATTAAGAGTGAATTTAATTGCATTAGGGGATAAGAGTTTATCCATTAGAGGGTTGAGACCACTAGGGATCCATTAGGAGGAAATGGTATTTGATATTAATGTTGCAGAACAATTTCCTACATTTCTCGTTCACTAATATCTCGTGTTTACTATATTCCAACATTTTCTAGTGGTGGCTTTCATTTAACTTGTTCAATTATTTCTCAAACAATATTTATGTTTTATAATAGAACAATATATTATTGTAAAACCCAACCTTACTGTAAATCAGTTATAACTGCAGTAACCACTAATTCCTGATTTCTTGAGCGTATTTTAATGTATGTACTTACTGTACAGAACTTGTATAGAATTATGCAAGTATTTAGAAGTAAACGTTATCATAACCTCTCACTTTTTTAATGTCTGACACCAAATTTTATCACAAAATATATTAAACTATTTGTTATAGTTACATTTGGTCATAGTGTTATCTAAAAATGTTAGAATTAAAGTGTTCTTGAATATTTTTAACCGATTATTTTTTAAAATTATGCCTAAAGAAAATGTTTTTCAATCAATAAATCTATAAATGGCCATAACTTGGTACCCTTTTTTAATTAACTAGACTACATGTTTTGGAAATTAATTAAGTCCAGTGTATTTTATTAAAAAAACAAATAATGTGAATATCAAATTTACATATTGTTAAACAATACAAAAAATGATTAAAACATAATTAGTATCAACTGTTAAAAAATATTTGTCTCTTTTAAAACATTCCTTAGTTAGCAAAAAAATCCAATCGATTTGCTCCAAGAGTTAACAATAATAGTTATTGCATTTATGACTTCAGATTAAATTGAAGTAAGTTTATTTTATTATTTTTTTGGGTCTATAGACAGTGGGTTCTATACCTAACTCAAGATGAAAAGTTTAAATCTAAGGCCACTTTTGTGATCCTCTGACATGACTGAGGAAATAATGTGGTTCGCTAAAATCATCCTCATAACATTTTTACACATAGAAGTTTAAGGTTTAATATAGTCATGCTGTGTGATATTCAGCTCTTTGCAATTTTCATTAAGTAATATAAATGTAATTAATATCAAATACAATTTAAAAAGTTAAATTTTCAAAATACTTTTCATTGCGATGAAAATCTTTGTAATATTACAGTATTGATCCTGTCTTGACTTTGGCAAACCTGGATTAAAGTTACCTTATACCACTAATACTAACTCTTAACGCCCATTCGAGTGTTTTCAAGTTAAAAATCTAAAATGAATAGTGTTGGTTATTGAACTGACTGAACGAATGATTTGTAGAAAACACAAGAAAGTGAAACTCTTCGTAGAGAGAAAGGTACCAGTGTTTGGCTGCACTTTCATATGCACTTCTTCAGAGATGAAGTAGTATAGTTATTTTTAAGAACTAAGGTATAAGTAATATAAGCTCTGTTATTTAGACAGAGCCATTTATTAATATACCAATATCCATGGCAATTAAGGAACAAACAGATTTACATGAAATCCAAATTAAGTAACAATATTCTGATTTTCAACTAATTTACAAGCCAGATACTCAGTTTCCTACACAACATCCGGAAACTATCTTTCAAGTTATATCAAAATCCCGATCGCAATTATATGGGTGAATGTGTAATTGCTAGTGAATTGAGTGAGTCTTAGTGCTCAATTGATGGTAGTATGATAAGATAGTAAGTCAATTAGTAAGTAAGTGCAGAACAAGCTAATCCCTTTCTAAATAGGTTCGACTCTGAAATGAAACCAATTACGAGGGTTCGATTTAATCTACTACGCTACAACACAGACACACAGCTACGAGAGGGTTCGCTCTGATGGCATTACAATAACACAAACGAAAACCATCGCATTGTTCAGTTCTAAAACAGTATTTTTTTTTAGATCAACACGTAGTAATAAATCAATGTATTCTAAAATTTAGCAGTTTTATGAATGTAATGGTAACATTTCAAATTATTAATATTTCCTGTGTTCATTTACGAGAGTTACTTACATAGCCATGAGCGTATTTTATGGCAAATTTAAATGAACAAATGAACGTTATTAATGTTATGTATGACCTTCGTAGTCTTGTTACTAACTAAGGTCAATTGTTCCTTAGAAAGAACCACTTATTAATAGCCTGATAGCCAGGGCAACTAAGGAACATTAGATCAAGCTTCACGTGGAATTTGAACCACGTAGTGTTTATATGATTTTCAGCTGATACTCAGTGCCCTTCCCTTCACAAAATTCGGACTCCGACTGCCATCCAAAGTGTACACCCCATACGTTTTCAGTAGTGTCCACGTCAAGGCGACTGAGAAAAGAGCCTATCACCTACAATTTCCACAGCTCATTGTCCCTAAGTGTTTTAGTTACAGCACTGCACCACTAGTGTCGACAAATAAAGAATATATTGTAAAAGTTATCTCTCTGTAATATAACTTAAAGTAATTCTGCGTCTAAAAAAAGTTAGTGCCTTCTTTAGATGTTCAATTTTTATTTTTTTATTCCAAACTCAACTAAAAAAGACACTTAAGAGAAATTAAATTTTCCAGCATGGTGGCTCAGTTGCTAAGGGTCAGAGGGCAAGTTCAAATGTTCAAATCCCTAACTGAACCAATGGCTACTACTTTACTCGTTAAATAAAGTCCACTACCAGACCTGAAGGCCCATGCAAAATGGTGAGCGAGCTTAAAAAAAAATATGAAATTCCTACACACTTCATAACAACATGGTTGGGGTATGCATCTTATAATGAGGTGCAACGCTTAAGGTTATATTTACGAAGGGTATTTATGGATTGTTCAGAGTTTTATATGTATACGAATGACGCTGGCCCTTGGCAAACATCCATAAATGTGCACCCAGCCAGTATTTTAAGGGTTGCTGTGTTAGCTGATGTGGAATTTAAAGGGTCCTTGTTGATTTAGATCTGTACTCTCTTCCCCTCTTGGTCTATATTGGGTAGACGTCATATATTTCTATATGATATTAGGTAGATGTTGAAACATATGTACTTTACTCAATATTCAATATTAAGACACCAATCGAAGAGGGAAGGTCAAATATGAGGGACGAATGAGTGTGATGAGTGTAGATTAACGAGTTTAGGCATTTTCATAAGCGATGTTGACTGTTCCTTAGTGGGAACTATTTATTATAATAGCCCAGGGCAACTAAGGGGCCTACAGCTTTACGTGGAATATGAACCACGTAGTATTAGTCAAGTCATAGCTAACTGACAATTCTGATACTCGGTTCTCTTCTATATACAATATCCGGACCGTCCCCCACCTAACATGGATACCCCGTAATTCTCTAATAGTGTTCATGTTGATGGCAACCTGAGTGGACGCCATTTCAGTATTGAAGAGGACTGAGCATAGAACTTATCGCCTACATCTCCACAGCAGTTTGTCCCCAAGTAGCTGGATTACAGTACTGCGCTACTAATACCGACTTATTATTACATAAGCAGTGTCATGAACAGTGTTTAGTGTAGGTGTGTATATGTGTTGAATCATACAAATTTACCTCCATTACTTGAGAATTTCTACACATAGAAATTGAATTATTATTAGGTAACTGGGAGAGAAAGTCGACTGGTCTAAGGTGTCAGCAGTTTGAGCATGAGTTAGAGGTGCAATTTCAAATCCTGTCGTTTTTCATCATTAATGCCAACCTTGTATTGTACTGGTTCTCCCTCTTGCTCTGTCTGAATACTTTATCCACAAAAGCCTATGGGGGACGGGCCGAGTAAGGTTGAAAACGAAATTTTACAAGTAAAGTTTGTTTTTTGTGTAATTCAATTGTAAGAGGTCCGTGTATGGATGGGTGTATCAAAGCAATGTCAAAGTCACCACACTTACAGTGCCATAAGTGACAACACACTAGTTGTTCTGTACTGTTTTAGTATTCCAATTGACATTCACACTCCCTATACTGGATTCCAGATCATATATTTGTAGGTTCAATATCTTAGAACAATTCCTCAAATATCAAACTGCTCTATTGCTCCACCCATCAAAACCTAGCTCCTTGACCTAACTTTCAAAGCGAATACTAACTAAGATAATAAAACTGAATACTAACCTAAGAGAATATTTTTCAACTTAATTATTATTAAATGTTTTATTAATAATTATTAATTTAAATTTAATACCATTATATGTGTAAATTTGTTATACCACCCCAAGCAATCATTGTCAAATAATTTGAGACCAATTTTAGTTTCCGAAAACTTGTAATGTACGCTGAGTAGGGATGAAGATGTTAAGGGCAGACGGCAAACCCATTAGCGCTGCAATAAATATGTATGAGGATGGAATTTAAAGGGTCGTTGTGTCAGCTGATGTGAAGTGTCAAGGGTTGTTGTAGGGGAGTGGTGACTAATAACAAGGGGAGAGAAGTCAGGGTGACCTTCCCTGACCTCCATCTGAGTAAACTTGACGGGATCAACAAGGGTTTATGTGAGCTCAATTTACTGATACCAATATTTAAATATTTCTAGTAAATAAATAAAATAAAAAATAGTTATTGCTTTGATAAATTATAATTGATGCCCGGAAGAGAAATAGTGTTATGTTTTTATGATTGACAATATCTTTTACTTAGAAACATAGCCATTTGAAAATGATTTGAACAGTCTTCAACTATCTACATACAACAGGTATACGTGATTTGACCACGTGAAATAGAAATTGTAGCAAACGTTTCGGTCGCGTTCCGGCCACCATCTTCAGGTCTGACTGTTCCCTAATGGCCTTGAATATGGACAGCTGTAACGCGGCTGTAACGTCGGCTAAAATGTTTCATTTGACCTAGTGTACGTTAATATCAGGTGTAATTTAAAAAAATTGTTTACAAAGGTTCATATTATATCTAGTTTTTCTTAATTTATAATTTATTTATTTGATTAAATCAATAAAATACCTATTGACTACAATATTTTGTAATTTTCTTTGAGAACAAAATTTCTTATTTTAAATGGATAAAAATAGTTTCAACCCTTTAATTTATAACCCAACAAAGAGTTTCCAATTATGTACGCTTTATTTGCACACAATTGTTGTCATTACATGAAACAAGTATTATAATTAAATCGGTTCAGTAAAAATATTTTTAATTCAAGCGTAAAATTTTAAAAATTATGAAAGTCATAAAAATATATCATACAAATGAAATTACAAATAAGACAATAAACGTTTTCAGAATAATCGGGAGTTAATTTACAAATTAATTACAACAAACATAAAGCCCTTTTTATTTACACTAATTTATGTAAAAACGTAATTCATTTCACAAAGTTGGCACAATTGTCTCTATAAAATGTCCTATGTGGGTAAACAGCTCCACTACCTACTCATCTGGCCATGTTTACTTTTTGTGAATAGTGACCACCATTTTGTTGTTGTTAAAGGTTCAAATATGAGCGAGAGTGCTGCACTTCTGCACCTGTTTTGTCTACGATCTTTGCACAATACGTCTACAGGCATCATTGTGTAGATGGACTTTTTAAATAATGTTTAAAACCTAAATAACTATTTATTAGTTTTAGGAACTAAAATAAATGCCAAGCCCCATTTATTTTACTTTCTTAAATATATTTAAATTCTTTCCGTGAATGTATTTAAGCATTAGTTGTAGATTTATAAGTTGTATAATCCTTTGTTAAACTATTTATAAATATTTTGAGATAAGCCCAACTACTGAACTGTTGACCTTCAATTCTGTATTCATTATTAAGACACTAATCGTAGTGATATGGATAAATATGGGGTGCGAATGACTGTATATGAACGAGTGTAATCATTGTTACTAACTGAGCTCGACTGTACCTTAGAAAGACTCATTAATTAATATCCTAATAGCCAGGGAAACCACAGCTTTACGTGGAATCCGAACCCACAGTATTGGTCTGATTTCAGCTGACAAAACTAATATTCAGATACCTTCCATATGCAACATCCGGACTCAGACTACCACCCAACACGAACACCCTAGACCTCTAACAGTGTCCTCGACGATCGCACAACCAATGAGCGGGCTGTGTCAGTATTAAGAGAACTGAGAAAAGAACCTTTCGCCTACAATGTCCTTAACACTTTGTTTCCAAGTAGCTGGGGTGCAGCACTGCACCACTGGTGCTATTTTTTCTATTATTTTACTTACTGTTTTATGTAAGTATAAAATAAAATTATATTTATATTAAATTACTCTTAAATAGGCTTAATATTATTGGTTTTCACTGGTCATATGTCTTATTAATTTGCAAAAGATTTTATACTCTGTGCACTACTTTCTTTCTAAATAAACAAGTAAAGTCATGTAAGATAATTACAATAAAAGGGGTAGAAATCCTATCTATTAAAAGCGTGGTTTTATTTGTGAGCGATAAAATTAAATAATTACATAATTGGTCTAATTGAATTGGCTGCTAGTATATTTTATTAATGTTAAGATCTAGAGCGTAAATCTGTCAAACACAAACCAACCAAAACACACATATACAAATTATATGTGTGTTTTGGTTGATTTTTGTTAACTAAGCGTAAGGATACAGTTACGAATTTACCATATTAAATACCAAATTTCTATATCTTAATGTCACTTTTAAAAGAAAATTCTTCAAATTCTAGCTATTCCTAATTTTATATTTACTATTTTTATATATTCGCTTCCAAAAGCATTTACAATCAAAATATTAATACAAAATATTCGAAATGCTGTCATATTATATAAATATTATTGTAAAATACCAAGTTAAAGAAGGTGAATTCATTTAACTGTTTAATTACAATCAGTGGAATGTTGGTGTTTACAATATGTTATATTTAATTACAATCAGTGGAATGTTGGTGTTTACAATATGTTATATTTAATTACAATCAGTGGAATGTTGGTGTTTACAATATGTTATATTTAATTACAATCAGTGGAATGTTGGTGTTTACAATATGTTATATTTAATTACAATCAGTGGAATGTTGGTGTTTACAATATGTTATATTTAATTACAATCAGTGGAATGTTGGTGTTTACAATATGTTATATTTAATTACAATCAGTGGAATGTTGGTGTTTACAATATGTTATATTTAATTACAATCAGTGGAATGTTGGTGTTTACAATATGTTATGTTTAATTACAATCAGTGGAATGTTGGTGTTTACAATATTTTATATTTAATTACAATCAGTGGATTGTTGGTGTTTACAATATTTTATATTTAATTACAATCAGTGGAATGTTGGTGTTTACAATATTTTATATTTAATTACAATCAGTGGAATGTTGGTGTTTACAATATTTTATATTTTCTTTACGTTGTACATGCCTCTACTTATAGAGGAAATTACCGTTCCTCTATTGTATACTACGAAAAAGTAACTAAGAGCTAATTACGTTTTTAAACCATTAGGTAGTTGTTCACTAACCGTGTAATAACCCCTCCCCTACCCCAGTGCAACCCCCGCCTCCACTTGTGCTCGGTAACTATTTGTGCTCCAAAGTCATTACGGACGTATAAATATTTAAACTTGTCATACTCTGTGACATTCTTTTTACTCCAGACATTCTTGATTAATGGAGGGTATTTTTTCAGTACGTAAACCATAGAGTAATTTCTTGTACCCTCTTCTTTTAAGCGTTTATTTTTACTATAAGCTCACTAAAACTTCTCCAAGGCGCCTGTGGTGGTGGTTTCAAAAAAGTGCTCGGACGACTGTTTGGCGTACTATTAACTCAGTTATTAGTGACTTCAGCATGTACTCGGGAGATACAGAGAGAGGGAGGGACGGCTGGCGCTATCTGTGAAAACCGAACCTGAAGTAATGCCACTGAACTGGACAACCGGCCTCACAGGACCCATATGAGTGGACAATCTCATTTTTATATCGCTCTTTTTAAAGAAGTAATAATGAAATGAAAGATTATATAAATATTTCTGATTTTATTTCATCGTTTAACTGTAATAAAGGTATTTAATTTCACAAGTAAAAAATTTTCAATTAAATAGGATAAATAGAAATTTACGATTACATTATTTTCTTTGAAGGAAGAAGAGTCCGATTGCCAGTACTATTGATTTGTGCGAGAAAGTTATTCAGACAGAGTAAGGGGTGAACCAGAACAGTAGACGGTGAAAATTGCTGATAAATCTTCCAGTCTTGGCAAATTCGAAACAGCACTATCTCTTACCCAGGCTCAAAATCTGTATGCTTTAAATCACTCGGAAACCAGCTTTCTAATCATTTGCTTTACACCCATTAGCTAATTTTATTTGTCATAAAGTAATTAATTAGCACACATTTTAAACAAAAACGTTTATAAATGAACACCTCAAATTGAATGTAATTCAATCAATAACATGCTCTTTTTAAAACTTTAATCAGGCAGATGGGTTTAGAATAATTAGTAAATGACATGTGCCATGAAATGGCCGGAAGATAATGTCGGGAAGGGACTTAGAAGGATTAGGGACAGAGGGGACCCTAAACAGGCTGTCATGAAGGAGATGTGGATGTAATCCTATTTGGTAAAGGAATGGAACCTTAATCTCATACTTGTACTACGACCCTGATGGCTCTTTCAGTCTTATTGCCTATTTTATAATAAATAAGCATTATTTCTTATGTTGTGATTTTATGTATAAGAAGTTTTATTAGTATTCATTTTAAATATCGTACAAATATGACTGAATATGAGATTTGATGATTGTAGATGAATAAGTGTAGTCCTTGTTACTTACTAAAGTCAAAGGCCCAATATCCTGGGCAAATAAGGGACATATGGTTTTACGTGGAATACGAACCATGTAGTATTGGTCTGATGTTCAGCTAACTGACAAGTCTATACTAAGTTCAATTCCCTACACTACGTCCGGTCACCCCCAGAATTTTCTAGTTGTGTTCACGTCGATTGCAACCATCAAGAAGACGCTGTGTCAGTATTAAAAGGACCAAGCATAAAACATGTCGCCTACGATCTCCACAACACCTTGTCTCCAAGCAGCTGGATTACAGCACTACGCCACGCAATGACTAATACAATTTACCTATTTACTTGTATACGACATATCAACCCACCAACTACAGTTTTACACATTTTATATAGAGGTAGGTCCTAACAAAATTCCATCATGAACTTCTAAATACTTTTTTAGTTTTTCTAGTAGTGAACGATTCATAATTTTCGTTCTCATAAAAGTATATTAATTTTTTCATTTCCTTATCATTTTCCTTTTTCTCTATAGATCTTTATCGAATATAGAACTCTATCTTATTTTTTTTTAATTAACTATCCTTGTGTATCGAAACATCAAGAATTTTTGAAATGAGATTGAAATACAAGTGATTGTTTTATTCAAATCAGTTTTTATTGAAGTTAAACACATAAATGAATTGCAAAAGATATACTACTCTACAAATAACTATGATTTTGTCATCAGTCACTCTACAGAAATGTATACAGACATACAACTTGAAACACAATCACTTTTCGAATCAATCCCACTTCCAGCAGACGAGATAGCATACAAACTATACGGTCTCCGAGTTATTCGTTAAAAACTCGTCTACATCATAAAATTCTCTAAGATGAGTTTGCCAATGAGCTATCATCATCGAGCTAACGTTTAGAGCTATAAAACAATATTATGTGAAAATTAGTTTTTTATACTGTTTTATTTGACCTATGAACGCTCAATAAACAAGGGGCTAACTATGGTGGTGGCTTTCTTTGCCGATCTGGGTTCGATTCCTCGTAATACCGTGAAATGTTTATCCTTGTGCAATTGCCGTGGTTCTAAAGTCACGTTGAGCCGGTGGTCTAACGTGACTCCAAAACTAAAATGGGCTCTGGCTATCTGAGTCTTTTACCCCCACTAAAAGACTTGTAAAGTTTAAATTAAAAATGGCTTCAAAAAAAAAAAAAGTTGTAAGAATATATAACAGTTCAGCAAACATTAATTATATAATATAAATAGTTATAATATTTCAGGTTACTGTGAGTAGTGACTTTATTAGGCGGAGATGTGACTATTATAAGTCCTCTCTTTCACTCATCCTTAAAATATTAACAGAACAGAATATATTAAATAAACAAGAAAAAGTATAAACGAAGGTAAAAATCCTTTAATATGGCAGCACTCTGCGTTTATCGTTTATTTCAATATCCTCGTCCCCTCATTCAACTGAAAATTATATTTTTTTATATTTTCTACTTTATATGGATTCAATCCAATCCCAGTTCAAACACCATAAAGAAGTCTTTATCTTGTAATTTTTCTATATCCACATGTATTTATGTTAACAAACCTCCAAAATTATAAAATGTTAGTAATTTAGTAAACTTAAAGATTCGTAAAAGTGTTTTTATATATTTAGCTTCTGAAATTGTAAACAAAGCATTTCACGCATTTCTCGACCTAACAAATAATAAATAACATCGCAAATAAATTCCTCGACAGATAAAAATAAAATAAAGTAGAAAAAGTGAACAGTTAAACTTTATTTTTCTAACCACTGAAGTAAAAAATAACGAGAAATATTTAATGTCAGATTTAGCCACAGCGAAGCACGCCCGCCTTTAGCTAGTTTAACATTTAAATCAATAAATAACAAGTTATGTATTAATTATACATATTCTATTACTATTATTCTATTCGTCATTGGTATTGAAAACAGTCGTTCAAAAGTACTAACCCCTTCTATGCACTGAAATGTTCCACTGGGAACTACTTTAGTAAATTGACAATCTCGGAATTGTGCCTAGATCTGCCTACCCTACCCCTCGCCTTAACTGGCCTCAGTATCATCGTTCTTCTCTACTCTAATCTTAAGGACTTTATTCGTGTTGGAGTTAACGTTTCCTTTAAGTTAAAATTCCACTTGTTTCGATCTATTAGTGTAGAAATGTTTATGTATTAAGTTCTTAGCAACATGATTATTTAAAAGTATTATTTTATGTACAAATATTTCATTTAATTTGGAAAAAATATACAATAATAATAATAATAATAATTTATTTATTCCTTCAAGAAAAACACATACAAAATATACAGTACTTCTTAGGAATTAGAGCTAATCACAATTCCAGTAAGGTGATTAGCTTTACAATACTAACATGTAAATAACATAAATAATACAGTTCAGTATTACACAACTAAAACAGTCAACAGTGCTTTGCCCCGTGGTGCTTGCAATAGACCTACGCTGTACATAAATGCATTGTCTATATCTAAGTGAAAGAGAAAAACAACTATTTTAAATTATGCTAAAATATATTTTAGCAAATACGAAAAATACGAATAGACAAACAAATAAACACAATTCCAATAATTAAAAATATACAAATATTAACTAATTATTAATGTTGTAACAATTTAATAATCGCCCAATTGTGAGTTACTGTATCAATAAATAATTATATATATATATATATATATATATATATATATATATATATATATATATATATATATTATAATTATCAATATTTTCATCTTCAGTACTAGTCCAACTAAATCTGATAACTTGTTATAATCACTCCTTTTTTCATTATTGTGTGATTACAAATCATAAATTACATGTAATTAACATTATAAAATCACCAATGAAATAGTTGTTTATACATGTTCCTGTAGTTGTTTGTTACTCTGCCTAAATTACGTTTGCACATATTTCATATTTAGCGACTTTCGTCAGCTCAACTTGGGTAGAGTTTAACATCAGTATCCAGACCTATTACGTTCACAGCTTACATTTTTCAGAGATGAACAAGAGCCTGCTTCACCTTTTCAACGGATTATATGTATTTACGCTTGGACTGTGGCAATACGACTGCACGGTTCAGCGTCGTTCTTTACTCAAGTTGGTAAGCTGTAGTCTTTGTGCCACATTCGCAAGCGGAAACCCTTAATAGCTCGCTCGTTCTCTTTCAAGTGGTTTTTAGAATTTGTTTAATAGGCCTACTATCCACCAAAAAGATCACACCTATTTATTTCATATACACTATTGCGTTTTTACCAAAGTTATATTTTTGTGTATTTATACTTTTATAAGGTCCCAAGATTATTCTCACCGACACAACTTTCTGCGTATTTTAAACCAAACACGAATGATTATTTGAGTGTAGGATGAGTTGTATGATCTGTCTAGTCTGGTTTCTAACTGAGTTCACCTTATGGTCATAAAGGGCCATTTGTTAAAATAGCCAGGACAACCAAGGGACCTACAGTTTACGTTGAAGCCAAACCAACTGACAAGCCTGACACTCAGTTCTGCTCCCTACCTAATATCCGGACACTAACTACCACCCAACATGGACACCCCAGACTATTTATATATATATATATACAAAATGGATATAGTATGCATTTGGTCAGCCTGAACACTTTGAAAATTTACTTATTTTTTATGTTCATGCATGTACTTATTTTATAATATATTTTGTTATAATTATTGTTATGTTTAAGTAATCATAATATTATTTTATTTAATCAATTTCTATTAAAAATTTGATAAAACAATTCGTACTGGGCTACTTTTACTCCACGAAATGTGGTAAAAAACAGAATTTTGGCTGCAAATCTATACCTATATATTTTTATACATAAAAACATATACGAAAATATGTTGATTGTAATTCTTGTGTACATCCATCGCAGTATGTCACCCATCAAATGTTAATTTAACTTAATTTATACTTTTTAAGGTAAGTTTATAACAGAACTGATAAAACAATGTTTTCATCAAATCATATTTGTTTAATTGACTTTTAAACTATGATAGCTCCAAATCAAACTTCCGTTACAAAACTTTGACTTTAACTCTGATCTCGATAACTTCAGAAATGTATTCTTCGTCCTTTGGTTACATGAAACTCAACTCCAAAAGGAATAAAAACAGTTTTACAATTCATGCCAAACTTTACGTTCTTCTGCAATTCAAATTCCCCGCTATTGATAACATTTTTCTAAAGAAAAGGAAGAAATATAAAACACGTGACATCTCACGAATGTCTCACAATATAAGTAAAACAGATAGATGTTGTAAAATATTATGTTTCAGTAAAACACGTTCACCATTTTCAGACCCAAGGGACTCACAAAAGAGCTTTGTTCTCTGTAATTTTCATCGAAATTTGTATAAAAATCCTTCAATACAAATTTTGATGTCATTCACAAATCATACAATCCTAACCCACACCTTTAAATGTATATTGTTCTAATTTTAATCAACACTAAATTTAACTCCAAATTCATAGTAACTAAAAATAGCATTCATCCTATAAATTATTTTAATTGATTTCATAACTCTCATAATATATTTAAACATTTGAATAATATATTAATATTCGGTTTTTTATCTATCAGTGTAGTGTTTTTTTTTAATATATCATCTTCCCTCACAATACGTAAAGTGTGAGTTTATTGTTTCTAAAATTTTCTTCACTACATATAATTAAGCTCGGGAAAGCTTTTACACATGTATTATTTATTTATTATTTAAAGTTTAGAGTAGACAGGGTAAATATTTATTTTCATTGTATTGAAGCTTTGCTAAATATAATTGTAAACGTTTGTACTTCTCCATTACTATGAATAATCCCAAAAATACAAAAAACCCTCCAAAAACATCGTTTTGGCTTCTAGCCCAAAATTCTTTTGCCCGCGTTTTGGTTGCGATGATATTAGGAGCAAAAGTATATTATTTGTACCAAATACAATATAGTAATTAACGATTGAAATCAATACGAGAATTTTATTTTAGTAAGTTGTTGAAAATAATACTTAATTTTTGCAGATATTTAATTTATGAATAACATGAAGCATGAATAACAAAACAGAGAAACTAATGAATCCAACCTCCATATCACACTGAAATTTAAAAAAAAATACTACTAGAATAAGAGGGGTTTTGTTAATGGAGATTAAACAAAAACTAAGAGATACCTCTGCACGCTTCGCGTGCCAACACTGCTAGTCACTATTACACTAATACAGTCGTGACACCTCAGCCTTCGGTCTCGGTCTGTTTTGTCAACATTAGTTTGCAACAGAATAAATGCTTGGTACTGTTTTTCATGTACAGCTAGCTGTTATTTACTATGTAAAAATACAAAATCTAATCATTATATCTAGCTCGAGACATTTAATGGAGACCAATTTACTTACGGAATTAATTAAATACATTAAAGGACACTAGTTGTTATATAGGTAAGTGAATAGAACAACATTTAATCTATTTTAATGTGGTTCTATTATACATGAGTAGTTTATATTTAGATAACACCATAAAATGTGACCACCCACCTACCCTACACATACCTGGAGGTATTGTAGTAATGTACACACGCATAATAAGTAATAAAATGTATTTGTTTTATACGTAATTAATGACGTATTTCTTATGATCTGTAAAGTCTGAGGACCGGAAGAGGTCATGGCCAGACGGCAGTATTGACCCGTCCTTGACCCACTCGGGGGTTACCACCCACGGTTGCCAACCAAATGAAAACGAATGACTGCACCTACCCCTACCTGCTACAGAGAAGTGCACTTTATATAACCAACCCTAGGACGTGGACTCTGTTTACCGTGCCAACGCCAAGTGGTACACTCCAAACCGAATGACAGGCAAGTGAAATTGAACATTTTTACTAAAGTATATCAAACATAATCACCTTTGGAAGGCTGAACATTTCACTCAAGTATTTTACATTATAATTAAATTTTCATAAAGAGCAGTTCTCTTTATTTTTTATTGACTAACACTTTGTAATGATCAACTCAGCTGTTTAAATTTAATGAAGTATATCTATTATCTTTCAAGATACATCACCTCCTTACGTTTGTGTGTGAGTGTTACAATCTTCACTACTCTACATTTATGAGTGGGGAAGGGTCATCATGACCACTGTAGGTGTATGGGTAGTTGGGTTGGTTATCAATTCTGTACTTGTATGGGTAGGTGAGATGGAAGTAGTAATACAATACAAATTAACATCGGATAGTTCAAATTTATTTCAATTTTATTACACAAATTCATGTATTACTTTGATCAATTCACTTAACCACGTTTACCATCCCCAGGCCAGTAGTACTCACAAAGGGAGCAAAAAGATATTACCTTTTTTCCTTCAGTAAATGGGGTTAGTAAACGTTATTTACCATTAACCACGGCACGTATGTAGGTGGACGTGTCTGTGTTCATTTACCACTGAACGCGTGTGGGTGGGCGGGTGGGTCAATTACCATTTTGATCATATATTCATTTTGATCATCTACACGAGTGATCAAAATGAATACATCGTAGAATATTGTACATCTTGTTCATTTTCATATTCAATATTCACACATTAATCTGAAATAAACCTTATCACAATTTATGATAAGGGCAGCCCAAAAAGTGAAAACTTGTTCATTAGGCACGACCGTATTAACTTTTGTTCGTTTTTCACAAAAATACAATACAATAATAATAATAACAATAATACAATAATAATAACAAAAAAAAATACAAAAATACACCCGCTCACCCCTACACATACATGGTATTGACCCACCCGCCCACCCATACACATACATGGTATTGACCCACCCACTCATCCCTACACATAAGGTGGTATTGACCCACCCGCTCATCCCTACACATAAGGTGGTATTGACCCACTCGCCCACCCATACACATACGTTGGTATATACGTAATATTTGTATTTTGTAATATTGTATGAATCTTATAGTATATATTGTAATCATTTTGCGCTGTGTGACGTTCAGTGCTTCCACCCTTGGCGGTGGTTATTGTACAGCCAGCTAGGCCTTGTTGATCCTATCCAGTACCCCTGCCGCATATACTGGAGTATACTGGGTCAAGATTACAATCTCACTAATTCTGCTAATCTACCTAAATTAGATGATTAGTATTAGTAACCCATGTCATTAAAAAGGATGGCAGGCTATCATACTTATATTTTTTAAATCTACGCATATTTTATGTATATTTTCTATTCACAAACAGGAGTCCAGTTGATATTACACCTGTTTATTATGTTTTGTTCTTCACTTACCATGGTACTCAAAGTCGATTTTGAGTTGTAAAACTGCACTTTTACGATATTATATAATCATTTTATTATTTATACAACTTTAAAGTTCCATATCAATTCATATAAATATGAACAAATATATAGAAACTAACCTATTACTTAGTTTTAATTAAGAATATTAATATTACCTATTTTTAGTTGTTTCTTTGTTAAATCAACCAGAGCGTTAGAAACATGAGTAAATTATTTTAGTGTGTAGTCCAGACTACATAATAATTAAGTGGTATTAGATAAATCTTATGTGGCTTTTAATTTATAACTTAACAACTACAGAGGTTGAACGAATCCAAATGAAAAAAAAAACTGTGATTTCATTAAGACGTTACTTTTCGTATAATTTTACTCTGCTAAAAATGTGTTACAGAACCATTTTATTAAAATTTGTAATTGAATTTTTAGAATTGTAAATTTAGATTTGCAGTTTGCTGATTTGCACGTTTAAACTGATTGCGTATTTAAAATCATTTAACCTATTTTAGTTACTGTAAATAAAATAAATCAAACTTATAAATTAATGAACGAATTCCCTTATTTACTAAGCATTGTTTGTGATGTTTATTTACGTTCGGTGGTTAACAGAGCTGCTAAGACAGCTGATGTGTAAAATGTAGCTGATGTAACATGTTCTCCTCCAAGCAACTTATCGTAAGTGTGTTACCGTAATTCCTGGCCTTGGCAGGAGACCAAACTTTGTTGGAGCTGGCTGGCTCTTTTCTTCTCTCAGAAAATCATACAAGAAATCCTTAGAAATACTAAAATATGCTAAGCTTCAACGTTAATGCTATATTTTTAAAATAAGGCAGGTCCTTCGTATGTGTTTTTGATAATTGATTTAATAAACGTTGATTAAATAAAGATAAATTTAAAGCTAAAGTTACAGACAGTTTTCTTTTTTATATTTCTCACGTGTTATGTATAGACTACAATTATAGAATGTTGTAAGTGCTGCAAAGTTAAAATTAAAATGATGAGTATTTATCTCAAAAAACACCTTCTAACTTAAGGTTTTGAATGTTGTTTATCTCCCCTTACACACACAATTTATTTTAGCCAAGTCGTATACAGGTATACCAACCACTATTCAACCAGAAAACTAAAACAATATCACCTAAATTTTACAATATGGCAGAGTTTTCCATATGTATGCCTAATGTGATATATATATATATTCAGTGATATATAGATTGACTTATACAGGGTGTTCATAAACCCCTTATATACTTCGGGGTATGATTATGTACATGAAAACTAAGAAGGTTCCTACAAACATATGTCTAAAAATGCATTTTTCGTCTGTCTGTCTGAATGAGTGTTTGCATAATTTATCATATCTTATAACCCCCTGGCGACATATACGAGGAATAATAATATATAATTCAGTATAGAGTATGAAGTTCCTACTTTGTACCATTTCGAAATGGCGGTTACTTTTAAATTTCTAAGCTTAATATTCTAAGAAATACAACAATTTCAAAGTTTTATTTGCTTTTTTCTTAATGGTAAGAAAATGTTTAAAAGCGAATCATTAATAACGCATAAGTTGTAATTTTATTAAAACAATATATGCTAATGCTGTGGAATCGTATTCAAATTATCAAGTACTGCATTATTAAAATTAAAATTACAGCTTATCAATTATTAACGAATAGATTTTTTATTATTTTTATTTATTCATAAGACGCCGATCTTCAAGATATGGGCGAATATGGATTTCTAATGAGTTTGATGAATGTAGATGAGCGAATGTAGGCATTTTTACAAACTAAGGCCGACTATTCCTTAGAGTGTCATTAATTAATAGCCCAATGACAAATGAACAGCCGATGATTATCAGCTGATCCTTCTCAAAATATATTGACTCTGATTGGGATCGAACTGAGAACCTTTAGCACATGAAGCTGGGATCGAATCAACTACGCTACCGACCAATTTTGTAACGATCTTAACAATCTTTGTATCATGTTTTAGGGAATTGAATTTTGCAGTGTTTGTGTATCCTGTAGTTTATTTACAAAAGCATGATATACTTTTTAATATATCATGCTTTGAAAACTACAAATATCCGCAATTTTTAAATGGTACATAGTAGGAACTATATTCAATACTAAATTAGGTCTTATTATTTCTCATACACACCCTGAGTTGGTTTATGTTTTTCATCCTTGATCGGGCAAACTGTGGATATCGGTACGATTAAATCATCCATTTTAGATTCGTTGGTCCACACCACCACTTTTTACCAGAGTTCTTGTATAAGTTGATAGCTTTACTTGGTTTGCTTTTCCTAAAAACATGACTGAACTAGTTTCTTTGTAGTACCTTGTTGATACATTGGGTACTGTGGTTGACAGTCATTTTCTGGGGTTGTGTTGTTCATTGTTAGTAACTTCTTGGATATTTTCAACACTTCAAGTGATTATAATTGTACTCAGCTGAGTGTTACTTATATGGGACATAACATTTCGGACTTTTGTATGAGGACTGGATTTGAAGACTAATTCGGCTTAGTTCTTTCCTTTTTATGGTTCCAATGTTGATTATTGTCGATTATTAAAGCTAATGTTTCCGTCATATTTTAATTAGTAAAGCTGTAAACTGTTATAGAGTTACGTGTTTCACTATTATTGGTAAATATGTATTCCTTTTACTTGAACATGTGTTTAATCCTTGAAGAAATTCACTTCGTTTCTATTCAACATTACATAGGTTATGTTCGCAAAGAAAAGATTTGGTTCGTTCAAGAAAAGAAGATTTAAATATGTTTTAACAGTATTAATCATAAATGTATGTATTTTTGCATTTTTTCTTTCAATTGTTAAACAGTATTTTTCAACTAGTTTATTTTGATTCAAACATGAAAAAAGGAAGGTACCCCTACAGTTTTATTACGTTTTTACTTGGTTTTTACTCGCCCTGTATCTTAGATGAAGGGACGTATTATTTCGACGAAGAACTCGGAGAGGTTAATAAAATGTAACAGCCAGTGGTGAAAGAATGTTTACTGGAATGGCGGATTACAGGCCACTCACTAGTTATTGCCTGGGAGACGATCTGTTACAGCAGACTTCAATATATCTCACCCGTCTCGACAAGATTTGAAAAGCACTTTACTATCTATTAAAAAACACACTTATTTACGGTACTTCCTCCAAAATATTTAAGGCCAAAGTATAATTTCCTTTATAAAATTTCTTGCATTCCGATTTTAATTTAATGTAATGTGCAGTTCCAGATTCGCATAGAAATAATTTAAGATACATACACAGACAAGAAGTATGAGGTAACAACTGTATTTTTTACGATTATGAATATCCAAAAATAACTCCGAGATTGGCCAATTTCCCTCTAGATACTAGATAACAAATCCTCTTGAGCAAACATATGTAGAAGCCTAACCACTCAAAATAGGTAAAATAGAAGATACGAACTTTCCACTACCCTATGCACAGAAACAACCCCTATATTAAGCAGCAAATTGGTGACACAGAATGTTCTATTTTATAGTCTGGTTTCACAACTACATTTTATGTTTAAGATTGTTATGGCTCTTTAACTATTGTCTCCCAACCGGTTCTACAAACATATAATACAAAACATATTTTTACTATACACGGTAATGACGCACTCCTACTCATCCACAGGCATTCAATAAAAGTTAAAGATGAAAACTAAGTTATCCCTTCTACCTAATATAATTATATTTGAAAAGTAAAAATAAAGATAGAATAAAGAGCAAGTAGTAACCACCCTGTACAAGCCGAGATTCTAACGTGTTTATTTTGCAAGTAAATATATACAAAGGATATATAAATTTAGATGAACAATAAAAGAACTACTAAACATACATTCGAAGAGATAGCTTTGCTATTCAGTGCTTAAGGCATTGTGGATAGTACATTCAAGAATGGTTTATGTACGGGATATTCAGAGGTATGGAACAGTACATGAAGACAGACAATACATCACATTTCATGGCTGGACAGTAATGTTTGGGTTGGTAGAGTCATTGTGTGTGGTAAACACTGGGATGGTTTATGTAAGGGATATTCAGAGGTGTGGAACAGTACATGGAGACAGACAATACATCACATTTCATGGCTGGGCAGTAATGTTTGGGTTGGTATAGTCATTGTGTGTGGTAAACACTGGAATAGTTTATGTAAGGGGTATTCAGAGGTATGGAACAGTACATGGAGACAGACAATACATCACATTTCATGGCTGGGCAGTAATGTTTGGGTTGATGGAGTCATTGTGTGTGGTAAACACTGGGATGGTTTATGTAAGGGATATTCAGATGTGTAGAACAGTACATGGAGACAGACAATACATCACATTTCATGGCTGGACAGTAATGTTTGGGTTGGTAGAGTCATTGTGTGTGGTAAACACTGGGATGGTTTATGTAAGGGATATTCAGAGGTGTGGAACAGTACATGGAGACAGACAATACATCACATTTCATGGCTGGGCAGTAATGTTTGGGTTGATGGAGTCATTGTGTGTGGTAAACACTGGGATAGTTTATGTAATGGATATTCAGAGGTGTGGAACAGTACATGGAGACAGACAATACATCACATTTCATGGCTGGGCAGTAATGTTTGGGTTGATGGAGTCATTGGGTGTGGTAAACACTGGGATAGTTTATGTAAGGGATATTCAGAGGTGTGGAACAGTACATGGAGACAGACAATACATCACATTTCATGGCTGGGCAATAATGTTTGGGTTGATGGAGTCATTGTGTGTCGTAAACACTGGGATGGTTTATGTAAAGGATATTCAGAGGTGTGGAACAGTACATGGAGACAGACAATACATCACATTTCATGGCTGGGCAGTAATGTTTGGGTTGATGGAGTCATTGTGTGTGGTAAACACTGGGATAGTTTATGTAATGGATATTCAGAGGTGTGGAACAGTACATGGAGACAGACAATACATCACATTTCATGGCTGGGCAGTAATGTTTGGGTTGATGGAGTCATTGTGTGTGGTAAACACTGGGATAGTTTATGTAATGGATATTCAGAGGTGTGGAACAGTACATGGAGACAGACAATACATCACATTTCATGGCTGGGCAGTAATGTTTGGGTTGATGGAGTCATTGTGTGTGGTAAACACTGGGATAGTTTATGTAAAGGATATTCAGAGGTGTGGAACAGTACATGGAGACAGACAATACATCACATTTCATGGCTGGGCAGTAATGTTTGGGTTGATGGAGTCATTGTGTGTGGTAAACACTGGGATAGTTTATGTAATGGATATTCAGAGGTGTGGAACAGTACATGGAGACAGACAATACATCACATTTCATGGCTGGGCAGTAATGTTTGGGTTGATGGAGTCATTGGGTGTCGTCAACACTGGGATAGTTTATGTAAGGGATATTCAGAGGTGTGGAACAGTACATGGAGACAGACAATACATCACATTTCATGGCTGGGCAGTAATGTTTGGGTTGATGGAGTCATTGTGTGTGGTAAACACTGGGATGGTTTATGTAAGGGATATTCAGATGTGTAGAACAGTACATGGAGACAGACAATACATCACATTTTATGGCTGGGCAATAATGTTTGGGTTGATGGAGTCATTGTGTGTCGTAAACACTGGGATGGTTTATGTAAAGGATATTCAGAGGTGTGGAACAGTACATGGAGACAGACAATACATCACATTTCATGGCTGGGCAGTAATGTTTGGGTTGATGGAGTCATTGTGTGTCGTCAACACTGGGATAGTTTATGTAATGGATATTCAGAGGTGTGGAACAGTACATGGAGACAGACAATACATCACATTTCACGGTTGGGCAGTAATGTTTGGGTTGATGGAGTCATTGTGTGTGGTAAACACTGGGATGGTTTATGTAAGGGATATTTAGAGGTGTGGAACAGTATATGGAGACAGACAATACATCACATTTCACGGTTGGGCAGTAATGTTTGGGTTGATGGAGTCATTGTGTGTGGTAAACACTGGGATGGTTTATGTAAGGGATATTCAGAGGTGTGGAACAGTACATGGAGACAGACAATACATCACATTTTATGGCTGGGCAGTAATGTTTGGGTTGATGGAGTCATTGTGTGTCGTCAACACTGGGATAGTTTATGTAAAGGATATTCAGAGGTGTGGAACAGTACATGGAGACAGACAATACATCACATTTCACGGTTGGGCAGTAATGTTTGGGTTGATGGAGTCATTGGGTGTCGTCAACACTGGGATAGTTTATGTAAAGGATATTCAGAGGTGTGGAACAGTACATGGAGACAGACAATACATCACATTTTATGGCTGGGCAGTAATGTTTGGGTTGATGGAGTCATTGTGTGTCGTCAACACTGGGATAGTTTATGTAATGGATATTCAGAGGTGTGGAACAGTACATGGAGACAGACAATACATCACATTTCACGGTTGGGCAGTAATGTTTGGGTTGATGGAGTCATTGGGTGTCGTCAACACTGGGATAGTTTATGTAAAGGATATTCAGAGGTGTGGAACAGTACATGGAGACAGACAATACATCACATTTCACGGTTGGGCAGTAATGTTTGGGTTGATGGAGTCATTGGGTGTCGTCAACACTGGGATAGTTTATGTAAAGGATATTCAGAGGTGTGGAACAGTACATGGAGACAGACAATACATCACATTTCACGGTTGGGCAGTAATGTTTGGGTTGATGGAGTCATTGGGTGTCGTCAACACTGGGATAGTTTATGTAAAGGATATTCAGAGGTGTGGAACAGTACATGGAGACAGACAATACATCACATTTCACGGTTGGGCAGTAATGTTTGGGTTGATGGAGTCATTGGGTGTCGTCAACACTGGGATAGTTTATGTAAAGGATATTCAGAGGTGTGGAACAGTACATGGAGACAGACAATACATCACATTTCACGGTTGGGCAGTAATGTTTGGGTTGATGGAGTCATTGGGTGTCGTCAACACTGGGATAGTTTATGTAAAGGATATTCAGAGGTGTGGAACAGTACATGGAGACAGACAATACATCACATTTCACGGTTGGGCAGTAATGTTTGGGTTGATGGAGTCATTGGGTGTCGTCAACACTGGGATAGTTTATGTAAAGGATATTCAGAGGTTTGGAACAGTACATGGAGACAGACAATACATCACATTTCACGGTTGGGCAGTAATGTTTGGGTTGATGGAGTCATTGGGTGTCGTCAACACTGGGATAGTTTATGTAAAGGATATTCAGAGGTGTGGAACAGTACATGGAGACAGACAATACATCACATTTCACGGTTGGGCAGTAATGTTTGGGTTGATGGAGTCATTGGGTGTCGTCAACACTGGGATAGTTTATGTAAAGGATATTCAGATGTGTGGAACAGTACATGGAGACAGACAATACATCACATTTCACGGTTGGGCAGTAATGTTTGGGTTGATGGAGTCATTGGGTGTCGTCAACACTGGGATGGTTTATGTAAGGGGTATTCAGAGGTGTGGAACAGTACATGGAGACAGACAATACATCACATTTCACGGTTGGGCAGTAATGTTTGGGTTGATGGAGTCATTGGGTGTCGTCAACACTGGGATAGTTTATGTAAAGGATATTCAGAGGTGTGGAACAGTACATGGAGACAGACAATACATCACATTTTATGGCTGGGCAATAATGTTTGGGTTGATGGAGTCATTGTGTGTCGTAAACACTGGGATGGTTTATGTAAGGGGTATTCAGAGGTGTGGAACAGTACATGGAGACAGACAATACATCACATTTTATGGCTGGGCAATAATGTTTGGGTTGATGGAGTCATTGTGTGTCGTAAACACTGGGATGGTTTATGAAAAGGATATTCAGAGGTATGGAACAGTACATGGAGACAGACAATAAATCACATTTTATGGCTGGGCAGAAACGTTTTGTTCTTAGAATCAATATCATCTTTTTGTTTTTTTTTTTTTTTTTTTAATTACAAAACAAATAACTTTGTATTAAATGTTTAAACTAGTTTATTAATAAACTGTATTGTTTAATTGAAATTTGCCATTTTTATTTAAATGTATGAAATTATTGAAGTTACAAAAGACAATTTTTATTCATTTAATTCATTTCATTTAGGATCTAAAGGATTCATTTCAAAATTCATTTAAAGGATATAAAAGCTTAATTTTGTTTTTTTAGGATTACATGGTATTGAACAGTACTTGGCACAGTCTTATGTGTCTTGAAAATAGCTGTGTAATAATCCATTATGTAGTTGTAATATATTTTAAGTGTTGTTAAACTTTTTTTATACATTTCCTAATTTATTATTAATCTTATTATCTAAAACAAACCAGGTCCAGACGAAATTTTTTTGACTCCAAGGGCTTTTAATTTTTAAATTTTTCTGGGGGTTTTCGACCACGAAAAATCGATTGGTACTGGTCTTAACCCTAGGAAAATTCATATTTCTGCCCCAGAGGCACCTAGACGTCTCGTATGGGAATTACTTAACAATTTATTGTTTAGAAGATCCTGTGTGTATTGTTTACTTACTTGTCCATATGTAGTTGAATTATTCAATATTTAATTTTTTTATTTATTTTTTTTAACATGAGTTTGTGTATAATTCCATCTTATATACTATATCAGATTATTTTTTTACCATCACTGTTTTTATTTTTAACTCCTAATTAATTGGGAAATGTTACACTAATTCACTCATGTGGGGTTTAAAATAAATGATATTCTTATCTTAATTATTAATATACCATCAGATTTTAGAAAAGCCAATATTTATGGACTTGACTACCCCAAAAACTAATATTCAAGGTCATACTTCCAAGAATTCTGGTGAGGCCGTAGGTCGATCTTCCTCACGAGGCGACATGCCGATATCCACAAATGGGACTGTAGAAGAGTACCTTGGTGAGGCCGCAGACCGAACTTTCCACCGCGAGGCTGTTGGCCAAGTTTCACAAAGAGGCCTGTTGCAGAGCGTTTTGGCGTGGCCGTAGGCCGAGCTCTCCCACGAGGCTGCAGGCTGAGATCCATAAAGGGGCTAAAGGTAAACGCGGAAGACCTCCGAAATTAGATTTTATCAATAACCTAAAAGGAAGAGCAACTAAAACGATCCTCTGGGAGATATGGATGCTACCTCTTTAGTTTGCAAAATTCAACTGAGCGAAGCTCGGTCTCCCGGTACTGATATGTTGTTTGTTTCAATAGAGATATTTAGGGAGAATTTCAGAAACTACACCATCTGATGAGTTTAATTCCTTCTATTCAACATATTGAATCTTTCTCATAATATCTAAAACGTGGTTTATCGTAATCGATCAAGTAGTTAAATTTGCTGGTCTTAAGTTAAATTCACTTGTTTACTTTCTGTCGTCCTATAATGCGTTGGTGGGTAAGCCGTTCAACCTTCGTGTCCAAATACTTCTCCTAAAGGTAGGTGGACGGTAACACTACGTCGGCTTCTCAGTAATTTGTTAAAGTATAATGAATAATTATAAAATATAATTTATATTATAATAACTTTACGCCGAGTAAACATTATTTACATTACTGGAATGAATGGAGTTAAATTAAATAAAATTGATCAATTATTGTTGCCTCTTCATAAAAAACAATATGCTGAGTTTTTATTATTGTGTTATATTTACATTGAAAGTTTTGCGAAACGTAAGTTTCCCTCAGAGATATGTTCATTTGGTTTATTGCAGGGAATATAAAATGAAAGGGGATGATTTATGTGCTCTTTGTAACACAGTGGTTTGGAAACATTATTTCACACGATGAAGGGGCTAAAGGATCTAGCCCCTTCATCGTATTCTTAAAATATGTTGCTATATACCATTTGCGTTTAAATATACAAATATATTTACCTCCATTAATAATATAATTGCAAGCAAATACGTTGATAATTAATTATGTTCTAATTAACCATGACGTATGAATTGTTCTGGGTTAATAAACGGTAACTAAATAAACCTTAAGGATAATTTGAAAATACTGTCGTAAATATAATAATAATGTTTATATTTTAAAGTAATTTCTTATTCATTACAAGTTTTATTCTTTAGCCTACTGATTTTCATTGATTGAAGATGTCAATATTTACTCTACATTTTCGTTTTACTACTCCTACATAATTTGAAATAGGCAATGAGGGCTGTGCCTTATAAAATATAGAATACATAATAAATTGAACTAAACAATATCAAACCTCCAGTATATAGAAATCTAAGAAGTAAAAGATTAGAAAACTCCATAAAAATAATTACTTAATACTAATAGTAACAATGGAATGTTAAGCTATCTTTTAGTTTTTATTTTTTAATAACACTTTTCTAAAAATCTAATGTATACTATTATTCTCAATGTTAACCATTCAAGCGGATAGCACTGTGAGTGTACCTCAAAGGGCCTCGCACTTTGAAGAACAAGAGATCTTTTGCACGAACCAAAGTTTTACAACTAAATCAAATATTACCTACTTAGAAAAATTTAAATGTTGTGTGACCTTTAACTTTTAAATCACTATAAAAACAGTTTAAGCACATGGGAATATCTTAAATTTAATGTATAAAACATGTAAATACTGTCAAGTTGGGATAGTTTCAATTTTATATCAGTAAAGAAATTTCAACTTGAAAATAACCTTGTTTATGTTCCGAATATTCCTATGTTTTTAATGTTAAAAACCCTTTATTTTCAGCGATAAATTCATAGCAGCACAAAATATATTTTAAACTTTTAACGTTTTAGTTTTTTAATATAAATACTGTATATATTTATTTGCTCTCAATTGTGGGCTTGAACTCTTTTATAATAAATGAGAAACGAAAATGAGGGTTTTGTCTTCGGACATTTCTCTATTTCCGAGAATACATAACCCCGGTATACGCACATAATGTTATGTAATATGAATTTTAGTTTACATAAGGGATTTCTGTAAATATTACAATGAAATTAATGATAAATTTATTTTGGAATATTTCAATACTTTTACATTAATATTTATGACTAATCACTTGAAAAAAATATTTTTAACAAATGCGCACATGTTTCCGGGTGATCATATGATGAGTGGATAAACCGAGGTTCATATAAATGTCATAACCCGAGTTAACTTGAGTGACAATTAAATTGAATCTACCTTGTGTACAGTAAAAATGTCTTCTTTAACAGTAAAATAGAACGAGGTGTATCATCAACAATGTCGGATATGATACGTTTAAACAAGTCGATCTAAAGAAATTGTAAAGTAGTTCGAAAGAGTTTCGTACGTATATACTGTATATAAATGTGTTTAATTTATCTCAACATGTTAAATTATATTTAGCTTAAACTCATTTATTTTATTCTAGTAGCAATGAATGTTTGTAATCTATATTTATTAATTAACTTTAATTTTAAAAGTTCATGTCAAAAGTTATTTCTCAATTAACTTTACGTACTTAAAAAGAAAAAACTTTTTTAAAAGATTACATCCAGATTTTACCTTCATAAATAAGGCTCACACTTCATAAATAACGAAAAATTGAATAACTTTTAACTTGTTAAT
Organism: Stictocephala bisonia; assembly: GCA_035578905.1. Lineage (NCBI taxonomy): Eukaryota > Metazoa > Arthropoda > Insecta > Hemiptera > Membracidae > Stictocephala > Stictocephala bisonia. Next base: position 171,756 of record JAQJVL010000714.1, read on the forward strand.
AGTAGATTAGAACATAATTGTCCATATAATCTGAAAATCTAACACGATTTCACACAACCGTAAACACATATTAAATGTGTGTTTTTGGTAGTATTGTTTAAGTTAGTAGACTACAGGATCAATAGTTTCATAACATATCAGTACTTAAAATGAGTAGAAAATTATGATGAGATGTATATTATTACAAATGAAAAGAAAAACTTCTTCATTGTGTCGAAATTATGGGGAACATATCTCTCTCTCTTGCATTTAACCTCTTAAAACTAGCGACTTAAAAACGTGTTTTACATGTAAATAAATATACTAGAGCGCTCAAAGAAGTAATTTTTCCAATTACACAAATAACAGTAAAATTAATTAATTTACCATAATTACTGTACAAAAACAAAACAAATCAAGATTATAGAATCAGTTAAAGAATATAAATTAATAATAGCTTTCTTTATATTTTAATATATTTCACACACGCACAATACATACATGATATGTTTTCAAAAAGCAGCCCTAACTTACTTTTAGAATCTACTAGCTCTATTTAATTTAAAAAACCAGAAGGTTAGTGTTTTCTTTTTCTCAATATAGATACAAGATTGAAAATATGCAATACCATAATTATTGAAATCTTAATATTTTTTTATTATTATTTTCAATACCTTTTATGTATTAGAAATTTTATTTTTAAAGAGGGTGGAAAATACAACTACCACCCGTCTAATGCTGAAAATATTTTAAACAGTTTGGTCCTAATCAAATTTATTATATGAATAATTATTATATCAAACAACTGACTCAGGTTTTAAACATATTTTAATTAATTGAAACTTTAAATGTTAAGAATTGTGTCAACTAGGTCGCATGTAAAAGAGGGTCTGACCTACCCCAGGTACTCCCGAGAGGCGATGGATTCCCAGGACATGTCGACGTCACGGGAGCGAACCACTCACTGAGGTCCGCACAGCATCCCGCCCATCCACCCCACCCCTTCCAACCCTCACCCTGTCCTTCTCACCCCGCGTACAATCAATACAACTTATTGTCCGCCGTTACCTTGTACATGCCTAACCCATTTTTGGGGCAGGTCCGTAAGTAGGTCAGCGGATACATTCTCTCCCCTGCTCAGGATGCTGGGGTAATAAAGTTTTATGACACGTGCTCGGAGTCACTCTGTACGGGGTGCTTTATGACTGTACCATCAAATCATAAAATGTGTCATTCGCTGGAAGGTATATTTGTAACACTTCCCAACGTGTTGTTTTATGTGAACACACTTCCTTGTTGTATTCCGTAATTGAACAAATTATATTTTGATTTTCTGAGGAAGAATTCAGTTTAAATTTTAAATTGTTCTTATTAATAACTCTATTATTGATTTAACATAAAATCACTTTACATTTTATTTATTATTGAATTATTATTTTATTAATGACTAAAATGTTTGATATAATATTCATAAATATACTGTTTATTTAATTTTAAAACTTAAAGATTAGTCTTTCCTGGCGATATCCCTTGAATATTTTATTGCTATTTTTATGTATTTTATAAGATATTTAATAATTAATTATTATAATAAATAGATTTTTCATTGTATCGAACGTTTTATTCTTGTTATACCTTTAATGAGAAAGAAAAAATATCGTAAATAAATAGTTAATTTTATCCACTGTTGTTTTTGGAATTTTCTATTATTCCACGTTCTTATTTTTTTATAATTATTGTTTTAATCAAGTAATATTTAATATCGTGGTAAGTAAGAGAACATAGTTAGCATATAAAAAATTTTTAACGCACGAAAATACACATAAAGTATATACCAATATGTGTACAGTCATGGTATAGTTTTTTACTTGTTGCTAAGTACATACTGTATATAGACAGGTTGATTCATAAAAAGTGTGCCACCATTAGGATCTTTACTTGCAGTGATAGAACAAACTTTAAAAGAATAAAGTTTCGCCTACTTTTTTCTCGTTAATAAAACCATGCATTTAGCGAGTTTAAAAAAAGCCAGCATTTTCCAAAATGGTGGGCAGATAATTATTTTTTTTCTTATAGAACACTATGTACTTAATGTTTTTTCTTGTTAAAAATTTAATTGTAAACATTTCTATTATTCTCATAATATTATTTTCCATAATATTAGCCGTTTCTAATCTATGAATACTCAAATAGTTAAAAACGCAATCTTTTGATATTGCAAAATTAATATAACAAACATGATTTATTCTGTAATATTAGAGTTCAAGCTGAAATTTGTACATTTTAATTATAATAAAGGTTGAATATCTTAGAAAAAACGAATAAAATTAGCCCAAAACTATTTTTAATGACCCAGTTTCTATAACTAATTTTTAAAAGTTTTCTTATTTATTTATTTTTTTAACTTAGTTTTGAAACTAATTATATTTTGTATGATAAAACATCACTACACCATATTTTAATTATTATGATAGCAACACAGTATAATTTTGAATAGTTATTGCCCTGGCTCCAGAAATAGACACTGCATTATTGGAATGAAATGCTTGAAGGAAACCTTGTATAATACAGGTCTGTCAGTTGTTCATATAAAAATCAGCTGTTGCATTGTTGTTAAACTTATGTGTATTACAATTGCCTTAACCTACAATTGTGTGCCAATGGTAATGACTTACAATAATTAGGTTTTTTATGCAATATTGAGTACCTTTTTTTATGCAGTTTTCTTACTTTTTAATAATTTAATAATAATTAGGCATTACATTTGGCACACAATTTTAGGTTAAAGCAATTGTAATAAATATAAGTTTGACAACAATGCAACACCTGATATTTATATGAACAGGTGATAGATCAGTATTATGCAAGGTTTTTTCAAACATTTTATTCTAATATTGTAGTGTATATTTCCCCGTTTACACCAATGAAAACCCCATCTTTACCAACATCATATCACGAACTGTGTGGTCTATTAACTGTGCAAAACTCTATATAATATCTAATATACATGGATACGTTTAGATTTGCTAAAATAGCCCCACCGAGTAAAATTATAATACTGAATATCAATTTTTATAAGTGACTAATCTTAACTAAGATTAAAAAGTGGTTAGCTAATATTATTCTTCAAATTGTAATCATTTTATTTTTTTCACATAAACTTTGTATTACAACTTTATTCACAAAAAAGGTCATACATCAACTGTTCTATGCCTTCAAAAAAATCGAGTCAACGGTACCGTTAATTTTGAAGAATGCTTTGGTTTAACTCTGCGCGCTTCGTCTCACCATATCCAATCAAGTCACACACACACAACTGTGAGTTTTGGTCGATATCTAATGGTACGGGGTTGATACAGTTTTTAAATAAAATATATTACTAACGAAACTGTGAAAAAATTGTAGATTAATCCAAAACTAATATAATAAAAACATATATGGCACTAATCAGCCAGCAACTTATAAAAAATTTAATGTTAAATCCGATACAACATTTTTGGGAGACTAAACCCTCCATTTAAAATTCGTAACACAATTCAACAAAATTTTATTGGATTTCTGACTAACCCTTTAAGCACCCTACACATAACCGACCCTGCAAAACGGTCTACCAAACAATGTACATATGACTCTTGGATTGTACATCTATGTATCTTAGAGTAAATAGAAAGTGAAAATAAATATATTATTTACATATAAAACAATTTTAGTAACTTACTAGTATTTATTGGCACAATATAAATAATATATATATATATAAATTTATATATCTTATATGTACAATTTTAATAGTTCCGTCATTTGTAAGCTGTAAGATGTGTATTTAATCTAAAGGGGGTACTTACACACGTCTACTTTTTAGTTATTATTTTGCTTTCAATAAAAATAAAATGTTATGTAATGAAATTCAGATTTTGTTCGAACATCGCTCTGTACAGCTTTTGTAAAAGATTCAATCCATTACTTCTTCCTTAAATAAAATATTGCTAAAAAACAATCTTTCAGCTACAAGAAATACAACTTAATTAATAAGTCATGTTTTCATGATTTCTCGTGACTTTCTTTTTAATGAAATGTTCGTTAAATAACACAGGGAATATTTAACAGCTACTTTAGTCCCAGTTACAGTAGTATATTGTGTGCGAGAATATTGCTTTGTTATTGTGGCCTGGTGTCGTATGTTACAACAGAGAGACATCCTGACCCAGAAACCCCGTTGAGGGAGCGCCCTCACACATTACATCACCATGTATCACACAAGGGGTAGAGTAGATAAGCGATATGTTAACTAGCATGCAGATAAGTGTTGTATGTTACTATGCATCATGTATTATCATTAGGGAAAAAGTCTTCAAAGCTTCAACAAACGACAAACACAAAACTGTGCGAGACAGACGATTTCTACACATGATTTTTTTTATATATACCCAATAAATGGCTTCTAGATGGATAATTTTAATGGATAATTACGGGACACCCTGTATATACAGTACATGTACTAAGCCACAAGTAAAATATGGAACATGGACACTAAGTCAAATTACAAATTGGTATAAATACCAATAAGAACATAAATTACAACATATGTACTAGGATAAATAAAACTAATGAAAGAGCTGCCAAGTAACACCACAATAGGCACTCGGACGCAGCTGAAATATTACAAAATAAATTAAAACTTGCAACAGATAAAAATCGCTAAAATGCTTCAGGGGTGAAAATAGTGATATCATTTGAAAATCAGTTCTGAGAAGAACCACCATGAAAGAAAGAGTACATCAATTGGTTAAAATAAGCACCATGGATTCATAAAGTATAGAAACCAAACAATCATCATTATCAAATATAAGAAACTTGGATGTGTAAGTTTTTAAGGCACTAAGCCAAATTAAACGTTCCGAAAGATATTGAGGTTACTTTCTATACTCCATTTATCGCCACCATCGCACCTAAATACCCAAATTTATGTTTACAAATCTTCATTTGTAAGTTATATATTTTGTATAATGTTATATTGAAAAATTAAAGATTTTATCCGTGATAAAATATAAATGTATAAATTAAATTAATGAATAAAATAATGATTTGTTTCTTTTTTTATAAAACTCCGACTCCTAAAACAAAAATGTCCTGAGTTTAAAAATTACAGCGTGACAAGTCACCGTGAATCGTGCGTAATGAGAAGATGAGCGTTGTACTCCAGACTCCGTCTCTCCAGGAAACTGTATTAAACCCTGGCTTGGCCCCTTCCATCAACCCTCCACCCCCTCCACCCCGGTGGTGGCGTGGGGCTGAGTGTTGTTAGGTACTTGGCTGAGTTAAGGTTCAGTGCTATTAGTCACACAGTATGTCACACTCAGAGATCACTAAAAGGGTCATTTATGTACTGGATCACCATTACTTAAACCATTTTTGGAAAAACGACACAACTGTTCTCTCGTAACGACCATATTGTCTATTTTCTTTACTGGGTGTAGATATCCGATTATGATACAGTTCTTGTCACCTGTTATGTTGAACAATGTTTGTTTATTTATTATTATTATTTTTATTGTTTTTTAAAGCTCTTAAGACCAACGGAACATGAGAGTGGCACATAAGTAAAAAAAACTTAATGGTCACTTCAGAAACCAAAGCCCACCTGCGGTACAAGCTACCGCCTCAGCCTCTTATGTATGGCAGCACTTTTAATTTAATGCCACTTACCAATTTATTTTTCTAAATAAGAATACCATAGGAAAAATAAATAACAACAAAAAATTATTATTTAACCTGCCTTGACAACTAAAAACACCGAATAACAAATGACTATTTAATCTTATTTAAATAGTGTGTAAGACCTGAATCTCTTTACCTTAATATTATTACTTTAATAAACTATTAAATAAAGAAAATATACATGTAAAAAAACGAAAAAAAGAAAAAGTAACCAAAAAGAGAATTGAAAAATGACATTATATGCAGCTAGATTGTTTAAGGAATATAATAAAATAACCTAGTTTAGTTTAACTAAGCATATAATCATAATAAGTTAGTTTAAATATTGTTGTAAATGTAAAACATATTCTATTTTCTAAAACTAATCCTAATAAATTTTTTATATATTGATGAAAATGATGCATAATCTTGCAGCCATACTATATGAGCTTATTTTTTTAAACATCATTGATCCCAACGTCACGATATAATCATATAATACTCAAATGTTTTCTCTTGCCTTTCCCATAGTTCTCTTTGTTTTGACTCTCTTTTTATTTTTGCTGTAGAATAGTTAAATTCGACTAATGTGAATATTTATAGTTGAACTGCATAGTTTACTGACTAGTATAAAATTATAGCTTGTTAAGTTTCGAGCTTAGTTAATTTAAAACTAATCAAGAGATCTTTAAGCTTAATTGATTATTAATTTATGAATTTTGTATAAATATTACTTGGAAACTTCTTATTATTTGTGTAATTTAGTAATTCTTTAACGATTTAATGAAATCAATATGAATCTAACAAATTAATACTTTCCCTTGACTAGATATATTTTAAAATTGAGACTGTTAGTTTCTAGAGCAATTACTTGAACATAATTTTGAAATAAAGCTTATATCCTAATAGTTTTAAGTAAGAAACGAACAACAACAACGAATAAAGTGAATAGGTTTCTCAATTTACCAGACCAAAAATTAATTGCTCAGCTGAACTCGTTTTCATTGTTGATACGTCTGTGTGTGTATCCATCCCGGATTTCACACTATGAAAATCATTATTATTTAAAAATATGTTTATTTTTATATAATTTCTACTAAATAATTTTCAGACTTAATTTAGGGAAGGGTGCATTTAAAAAGCTACGTTCTTGCATTGTATTTGTAAAACATCACCTGATTTGTCGTTTTCCGTACGGTCAGTTTCTCAGCTAAAATTACCGTCTGAAATACGTTTTAAATATAGTTTGAGAAGTAGTGTTTCCTAACAATTCTTACATACTATTGCAGTAATAAGTAAACACGTCTTGTTAAGACCAGTTAAAAATCTTCCTGATTATTAGTATTCAGTTAATTACATTCACAATTCTTTGTTTTTACGGGGTTCTTGTCATGTTCTCTATCATTATCTTTTTCTTGGTATAAGTCAACAATAATTAAATGTGTTTCTATATCTAGGAAACATGGGAAATATTTATAGATATGACTGGCAAGGGTAGTTTCGGATTTAAACTTGGTCCTAATATTAAACACTTCCATGCTCTGATAGGGTAACTTTATTTGTAATGAAGAGGCCTATTTTTAATTTATCCCGGATCCAAGTTAAGCACTCTAAGTAAATTACTAATATATTTCATCACAACTGTCACTAGGACTATTAAAGACCTGCCTCACTAACACACGAGTGTAAAAACGTACTGAAAAGTACTGACAATGGACATTGCTTTGATATTCAAAACAATTGGTGATTTCTTCTGAATTGTTTAAAATGATAATAACATTTAAGGGCAGCTGTTCATAAATAGGGACTTTTCACCAAATGGACACCATGCAATTTCAGACAATTCTCAGTATTCGCCAACCGATTCAACCCTTATTGGGGGATCGGATGTTGATTACAAGTGACACTTACTTTGTTTCAGACAATTCCATAAGTAATTGGTGCTTTTGGCAGAGGAAATTCCTGAAATGAATGTATTCGCCAATACAATTTTATTTTGTGAAGATATAAGTTATTTTCTTAACTACCAGAAATTTGTATCTGTTTCTTATTAATATTTTGAATTATCAATTGTACATTTACGTCATCCAAAGAGGTGACTAATTTGTAATTTTTTAACTCGTTTATGTGCAAAATTAATAATTATTGAGGAGAACGTTTAACAAAATAATAATATTTGTCATCGCAGCTAATAAAAAAAAGTATGATCATTTACTATCTAAAACTTATAATTTTCTACCAATGTGGTTGACATTGGTAAAGCTATTTGTATGAATGAGTGTCGTTGCTTACGGTAACAACATATTTTAGTTCTCTTATTGTTCTCTTAAAAATAAAATTTCATTCGCCAGTTCACATGGGCTGTAACCAGTGTGTGAATTGTAGCTAGTTAAGTCCCGACTGATTGCTCAGTGGCGATTCGAACCCTGGAATTTGCCTTCCTCAGTCCAAATCTTTAACAGTATTAAAAGCTATTACAATCTTAGTAAGCCGGCAAGTATTAATTAAAGTAGTCCTAAAACTGAGTCTTACATGTTAGTATTATAAATTTTATTGTTTTATCTTTTTTAGAATAATTTTATTTATTCTTGTTGGATTCAACGTCATAATTACTTTGAGAGCATTATAAACACGAATAGATCTCAACGTATTAATGATCCGTTTGTTATACAAAAACAAAATTATAACTATTGTACAATATACTATTTTTCGCAAGCTCTTTCACCAGAAATGATGGAAACAATTTTTTTTCTAACAAAACAATATAGTAATAAGTGTTGCAAACATATGTAAGTAATTGAAGAAACATTATAGTAAATATATCGTGAATTATTTTAAACTACAGTAAAAAAACTTTTATTACATACTTTGAATGTAAAAAAGAGTGTTTTATTGGTCCAAATTTATTGTTCATTAAAGATAAATCAGTTTTGTTAGTAAAATAATTTTCCCAGGCGTTCATACGATTTGAAAATGAACAGGCTTTATTACCTTACATTTTGTTTGTTGATATTACCTATCAATGTTTGGAAATTACTGATTTTTTTCTCTGTTAAATTTAATGTGTGAAAATGTTCTACACATCACATCGTTTATTTAAAATGTGATGCTATATTTAAAAAAACTATATGATGTGTAGCTATTTAACATAAATCAGTAATGAACGCCATCACAAAATATACAAACCGTCCAGAATTGAAAATAATCTTTGAATCACACTATTTCCTTTAGTTTTCTTTGCCCAAGAAATATTTTTCTTCCAATTCCTCACGATTAGAGCTATGTATTCGTAAACAGAATAACTAAGTTGATTATATTCTTGAACGGTAACTAAAACTATACATGACAAATGACTCCCGGTTCATCTGTAATACAATGACTTGTCTTCTGATTTTATGTTCATTTAATGTAGAAACACGCTATACAGTATATTAGGCTTTGTTGCATGATAATTCAAATCGTGTTGGAAGAATGATATCGGTAGTTCATTCCCAGTCAACACCTCACATACGAGACTGATAAGGTGTTACATTGTTTGAATGCTTTTTACATTGATTAAATTTATACTCTTTACTTCTGTAACTCTTTTTCATATACTACACCAAAGATATTATTTGGTCAATTCACTAAATGGAGAATCTCAGACAAATATAAGGTTAGTAAAAACAACTAAGTAATCACTTAATTGTTTTTAATTGTCTTGGATATTGTAAGTAATTCAATATCCAAGACTACCTTTGGTTCTGTTTAACCATAGATGGGTAAAATTTTGGGAGTAAAATTATATTACATGTAAGACGAGGTATTAATTATATATATAATCAACTTATAATAAAATATCAAGTAAATAATTCACCGGAAGTGAAACTTTCACTCCTTTTAAGAAAGACTTTCAACTTACATTTCAAAGACCTCAATAATAAATATTTTATGTACTTCAAACACAGCATTCACTAAAGACAATTATAGCTTGAAATTGGAATTAAAATGACCAGTATGCCATTGTGTTTTTTGTTAGTTCCACCCTTTCATGGGACAATTAAATGTTAAGATTTTTTGTAATTTGGCACTTTTTCAACGATGTTGTCAACATGATCGTTTGGCACCACTAACGATTGCAGATATAACCGTTTTTAATAACTGATAATTAATTTATTTTGCCTTTATTTCATCTTATTCAATAATAATTAGACTGTTAAAGCTAGACAAATTCTTGTTGTACTTAATAGTTTATTATATTTATAAAAACATGATTATCCTTTCATAAAATGTTAGCTGTTAACGGGTTTCATGTCGGATAACATAATTAAATTTTAAACTTTCAGTAAGCATTACTATTTCAAAATTTTTATTTCATTTTCTTTTATTTAACAGCTCATGAGCAATACTTGAAAGTAAAATAACTCCATTATGATGAAATTTATTATAATGGTCTGCACATTCCTGTATGGTATGGGTGGGTGGGTGGGTGGGTGGGCCATTATCACTTTTATGGGTCAGAGGATCCAACCACAGCCACGCTTATCAGAAATTTGTCTGAAATTGCACGGTGAATAGTAATAATAATAATTTCCATCAAACTTTACAGCATTGACAAAGTCGTAATTGCAGCTATACCTGTATACTGCCAAGTCATTCTTAATATAATTTAACCTAACATAAAATAAATACATAACATATGAAACTATTAAATAGGGTTAGCAAAATATCTTTAAAATATTTGTAAATATGGGAAACTAACTTTTTGCAATGCTTATATTTTGTTTCGATTACCCTTAAGGTTAACCAGGGGAAGGGGCCTCAGTACATTTTCACTAAGCACCTCTGTTATCTGGGGTAGACATGAGCTAACCATATATACTTAAAATTCAACTAAATCAAAACTAAAAAATTCGTCAATTGAATAAAATGGGTTTCTAAGTAGACAGCAGTAAAATTCTTTCAAGAAAGCTTTGGTTTGATATTTTTGAACTAAATTGACAAGTTTATTTTAAATTTTAATGCTTATTACAGTGTGGCTGGATAAGCTCTTATTCAGTCTGTGGAAACCAATCACAGCCCTGTTGATGTTATAAATTTCATATTTACAAGTTTCATGGAAATGTAAAAACTCTAGATGATTTAGAATGTATTGCATTATGTCATACAAGTATAAATTAATAACCGTCTGAATCACAGTGCTTATGAAAAGAGGCTTACAGTGTTCTAAACTATTTGATTTTGTCATGATTCGGATTGCCTTTTTTTGAAGGATGAGTATTTCATTAGCTCTGCTACAATTACCCCAAAGAATAAGTCCGTACCTCATAATCGATTGGAAGTAGGCGTAGTATGCCGATATGATGTAGCTACTGCTAACACATAAGGTGAGGTGCCTTATTATAAAACAAGGTGCTTGATAACTTTTTGGATATGTAATCTATGTGAAGCCCCCATGTTAAGTGGTTATCGAAATAAATTCCTAGAAACTTAGCACTAGTGACAGTTTCAATTCTATGGAATGTACAGATCTCATTATCCATCGCTCTTAAGCTAAATATAAATAATATAAGTTTAGTTTTCTCTTCATTTAGATCTGGAGAAACCAATTTTCCATTGGTTCTACACGTAAAATATAAGGTTTAAAAAAAAGGAGATTCTTGGTGTGTAATTTATAAATATAATAACTAAACCAAATAAAACGATACCTTGGCATGATGAAGCTGTCAACGTCAAACGTATCAATATTAACAATACGTTTTTTAACGTTTTTTACCTAATATTAGTCATTTAAGATGTTACTTGTAACATTCGTAAGCACGAGAACTGTGATGAATACTTGGTGTGACTTATGTGGTGAAATACTTGTCATTTGGTGGTATGTCAAGGGAGATCTTACATGATTAACTCACTTATTCATCACTCAACGTGAAAGTATCCTTAAATTAAGTTATTAGTTTAGATCTCACTGAGATATGCTTCTTTTTTTGTGCATGGATTTTCAGTGAATGAATTTTGATGACTTGCATGGAGTGCCCATCTTTTGCTATCTTATTTTTTGTGCATGATTTTCTGAGTGCCTCAATTATTTTATTTTACTTGCATGGTGTGTTTAGATTAAGTTTAGTTTTAAAACATTTGACTTAGCCTATTGTACAAGCATGTATTTAATGGCCAAATAAATATCTTGAATCAAGTGGAAACAGACCAAACAGAGAAAATAACTGTAATAATTCTCTAATACTAAGCTCTGTTGATGAGATTACCCTGTCAACTCAACTGTGTATCTGGCCTTACCATACAATCTAACGTCAAGTAGAAACAGACCAAACAGTGAAAATAACTGTAATAATTCTCTAATACTAAGCTCTGTTGATGAGATTACCCTGTCAACTCAACTGTGTATCTGGCCTTACCATACAATCTAACGTCAAGTAGAAACATAACAAACAGAGAAAATAACTGTAATAATTCTCTAATACTAAGCTCTGTTGATGAGATTACCCTGTCAACTCAACTGTGTATCTGGCCTTACCATACAATCTAACGTCAAGTGGAAACAGACCAAACAGTGAAAATAACTGTAATAATTCTCTAATACTAAGCTCTGTTGATGAGATTACCCTGTCAACTCAACTGTGTATCTGGCCTTACCATACAATCTAACGTCAAGTGGAAACATAACAAACAGAGAAAATAACTGTAATAATTCTCTAATACTAAGCTCTGTTGATGAGATTACCCTGTCAACTCAACTGTGTATCTGGCCTTACCATACAATCTAACGTCAAGTAGAAACATACCAAACAGAGAAAATAACTGTAATAATTCTCTAATACTAAGCTCTGTTGATGAGATTACCCTGTCAACTCAACTGTGTATCTGGCCTTACCATACAATCTAACGTCAAGTGGAAACAGACCAAACAGAGAAAATAACTGTAATAATTCTCTAATACTAAGCTCTGTTGATGAGATTACCCTGTCAACTCAACTGTGTATCTGGCCTTACCATACAATCTAACGTCAAGTGGAAACAGACCAAACAGAGAAAATAACTGTAATAATTCTCTAATACTAAGCTCTGTTGATGAGATTACCCTGTCAACTCAACTGTGTATCTGGCCTTACCATACAATCTAACGTCAAGTGGAAACATAACAAACAGAGAAAATAACTGTAATAATTCTCTAATACTAAGCTCTGTTGATGAGATTACCCTGTCAACTCAACTGTGTATCTGGCCTTACCATACAATCTAACGTCAAGTGGAAACATACCAAACAGAGAAAATAACTGTAATAATTCTCTAATACTAAGCTCTGTTGATGAGATTACCCTGTCAACTCAACTGTGTATCTGGCCTTACCATACAATCTAACGTCAAGTGGAAACATACCAAACAGAGAAAATAACTGTAATAATTCTCTAATACTAAGCTCTGTTGATGAGATTACCCTGTCAACTCAACTGTGTATCTGGCCTTACCATACAATCTAACGTCAAGTGGAAACAGACCAAACAGAGAAAATAACTGTAATAATTCTCTAATACTAAGCTCTGTTGATGAGATTACCCTGTCAACTCAACTGTGTATCTGGCCTTACCATACAATCTAACGTCAAGTGGAAACATAACAAACAGAGAAAATAACTGTAATAATTCTCTAATACTAAGCTCTGTTGATGAGATTACCCTGTCAACTCAACTGTGTATCTGGCCTTACCATACAATCTAACGTCAAGTGGAAACATACCAAACAGAGAAAATAACTGTAATAATTCTCTAATACTAAGCTCTGTTGATGAGATTACCCTGTCAACTCAACTGTGTATCTGGCCTTACCATACAATCTAACGTCAAGTGGAAACAGACCAAACAGAGAAAATAACTGTAATAATTCTCTAATACTAAGCTCTGTTGATGAGATTACCCTGTCAACTCAACTGTGTATCTGGCCTTACCATACAATCTAACGTCAAGTGGAAACATACCAAACAGAGAAAATAACTGTAATAATTCTCTAATACTAAGCTCTGTTGATGAGATTACCCTGTCAACTCAACTGTGTATCTGGCCTTACCATACAATCTAACGTCAAGTGGAAACATAACAAACAGAGAAAATAACTGTAATAATTCTCTAATACTAAGCTCTGTTGATGAGATTACCCTGTCAACTCAACTGTGTATCTGGCCTTACCATACAATCTAACGTCAAGTGGAAACAGACCAAACAGAGAAAATAACTGTAATAATTCTCTAATACTAAGCTCTGTTGATGAGATTACCCTGTCAACTCAACTGTGTATCTGGCCTTACCATACAATCTAACGTCAAGTGGAAACAGACCAAACAGAGAAAATAACTGTAATAATTCTCTAATACTAAGCTCTGTTGATGAGATTACCCTGTCAACTCAACTGTGTATCTGGCCTTACCATACAATCTAACGTCAAGTGGAAACATACCAAACAGAGAAAATAACTGTAATAATTCTCTAATACTAAGCTCTGTTGATGAGATTACCCTGTCAACTCAACTGTGTATCTGGCCTTACCATACAATCTAACGTCAAGTGGAAACAGACCAAACAGAGAAAATAACTGTAATAATTCTCTAATACTAAGCTCTGTTGATGAGATTACCCTGTCAACTCAACTGTGTATCTGGCCTTACCATACAATCTAACGTCAAGTGGAAACAGACCAAACAGAGAAAATAACTGTAATAATTCTCTAATACTAAGCTCTGTTGATGAGATTACCCTGTCAACTCAACTGTGTATCTGGCCTTACCATACAATCTAACGTCAAGTGGAAACAGACCAAACAGAGAAAATAACTGTAATAATTCTCTAATACTAAGCTCTGTTGATGAGATTACCCTGTCAACTCAACTGTGTATCTGGCCTTACCATACAATCTAACGTCAAGTGGAAACAGACCAAACAGAGAAAATAACTGTAATAATTCTCTAATACTAAGCTCTGTTGATGAGATTACCCTGTCAACTCAACTGTGTATCTGGCCTTACCATACAATCTAACGTCAAGTAGAAACATACCAAACAGAGAAAATAACTGTAATAATTCTCTAATACTAAGCTCTGTTGATGAGATTACCCTGTCAACTCAACTGTGTATCTGGCCTTACCATACAATCTAACGTCAAGTGGAAACAGACCAAACAGAGAAAATAACTGTAATAATTCTCTAATACTAAGCTCTGTTGATGAGATTACCCTGTCAACTCAACTGTGTATCTGGCCTTACCATACAATCTAACGTCAAGTGGAAACAGACCAAACAGAGAAAATAACTGTAATAATTCTCTAATACTAAGCTCTGTTGATGAGATTACCCTGTCAACTCAACTGTGTATCTGGCCTTACCATACAATCTAACGTCAAGTAGAAACATACCAAACAGAGAAAATAACTGTAATAATTCTCTAATACTAAGCTCTGTTGATGAGATTACCCTGTCAACTCAACTGTGTATCTGGCCTTACCATACAATCTAACGTCAAGTGGAAACAGACCAAACAGAGAAAATAACTGTAATAATTCTCTAATACTAAGCTCTGTTGATGAGATTACCCTGTCAACTCAACTGTGTATCTGGCCTTACCATACAATCTAACGTCAAGTAGAAACAGACCAAACAGAGAAAATAACTGTAATAATTCTCTAATACTAAGCTCTGTTGATGAGATTACACCTGTCAACTCAACTGTGTATCTAGCCTTACCATACAATCTAACGTCAAGTGGAAACAGACCAAACAGAGAAAATAACTGTAATAATTCTCTAATACTAAGCTCTGTTGATGAGATTACCCTGTCAACTCAACTGTGTATCTGGCCTTACCATACAATCTAACGTCAAGTAGAAACAGACCAAACAGAGAAAATAACTGTAATAATTCTCTAATACTAAGCTCTGTTGATGAGATTACCCTGTCAACTCAACTGTGTATCTGGCCTTACCATACAATCTAACGTCAAGTGGAAACAGACCAAACAGAGAAAATAACTGTAATAATTCTCTAATACTAAGCTCTGTTGATGAGATTACCCTGTCAACTCAACTGTGTATCTGGCCTTACCATACAATCTAACGTCAAGTGGAAACATACCAAACAGAGAAAATAACTGTAATAATTCTCTAATACTAAGCTCTGTTGATGAGATTACCCTGTCAACTCAACTGTGTATCTGGCCTTACCATACAATCTAACGTCAAGTGGAAACATACCAAACAGAGAAAATAACTGTAATAATTCTCTAATACTAAGCTCTGTTGATGAGATTACCCTGTCAACTCAACTGTGTATCTGGCCTTACCATACAATCTAACGTCAAGTGGAAACATAACAAACAGAGAAAATAACTGTAATAATTCTCTAATACTAAGCTCTGTTGATGAGATTACCCTGTCAACTCAACTGTGTATCTGGCCTTACCATACAATCTAACGTCAAGTGGAAACAGACCAAACAGTGAAAATAACTGTAATAATTCTCTAATACTAAGCTCTGTTGATGAGATTACCCTGTCAACTCAACTGTGTATCTGGCCTTACCATACAATCTAACGTCAAGTGGAAACAGACCAAACAGAGAAAATAACTGTAATAATTCTCTAATACTAAGCTCTGTTGATGAGATTACCCTGTCAACTCAACTGTGTATCTGGCCTTACCATACAATCTAATGTCAAGTGGAAACATACCAAACAGAGAAAATAACTGTAATAATTCTCTAATACTAAGCTCTGTTGATGAGATTACACCTGTCAACTCAACTGTGTATCTGGCCTTACCATACAATCTAACGTCAAGTGGAAACAGACCAAACAGAGAAAATAACTGTAATAATTCTCTAA
The DNA here is from genome assembly GCA_035578905.1 of Stictocephala bisonia. NCBI lineage: Eukaryota > Metazoa > Arthropoda > Insecta > Hemiptera > Membracidae > Stictocephala > Stictocephala bisonia. The sequence goes on from JAQJVL010000714.1 coordinate 188,295, forward strand.
TACTAAGCTCTGTTGATGAGATTACCCTGTCAACTCAACTGTGTATCTGGCCTTACCATACAATCTAACGTCAAGTGGAAACAGACCAAACAGAGAAAATAACTGTAATAATTCTCTAATACTAAGCTCTGTTGATGAGATTACACCTGTCAACTCAACTGTGTATCTGGCCTTACCATACAATCTAACGTCAAGTGGAAACAGACCAAACAGAGAAAATAACTGTAATAATTCTCTAATACTAAGCTCTGTTGATGAGATTACCCTGTCAACTCAACTGTGTATCTGGCCTTACCATACAATCTAACGTCAAGTGGAAACAGACCAAACAGAGAAAATAACTGTAATAATTCTCTAATACTAAGCTCTGTTGATGAGATTACCCTGTCAACTCAACTGTGTATCTGGCCTTACCATACAATCTAACGTCAAGTAGAAACATACCAAACAGAGAAAATAACTGTAATAATTCTCTAATACTAAGCTCTGTTGATGAGATTACCCTGTCAACTCAACTGTGTATCTGGCCTTACCATACAATCTAACGTCAAGTGGAAACAGACCAAACAGAGAAAATAACTGTAATAATTCTCTAATACTAAGCTCTGTTGATGAGATTACCCTGTCAACTCAACTGTGTATCTGGCCTTACCATACAATCTAACGTCAAGTGGAAACAGACCAAACAGAGAAAATAACTGTAATAATTCTCTAATACTAAGCTCTGTTGATGAGATTACCCTGTCAACTCAACTGTGTATCTGGCCTTACCATACAATCTAACGTCAAGTAGAAACATACCAAACAGAGAAAATAACTGTAATAATTCTCTAATACTAAGCTCTGTTGATGAGATTACCCTGTCAACTCAACTGTGTATCTGGCCTTACCATACAATCTAACGTCAAGTGGAAACAGACCAAACAGAGAAAATAACTGTAATAATTCTCTAATACTAAGCTCTGTTGATGAGATTACCCTGTCAACTCAACTGTGTATCTGGCCTTACCATACAATCTAACGTCAAGTAGAAACAGACCAAACAGAGAAAATAACTGTAATAATTCTCTAATACTAAGCTCTGTTGATGAGATTACACCTGTCAACTCAACTGTGTATCTAGCCTTACCATACAATCTAACGTCAAGTGGAAACAGACCAAACAGAGAAAATAACTGTAATAATTCTCTAATACTAAGCTCTGTTGATGAGATTACCCTGTCAACTCAACTGTGTATCTGGCCTTACCATACAATCTAACGTCAAGTAGAAACAGACCAAACAGAGAAAATAACTGTAATAATTCTCTAATACTAAGCTCTGTTGATGAGATTACCCTGTCAACTCAACTGTGTATCTGGCCTTACCATACAATCTAACGTCAAGTGGAAACAGACCAAACAGAGAAAATAACTGTAATAATTCTCTAATACTAAGCTCTGTTGATGAGATTACCCTGTCAACTCAACTGTGTATCTGGCCTTACCATACAATCTAACGTCAAGTGGAAACAGACCAAACAGAGAAAATAACTGTAATAATTCTCTAATACTAAGCTCTGTTGATGAGATTACCCTGTCAACTCAACTGTGTATCTGGCCTTACCATACAATCTAACGTCAATCTTATTTTATTTTACTTGCATGGTGTATTTAGATTAAGTTTAGTTTTAAAACATTTGACTTAGCCTATTGTACAAGCATGTATTTAATGGCCAAATAAATATCTTGAATCTATAATGTAACATGTTAACTTACACGGGTTAACAATTTTGTATGTGTACTCCAGTAAATATTGGCTCATTACATCAACATTAATTTCATATGTTTGATTTGTTTGTCGTTTGGCCTTATACGGAGATTCTTAAGCATGAGATAAATTGTTGCATTTGAATGTTACTGTTTTTCTCATCTGCTGTCTGATTTAATTTCAATCAGAAACAAATGTAAACAAAGTTTACATTATATTACATTGACACATGGGGTGTCCGTGTTGGGTGGTAGTCAGGGTCCGGATGTTGTCTATAGAAGAGAACTGAGTATCAGAGTATCAGGCTTGTCAGTAAGCTTAAAATCAGGCCAATACTATATGGTTTGCATTCCACCTAAAGCTTTAGGTCCCTTAATCGGCCTGTCTATGGCTCTTTATAAGTTATAGTTACAAAACTTTAACTATAGTTAGTATAAATGTATAGCTTTATAAGTTGTAACCTTAGTTAGTAAGAGTGACTACGCTCATCACACTCAATACCACACTTCGTAATCTACGATCGGCGTTTTACTAATGAGTAACACGCGTTTTATCTACAGCAGACAAATCTGTTAAATCAATAATGGTGGGTAGGAGGCCGTTCTATATTATTGTTTGTAACGAATGGGTGGATATCTCTCAGTATACTTCCCACCCATCCTACATACAAACATGATTATTGATGATCTGTGTACACCCACTCTACACAGAAAACACACACAAACAGTAGGATTTTGTGTTCATCCCACAACAAAGGTTGTGGGAGATGTTTGTAGAAATGCCATTTGAAATCATATACGTCATTAAATGATTAGCGTAGAAATGTCTGGTGGGAGGGCCACAAGGTTTTGTCTCCACCCCCATATCAATGGTAGACATTGGTTAGGTATTTACATAATATAAAAATAGTATCAAATAATAGTCTCCATTTTCGGTTTTTTGGTTTGTTGAAAAATCAGGCCAACAATTAATTTTAATCTATATATATATATAAGCCAAATACCACTCACTTACTGACTGGCTAATCATGAAATCTCAAAAACCACCGAACGGATTTACACGAAATTTTAAAGGAAGTTAGGTTTAGTATCGAATAGATCCACTAAGAAAGGATTTCTCGAAATTCCATTCCTTAGGGGTATAAAAAGCCCCGCAAAATTTCCTTTTTTCCATAAGAATGATATTGGGTTGATTTTAGTAAATCAATAACAGCTGTTTTGTAAATAAATAAATATGTTTATTTTTTATATTTGATATTGCCATATTGATGCATTGAGAATTTAATATTCAGCTATTAAAGAAAAACAAATGAAATAAACACGTTTGAAATAGACTAAGTAACCCTATAGTAATATATCGGCAGTAACGCCAGTAGTGTGAGTGAAATACTGTAAAGAAATGTAATATTGTGACTTTACTTTATACGGTTCATCTACTATTATGTTTAGTCAAAAGTCACATGCTAAGGCCGAAGACCGAAGAGCTCACGAGCGTCGGGGTTGGCACACAAAGAGTACAGGAGTATCCCTTAGTTATGTAAATGTAGCATCTGTCTTATACGAAATATATTTTTCTAACATAAGCAGTTTACAATTTGTTAAAAATGTTCAGATTACATTTAAAATTATATTCATTTATTATTACAATTTCGTATTGTTTACTACATTTTATGTATGTTTTACGCAAAAAATAAGGTTGTAGATAAAATTAAGGTAAAAAATAAATCAGAAACAAATTAACATATTTATTTACATTATTTACAAAGAAAACTTCATCCAGCACTTATTTAAGTTGAGATTTCATGTCATGAACAGACTTCTTCAAGTTTAAAAGTTATTTGACACCTTAAGATGGAGTTACCTAACTTATATGTGATTGTCATATTACTGTATGTATATCTCATTCCTTACATACTATGGACAAATATAAACAGTGTTGTACTTTAAATCAAAATTATCACACATAACATAAACATAAAAGCATTAATAAGTTAAAACTATTTTTTTTGTATTTACGTAAACTGTAACATAGATTTATTTTAAAATAAGGTCTAAAATAAAGTGAACAAATTAAAGTCTCTTATTTTAAAATGTATAACATTTGTGAAGCTTTAAAGTCAGCAAACTGGTTTTATTGATATAAACATTTTGACAGCCTCAGCTGTTAATATGTCTTAATGCGCAGTTTTTAGTTCTTCATTGTAAAAGGGTGATCACGGTACACAGTTACTAAAGTCAACTCCAGTATAAATAAAGGAATGACAAATTTTTAATATTTTGATGTTTTTAAGTAAGTATAAAAACACTTTTGTAATATGTAATAATTACTATGATGATTAACTTAATTTCGTCCAACTAAATTTAGCAATACAACAACACAAAGACGTGACTAATCATTATTTTAACATAAACTCGAAAAGGTTTAGAATAACAAAGCGTCTATCATCATAGACGGAGAAGGCCAAAAATGTTGGTTAACTATTCTTATTCTTACTTATGAGACGCCGATACAACGTCGTGCGTATTTTAAGGTGAATGTGAATGATAATATGAGTGTAGGATGAATGTAGTCTGGTTACTAACTGAGTTCAACTGTTCCTCAGAAAGATCAATTTATAAATATCCCAACAGCCAGGTCAACTAAGGGATCTACAGCTTTACGTGGAATCCAAGCCACGTAGTGTTGGTCTTATTTTCAGCTAACTGACAAGTCCGACACTCAGTTTTCTTCCCTACACAATATCCGAACCTTGACTACCATCCAACGTGGACACCCCAGACTTGTCCACGTTGGTGGCAACCATTGAGTGGACGCCGTGTCAGTAGCATGGAACCTATCGCCTACAATCGCACAAACACTTTGTCCCCAAGGAGCTGGGTTACAGCACTGTGCCACAAGTGCCGACAGAAGGTATTTTGTAACTTTTTGTAACTCTGAAAATAATTTTGAAAAACACGAATTTTGATGCTAATTATTAGGGTTAAATGTTTAGAGGCATTAGCATGGCGAAGGAATAACGACTTTGTGCTTTAGTCGTTACTCGTGTAGGATTATTCGAAAATATAATGACACTTTTTTAAGGGGTATACGGCCTCAGTTTGTAACAATGACCACATTCACTTAATCTTCAATCATTTCACTCATTCATAATTCATATTTATCCATATCTTGATGATCGGCGCCTTAACGATGAATAAATGTATATACTGTCTGATAATTTTCATTATTTGCTATATGACTTAATTTTGAAGAAATAAAAAGAGATCTCAGTTAAGTATTTAGTTTTAAAAGGATACCTAATTCAACTATGTAAGATAAAAACAAACAACAAATGCCTATGAAATTTACACTAACAGGAAAACTTGCTGAGTGATGAATGTCTATATTAATATTTTATGAATTTCGTTGCAGCTCAAGCCTTATTTGCTCAAAAGATTTCCCCTTTGTTTCAGGCATTACAAAGCAAGACAGATAAACACTGAAGAAGCACGTCAAAGTGAACACGAGAAAATCCACATATGTCCCTACAGTTAGTGATATCGTTAAATAATATTTGTAAACGATAGTACTTAATATCGTTGTGTAAATATTCAACACAACTGATGCTGTGCCTCTCGTGCTGGAGTCAAAAAGCTCTGACTGATAAGCGATACTTACGGGGAAAATGCCCAGCACTGAAACTGCAGAGAAAATAATAAGCCCTACAGAAGGGACCCAGTTGAATGTGGTTACATCCAAAGTAGTATTCGAGTTACAGTAGTAAAATATCCCAACAAGAAGCATTGTTATTCCAGAAATCGAACTGGAGAAAAGAAGTAGAGGCTTTCGACCGAATGTATCAAGGGTAAAAGAGCTGCAGATACTGCCCACAAACATCATGACTCCCATTACGATAGTGACGTTGTCTGGAGAGAGGAAAAAACTACCCCCAGCAGATGTCAAGGTCAAGGTTGAGTATGAAGAAAGAGGTAAGAGTCCACAAAATACTCTGGCATAACCGTTCAGGAGCACAATCATTAAAGCCTTTCTGTTTGGAGCGTTGTCGATCAATGCTTTCCAAGCCACCTTATTTTTTGAGTTGCCTTTTCTCATCCTGTCTATTTCCCTGCTTGTTTCTTCTTCTGTTGTACAAAACAGCCAGGACAGAGACTTTCTTGCCTTTTCTTCGTCGTTTTTCATAAGATAAAAGTATGGACTCTCCGGAGGCCACAGAAATGCGAGGAAAAACACTACATTTATAGACGCTGTTACGTAGGTGAAGTTGTTAAACGACAAATGTGGCCCTATAATGTACTCAAAAAGGAATCCGAACCACCAAAAACAATAGAACATACTTGTCACAGCACCTCGAAATCTGGGAATCGCTATTTCACCCAAATACAACGGCAGCACTGTATAGACAATGCCAACTGCAAACCCTTGTACAATCCTTGCCACGATCAAGGCTGTCAGTGATCGGTAGTAGAGGACGATCACCCAGCCTATGAGAAACAATGGTGCAGAAGACAGGAGTACAATCTTCCTTCCAATATAATCTGCCAAGACTCCAGCTGGCAGGGGGCCAAACAGAAGTCCCCCGTCGATCAATGCCACCATCCAGGATGCATCTTCTGAAGACATCGGAATTTCGCTGTTGGGTCCGAGAAAGCTAGGAAGGAGCGGTGTGACCCAGGCGTACACTGAGGCACTTGCTAGCACGCTGAGGCTTGCTAGAACAACGAGAGAAATCTTTAATGTTAGTACATTGTTAACTTTCATCTTCACATTACACTCAATCATCTCTCATATCAACCGATATCTCTCTTCGATAAGCATCTTAATAAATTAAAAATGTCGTTGTTTTACAAGAAAAGTATTTTATATAGTATTAATAACAGTCTAACTCCTACAAAATGTTTCTCATAAAAACGTTCAACTAAGAACAACTTTTGATCTTATGGTTTTTAAGAAACCAGAAACTCCCCACCATCAGCAACCCCACACATACAATAGTTTCTCACGAGCTAGCCAAAATAAATTTGCATTGCTTTGTAATATGAAGTACCACTCAACAACTAATTTATACTGTGAATTTTATCAATAAAGACAGTGATAAGGCCACGATCACTCCTCTTTCATAACGAAAAGTTTTCGATTAACCTTAATATGTAACTTGATAACGTTATCAGAACTTGAGGACTAGCTAGTCCCTCTAAGCCAACTTGCATAGCTTCCTACAACATACAACATATATACATATTATTTATGTTTTTATTTACCATTAAATAACCGATCATTGAGTTATACCACTATGTATTCTGAAAGAGAGTACGTACATGAGTGTAGTCTTTGTGACTAACTAAGTTCCACTGATAATTATAGAGAAAACACAATAGGATAACTAACACATTTAAAACGTATCACGGAATCCGAACCACATAGTATTGATTCGTTTTCTTGTTCACTGGCAAGTCTGATACTTAGTTGTCTTCCTCGGATAGCATCCAAAGCTATTATTGACACTAGACCTTCGTATACGATCAGAAAGTAAAACACAAAGTCAAGGAACACTTTTGTAAATTGAAAACATTATTTTTGTATGTTTCAAAATTTCAGTTGTCTTATAACAAGATCATTTTTACACAAAAACACACATACACACATCTACACTCATATATACATATATCGTACAATATTATACAGCAATATCTAACGGTGATTAGTTCTAAATAATTGCTAGGATGACTGTTTAATGGACTATTAGCTAAGTTATTTGTCACTTTAGTTTGTGCTAGAGAGTGACAGAGAGAGGGAGACCACTGGCACTATTTCTAAAAACTGAACATGAACTAATATTCAGTCACCGACCAGTAAAACCGGCTTCAAGGGACCCATATGAACAGACGGTCTTCTAACTTCAAATATAGTCAAATGATTAATTTTTAATTCCTCCAGGCAAACAACATTCACATTTATCCTCATTCTTAACTCAAGTAACAATGGAAATTTTTAAGTAACAGTTTTAGACAACCAAACTTGCTCTATTGAATATAATTATTTACAGTGTGGTCAATGTAAGTCGTGTACACTAGTGGTTACCTGCACAAGCCGCAACACTTTGCCTGATGATGGCCGTTGGCCTCGTGGCAGAGACGTTCACCACCATATCTACACAGAAACTAGCACAGTCCAACTATGCAATCACTCAGCAAGGGCGTACTCCTATAAACAGAGATAAAGGGATTTGAGAATTTTAGGTAGTTATTTTTAGCATTCCTTTCCTGGAATTTATCTATGAGTGCACTTATTTGTTATCATTGAGTAGTATTTACAAGAATTTTTTTAAAGTTAATTAAGATTAGTAAAACAGGAGTAAAGTTGTAAATATCAATAACAAGATGTAATAAAGGTTTCTTATTACGTAAAGATCTTTTTTTTATATCTCTTGACTTATGATATCAATTAAAATTAATGTTTTTGATGCGTTAAAACATTTTAAAATATACTTTTCAACTACCAGCAGTAAAAAATACTATCTCCGTTTAAAGAGTAAATAAAGTAACACGATATTTTTAATTCTTTCAATTCGCAATATGTGTTTGTATGTGTATATATTGCAATGAGAGTTAAATTATTTGGATTCATATAGTAATAACTAAGGGGTCATAATTATAATATGACAATTAAAACTAATTACCTTTAAATCACGAGAAATCTAGAGTTTTTCAGGTGAGAAAATTCATCATTTTGAACCTTTCCGGAATCCAGAGAACTGCTGAAGATGTCATGGCCTCTTGCTGGCTTAGTGGTTGACACTACTGACTAAATTGCAAAAAAGACTATTAAAATTACACCACTCAGTCCTGAGAGATCCACTATACTTAGATGGTTTGGTTTGCGGTTTTTTTCATATCAACGTTGAACTACAAAGAAAAAAAATCCACTGAGGAAGACAGATAAAACACCAAAAATATTTGGTTTAATATTGAAGATTGCCTCGTATTTTTTAGTTCATTCAGATATTCCTGAAATGTGAAATATTTTACAATAATTTATAAAATCATCGACGATGACCGTGAATGTCGAGGGACATTCTTCGGACGTAATCTTGAACATATTTTATTATCTCTTTCTTATCATTACATTAACATAATTAGCTATAAAAACTAAGATCTTGCATTACACGAATTGAGGTTTCTCAATTTGTTTCAGTTAAGTTGTATAGTATCAGTGTTTGGAAACAATGAATATTTTATAGTCTACAATAAAATACAATGAACCAAAACATATTTCAAAATATTTATAACCCTAAAAAAGTTAATAATTGTAGACAGTTCACTATTAAAATTCTTTACTTTTATTTAAAAAGATATATTCGTTTTCAAAATGCACTATATATTTTACTAATTGAAACGAAGTTTTAAGAAATGAATTCCGATAATAAGTTACCCATCAACATCAAGAACAATACAAAAAATTACAAATAATGATTAAAGAATTTATTATTTGCTCAATCGTTGTTTCCAAGATTTAACACTTGCAAAAATTATCGACGTACTAATTTATATGCCAAAAGGGTTAAATTAAAACTTTAATGTTTTAACTTACCTTTATGTAGTTCTAGTCTGATTTGTTCAAAGGATTTACCTTTAGTTTCCGGCATCACAAAACAAGACACAAAACTAATTAAACATGTGAATGTGAATATGTAGAAGTCCACAAAAGTTCCAAACGATATTGATATTGTCAAATAATATTTATATATTAATATACCTAGCACGGTTGTGTACACGTTTAACACAACTGATGCTGTGGCTCTCGTGCTGGAGTCGAACAGCTCTGACTGATAAGCGATACTTACGGGAAAAATCCCCAATACTGAAGTCGCAGAAAAAATTATAAGCCCTAGAGAAGGGGCCCAGTTGAATGTGGTTACATCCAAAGTAGTCTTCGAGTTACAGTAATAAAATATTCCCACTAAAAGCATTATGATGCCAGAAATGGAACTGGAGAAAAGTAGTAAAGGCTTCCGACCAAATATGTCCATGGTGAAGGCACTGCAAATGCTACCCACAAACATCATGACTCCCATTATGATGGTGACGTTGTCCGGAGAGAGGAAGAAATCTCTTCAAGTGGACTTCAAGGTCAATGTTGACTATGAAGAGAGGGGCAACAGTCCACAAAATACTCTGGCATAACCGTTCAGGAGCACAATCATTAAAACCTTTCTGTTTGGAGCGTTGTCCACCAACGATCTCCATGCTACTTTCTTCTCCGAGTCACCTTGTTTCATCCTGTCCAATTCCTTGTTGGTCTCTTCCTCCGTTGTACAGAAAAGCCAAGATAACGATTGTTGTACTTTTTGTTCATCATTGTTCATAAGGTAAAAATACGGACTCTCCGGAGGCCACAGAAATGCGAGAAAAAACACCACATTTACCGATGCTGTTACGTAGGTGAAGCTGTCAAACGACATGTTTGGTCCTATAACGTACTCAAAAAGGTAACCGAACCACCAAAAACAATAGAACATACTTGTAAATGTTCCTCTATATTTTGGAATAGCTATTTCACCTAAGTAAACGGGTAGAATAGTGTAAACAATACCAACGGCGAATCCCTATATAATTCTTGCAGTGATCAGGATCTGCAATGTTCTGAAGTAAAGGACTATGATCCAACCAAAAATAAACAACGGTGCGGAGGACAGAAGGATCGTCTGCCAGGATTCCACTCGGGACTGGACTTAGTAAGACGCCCAAGTCAATCAGCGCCACCATCCAGGACGCTTCCTCCACTGTCATCGGGATCTCACTGTCTGGACCAAGGAAGCTCGGCAGGAGGGGGGTTACCCAGGCGTAAATAGTGGCACTTGCGAAAATACTCAGGCTCGCTGAAACAATCATAAATACATACATCACTAAACAAACAATATTTATAAAGTTACATTGTCATTAACTGTAGAAACGGACTTCCCTAGACAAGGCATTTGATATAGACGCACGCCTGTGCTGCTATCTAACGATGATTGGTTTCAAATAAGTGCTCCGACGACAGTTTGTCGTACTATTAGCTTAGCTATTAGTTAGTTTAGTATTTGATGGAGACAGCGAACAGGGGAGACAGAGAGAGAGAGAGAGAGAGAGAGAGAGAGAGAGAGAGAGAGAGAGAGAGAGAGAGAGAGAGAGAGAGAGAGAGAGAGAGAGAGAGAGAGAGAGAGAGAGAGAGAGAGAGAGAGAGAGAGAGAGAGAGAGAGAGAGAGAGAGAGAGAGAGAGAGAGAGAGAGAGAGAGAGAGAGAGAGAGAGAGAGAGAGAGAGAGAGAGAGAGAGAGAGAGAGAGAGAGAGAGAGAGAGAGAGAGAGAGAGAGAGAGAGAGAGAGAGAGAGAGAGAGAGAGAGAGAGAGAGAGAGAGAGAGAGAGAGAGAGAGAGAGAGAGAGAGAGAGAGAGAGAGAGAGAGAGAGAGAGAGAGAGAGAGAGAGAGAGAGAGAGAGAGAGAGAGAGAGAGAGAGAGAGAGAGAGAGAGAGAGAGAGAGAGAGAGAGAGAGAGAGAGAGAGAGAGAGAGAGAGAGAGAGAGAGAGAGAGAGAGAGAGAGAGAGAGAGAGAGAGAGAGAGAGAGAGAGAGAGAGAGAGAGAGAGAGAGAGAGAGAGAGAGAGAGAGAGAGAGAGAGAGAGAGAGAGAGAGAGAGAGAGAGAGAGAGAGAGAGAGAGAGAGAGAGAGAGAGAGAGAGAGAGAGAGAGAGAGAGAGAGAGAGAGAGAGAGAGAGAGAGAGAGAGAGAGAGAGAGAGAGGAGAGAGAGAGAGAGAGAGAGAGAGAGAGAGAGAGAGAGAGAGAGAGAGAGAGAGAGAGAGAGAGAGAGAGAGAGAGAGAGAGAGAGAGAGAGAGAGAGAGAGAGAGAGAGAGCTGGAACTACCTATGAAAACAGAACATAAATTAATTTCACCGAAAAGGAAAACTGACTTCAAGAGTCCCCATATGAGTGGAAATAGACTACATAAATGTATGTATCCTATCTATTCAAGCATTAAAGTAACTTAAATAAAATCTGATATGACTCAGTAAGGTCTATCAACCTTACGTTATAAATTGTAGTTTAAATTCCTTAACAGGAGAGGTAATATGTTGTTTTATGTCCGTAACTGCAATTTAACTGTTATGAATTCACGCATAATATCTATTCTCCTTCAGTCTAAATTTCAACCAACTCATTATTATTTTTAATGGCGTTTGTTACAATATTTTAGTATGAGATTCTATAAACTATTTTCAAAAAAATATCGAAAAGAGAGAGTAAATATGTTATAGATTCCTTTAGTTCGAAGATTTTAATGAAATAATTAGATTGAAGATGGACGTAACAAAAGAATCTTACCACATCAGCAGTAGTTATTTTTGAGAGGCTAATAATGTCAGTTCACTTATCAAGGGAGTGCAGTTGTTGAGATGGTTATAAGCACATGTAACCACTTCATTCAAAGTGTTGCAGAAGACACTGCACAAGTACATGATTAACATGGTCCAGACTAGTAATAACAATATAAAAAGGAATTGGTATAAACATTGTTTCTAAACAAAATATAGGTAATAAGTATATAATTTATACAAGCTTTTTTTTCTAAATCTGTTATTGTGTGTAGGAGTTACAGCAGAACAAATCATGTTATGAATTAAAAAAAAAAAAAAAAAACTAGACACCCCTAAAAAATGAACAGAAACTATGCAAACATGTTTAAAGCAGTGACCCCAATTAAAGGTGTACACAACATTAATTGAGAAAGTACGGATACAGTACTAACAAGAAAGTAGTACTGAAGTAGTAGTGAACGTAGTAGTAGTGAAAGTAGTAGTGAACGTAGATGTGACATTAATTGTGAAAGTATGGATCTAAGATCAACAAGGAGGAATTTCTAACAAGTGAACGTGGACACGACAATAATTGTGAAAGTATGGATCCAGAACAACAAGGAGGAATTTCTAACAAGTGAACGTTGACACGACATTAATTGTGAAAGTATGGATCTAGAACAACAAGGAGGAATTTCTAACAAGTGAACTTGAATACGACATTAATTGTGAAAATACGGATCTAAGAGTAACAAGGAGGAACTTCTAACAACTAAACGTGGACACGACATTAATTGTGAAAGTATGGATCTAAGAACAACAAGGAGGAATTTCTAACAAGTGAACGTGGACACGACATTAATTGTGAAAATACGGATCTAAGAACAACAAGGAGGAATTTCTAACAACTAAACGTGGACACGATATTAATTGTGAAAATACGGATCTAAGAACAACAAGAAGGAATTTCTAACAACTGAACGTGGACACGACATTAATTGTGAAAGTATGGATCTAAGAATAACAAGAAAGAATTTCTAACAAGTGAACGTGGACACGACATTAATTGTGAAAAAACGAATCTAAGAACGACAAGGAAGAATTTCTAACAAGTGAACATGGACACGACAATAATTGTGAAAGTACGGATCTAGGACTAACAAGGAGGAATTTCCAATGACTATTTTATAACCACAGACATAGGACTAAAAAGAGGCAAGTGGTAACAAGTTAACCTGGACATGACATTATTGTAAAAGCACAGATATAAGTGTTTATTAAACTAATCATATACTGTAGTTACAATATTACCTGCACAAGCTGCTATACTTTGTCTGAGAACAGCATTAGGTTGTAGAAAGTCTCGATAGTCATTTTCTCTGGATTTTAATGACATTCACTGCAAGTAGAAACCTCTATTCACAAATATGTTACATTAACAATCAGTAATAACAACAGTCAAACTGAGCACATTTCTTTTGTTATCTGTCACCGGAGTGAATTAGCAAGATTATCGAGTGAGAGATAGGAGCTACTCTTCCGTTCTATGCATTAAGTGTGTGGATGTTTATTAATGCCAATAAAAAACACTAAGGGAACCCCTGCACTCTTCACGTACCAACCCCATTTGTCACTATGCTCGTGTCACCTCGGCCTTCGGCCTCGATAAAGCCGTCCTTGGCCCTTAATCATTAAGATGAATGTAATTCAAGTATATTACCTTCTTCGTAGCTTGATAAATGTCGTGGTTATCGACTCGCTTACAGACTTAAATAGATTTGTTGGTTTGACTTATTATAAATCAAATTTCTTCATACTTTTAATATGGGAATATAGTAACAGCCACCCTCCCCTATTTAAACAGGCAAATTTCGTTTTCTAAGATCTTTGGCCACATCTATGCGTGACTTACGAACAATGGAAGCGGCATTGGGGTAACTACTTTATTACCACTCCAGGAATTGGACCCGGACCTTCTGGTTGTAAATATACCTTTAAGAGTGGTTGTGCCACCCTTTGGCTAGGTCGTTCCAGTTTATCAATGATAAGTTCTTTAGATGAAGTAATTATTTTTACTTTTGTTTGGTGTTATTTTGTGCGTAAAATTAAAGTTTTACCTGACCGATTTGAACAAAAGTTGACGATTACAATTTTTTTAGCGCAACATATTTTCCTTTACAAACGGCACTTCAGTCTTTTAACATTAATAATTTGCTTATTTATTAATTGGTCATAAACTGTTAAACTTTACCAGAACTAACACAGGTTAGAAATTATTAATCAAAGGCAAACTAGTTTTTAATATAATATTTTCAAAAACTATAATTCTCTAAATTCAAATTTTTTCACGATAGCTTGCGCATGCATCAATCAAAATCTTAGTAATCATTTTCATTTACAACTAACTCATGCTTACTTCTAAATAAATTTGAAAGTTAATTGTAACCTATACAAACTGTTTAGTATCAAAACATAAGGATTAAAACCAACTATGATGGATCCTACTCATTTAAAAACATTATGAGCACCAATAAAATAAAAATGGGATGTTTATAAGAAGTAGATATAATTTGCCTCTTCCAGATTAAAAATAAATGTAGAAAAACTTGGGACAGACGAGACTACAGAAATAGATTTTCTATAATGAATATTAGCAATTTAGTTTCGATATCAATACTAAAATGTTATACGTTAGACTTTTTTGCTATCGTATATGTTTTATCTTTTTTTTTATCAATCACTCCATTAGCAATATTATCTAGAGAGATGTACAGTGGATCTACTCTTCCGACCCCAGCAAGGTATATAATTTATACTTACCCAAAGCAAATAATAAATTCTAGGGGACACCGATGCACGCTTCACCTGTCACAATGGTTTACCATTACTTTCAAACCAAGGGAGCGGAAGGGGAGACAAAGCACAAGGTAAATCACTGGGAATTGAACCCATTCCGGTTGCTTGGGAAGCTTTAGTCTCTAGACTTAGCTTTAGTATTAAGCTATGACTGATATAGTTAAAATATTGTAACTGCAGTTTTAAATATAAGAAAAGTAGAACACTAAACAAAATTTTTATTTTTGGGCGTTCCTTTTGTATACGATCAAACACACAAAGCTCTTTCCATATCCTTTGATACTCCAGCAAGCAAGGTATTACCTCACCTTATATTTCTCATCGTATGAAATAATATTTTCTAACCACTGGATCATAGAGAGCGCAGTATCCATTTTGCTTCATATTATCTGTAATAAAAAGCAATAAACATATCTTGGAGGGATGTTTGATGCATGTTTAATAGCAATAAATAAATTCTCTGACTGCCTCCGTTATCCGTAAATAAAGTTTCGGGTCTTATAAGTAGTCTTATACCAGTAATATTCACCTGTATTATAACTTGTTTATATAGTACGTATATTTAGTATTTTAAAGCTACTCAAACAGTAACAGTAACTGTCTAAATGTTTCGAAATATTATATAATACAGTAATATGTAATTGAAGATATATACAAATATAACAAAACTTGAAATATGAGTATAATTGCGTAAAACCTTCTACATCAAAGTCATAAAACAAATTAAATCATTATTCCATAGTAAATGATACTCCACACAGCATCGTTCACAATTAATTACTGTACCATTAAATGTATCTTGCGGCAGCAGAGGAGCTTTCTTCCTGACGGCAGCAGAGGGATTCGTCTTCCTTCCGGCAGATGGGGAGTTTTCGTCCAGCCGGCAGCAGAGAAGCTTACGTCCCGACTACAGCATAGAGGGTATCGTTCTTCCAGCAGCAGAGTAGCTTTCGTGCTGACTGCAGCTGAGGTGGTTTCGTCCTTCCGGCAGTAGATATGTTTTCGCCCGGCCAGCAGCAAAGGAGTTGTTGTCAAGTTTGTAGCAGAGGAGTTTCCGTTCTGCCGGCACCAGAGGAGTTTACGTCCAGCGTCCAACAAAGAAGTTATTGTCTAGCTGTCAGCACAGGAGACTTCGACCAGCAGGCAGCAGAGGAGCTTTCCGAGCTGGGTGAGATAAATTGGGGTCTGCTGAAAGTGATTGTCTTCCAACCTATAAATACTGATTGGCTTTAATCCAGTAACTTCTGTGAAAATCTCGTCACATTTCCACCGTGTTATAATGTTTCATAAACTCTTTTCTGGTTCATGCCTCAACTAAGACCGGCCTTATTTTAGTGACAGAATTCTTAAAAATTAATTACTGTGGATTTGATTTTTTCCTATCTATTTAGTAAATAGAACGTTTATTATACTCCTTTATACAGTATAATGGAATCGTATTATACTGTATATAGGAGTGCTTTAGTGTAAAAATATACATGACTGTTCAAATATTTGGTATACTATTTTATCTTTTTTTTAATTTGTTTGGTTTTTAAGGGGTTTGTTAATAAGTAACACCTGAAAGCAACGGGAGTTTTTATATCTATCGAAAGGTTTTTTTGTCCCTTAAACACTTGAAACATTAGACATTTCCTAATATTATCTACCAATTATGACCAATCCAAAGATAAAAAATAACTTTCAAACAACAGTAATATTTTTATTTACAATACCTTGATCATTAATCTACGAGGCAATAGTTCTTTTCTTTATGTAAAAAAGTTCATTTTTCATTATATAAAATTATATAAAACGAAACTCGATTGCAAATAAAGATTTGATATCATTAGATTATTAAATTTAATATTAGTATTTGAGAACATAAAAAATATATACATGTATTTTATTACACTTATGAATTAGTGGTTTTTAATTACTAAATTAAATAAATAATTTTCATTTAAGTTAGTTTATTAAATTTTATTTCATTTAACTAATTTAATTATGATTAGAATGAATAACGTCACTGTTGTTATTAAGTGCAGTTATTTGAAGTGTTCACTCACAATTATATATTTGTAGTTTGGAAACTTTTTCACACTGATTTTGAGCAACTTAAATTGAGAACCATGTTGTGTATAATTACTACAATAACTATTATTCTTATTGAAGGCAATATAACAACTCGTATAATCTATAATATCTGAACGCTGAATTGCTGTCAGTGTACAAAATAACCTCCTGATACTCTTAAAAAATATCTCATTACATATATTATTACTAAAGTAAACTTAAAGCAAGCATTACAAAACATACAATAATGATATATTTGAAGAACTGGAGTCAGCTTAGATTTCATAAGATTCACTATTTCTAAGGATTTCTTGAGAGAAGGAAAGGTCCAGTCAGCTGAAACTAAGCTTGGCTTCCTGCCCAGGCCAGGAATACAGTAAAACATCTGGGATGTGTAAGGGAAGGGGAGAGGAGTTGGTGAGAAAATAAAGGTAACAACCCACAGTGTGTTTTACGTTAGTCGTACGGACCGGCGGAATATTCATTTGCTGTATGATTAATTGTAAGGCTGTCCATTGAAAACTTGCTACATTTATTGTAAGGGTGTCCATTGAAAACTTGCTACATTTATTGTAAAGGTGTCCATTGAAAACTTGTTACATTTATTGTAAGGGTGTCCATTGAAAACTTGTTACATTTATTGTAAGGGTGTCCATTGAAAACGTGTTACATTTATTGCTTCAATACCGAACACGTTAGCAAAAATTACTTATTGTGGAGATAAAAAATTAAATATTTCCAGGAATGGGTTGTTACTCCTAACCTCCCCCATACCCAAACTAAAACAATTTCAACCCGCAACCTATACCTTGTCGAAGTTCTGATAAAAATCGATTAAAAATTTATTTGGACCAGTCGTTTAGTCACTGTTTATAAAAACCTATTTTTCAAAGTTTACAAAATACGTAAAGGTGAAGTTAAAAAATTGTCAAATTATAAAAACACCTCCGTAACTTTGTTTTAGTGAAATTCGTGTTAGTTAGTGCCTGATCCACAACTCAGAGTGAAATTTGCAGCTTGTTTTACAAGAGGAATTCTTTCTTTGTAATAGTTAAAAAAAAACATGTTACGATTCTCGAACACTAATATCACTTCTATAAAAACATCCTGGTCACAGAATATCACGTTAATTCTGCAACGAAGAGTCAAGAAAGTGTTATGATGGCATACACAGCAGTTGAAGGAACAAGACAAGATTTTAAAAAAGGCTTGGGCGTACTAGCTTATGGTAGTATGTCACCATAGTTTGTAGGTAAACATAATTTGTAATAATTATATTTAGTACTATTGATGACAGTATAGAATTGTATACAATTGATGTACAAAATCGTCAGTGCTAGACAATGGTTTTAATATAGATTTTTTTAATTTCAATATGAAAATACAAATAAAAGATCAAATCGTAATATGACAAGGAGTTCACAGGCTGCTTGATGTATTACGGGACTCGGTATGTGTTAATATGTGAAATCTATGTAGTAATATAAAATATATGTCTGATTAATGAATAACATTGAACATCATCAAATATATGTGTACGATAACCATGGGGACTTAAGATGCCTTCTATGAATAATAAATCATTGTATAGGTAAAAAAAAACTCCAGTTCCGTACTTTAAAAAATATATTATTATTTTAGTTATCATTAAGTTTTTCTGTGCTTTTCTTTCCGAGATAACTAATGGTGTGATGGGGGAGGAATACGGACTAAAGAAGTTACCGATATGTCAAAAACACCATCACTAGTAATAAGATAAGCGGTAGTGAGATTTATTCTATTAAAGATCCTAATATGAAGTTAGATTTCGTAACAGTTTTGAAGTTGTAATATCTAGCCGCAGTCAAACTTCAGTTTTTTTTTTTTTTTTTTTTTTTTTTTTTATATAAATGGTAAACCAAAGACATTCTCACAACTGAAGATCCTTCCTAAAATTTTAGAAGCAAACAGTACGCTGAAATTTGGATACACCGGAAATAATTAATACAAGGTGCAAATTTAACGGACGCAAAAGGTAAGTAGCAGTTCAGTTATAATTAGAAAAAAATTAAGAATCCGTTTTTAACTCTGGGTCACATGTTCGATTTCAAATCAAACTATCGGGCTCTAATTTGCTTGACATATATTGGAATCTGAAATGGTTAAAGTAGACTGAGAGTACACATGAACTTAAAATGGCTCTCAAAAGTTAAGCTGTTAACTTACACGTGCTTTATCAGTTACGTGACGTGCGGATAATCATATATCTTCCCTCCGAACGTGACTACACTTTTTACTCAGTGGAATGGAATGCGTAATTCTATTTATTTATTTTATTTTTTTATTTATTCTTAAGACGCCGATCATCAAAATATGGGCGAATATGGATTTTGAATGACTGTGATGAGTGAATGTAGTTATTGCTACAAACTAAGGCCGACTACTCCTTAGAAAGTGTCATTAATTAATAGCCCAATGACAAATGAACAGCCGGTGATTATCAAAATGTATTGACTCTGATTGGGATCGAACTAAGAACCTTTAGCACATGAAGCTGGGATTTATATGATATAATACAATTCGATATTATAAATAGACTACCCATTAGCATCAAGGCATTTACAAATGGGAAACTATGTGCCCTCAATGCGTTTTTCAATTACATAGTTACAAGTATATAAGTGCTCAAAGACAAGTAGACGCATGGGATAGTCTCAAAACCTTTGTATCATGTGGGCGCATTTAACTTACTCAACGTAATGGCATACTCTTAGGTTAACATTTCAGAGGTGTGTATTAAAGTAAATGATAACACAACAGAACTGGAAGTAATATTTATTTCTTAACATGCACTCAAGTTACAAAATTAATAATAATACTGATGTCGGCCATTGATACCTAAATACTTGCCTTACTCAGATAAAAATAATGAGATACAAAAAAGCAATAGGAAAAACACGACTCAAAAGTCTTCGACGATCTAATCATTCGTACTTAAGTGCTGTACGACCCACGAGACAACTAACACTAGGACTGTATATGTCACATATTCTCAACTAGAAATTTAACACTTAGTATAGCAGACCATAGGTGTCCTATTATATCAGTAATCCATGACAATATTAGCAAAAATGGGATAGATATAATCTCATGCCCCTAATATACCACCATTACAAGCTCAAGTAATAAATTCCCCTGAACACCGAATGAGAGAAATCAACATTTGTTACTAGTCCTTAATATTAAATATAAAAAAAATGTTCTTCACGGACAAACTGCGAAAAAAAATTTATTATTAAGTATAATCTAAATTTGTCATCTTATCAAAAAGGAAACTTAACCAATTATAAAGAAACACACATAAAATCCTCAAATAATATGTAATGTAATAACACTGTTCATTACAGAGAGTTCCTTGTAATTGTAACACTAGTAAACAATAACTGAGTATTTATTTAAATACAGAACGTAAAGAAGCCTGTGTAGGGAATTAGTCGAAGATTGAGGTAAAGTAGGTTGGCAAAACTGCGTCCAAAACAAGGACGAAGAATGTACAAACGAAGTGCCATACAGGCACGTGTTAATCAAATCCAGCACTTTTGGGCAGTCCGGTTCCATAAGTGGCATTACGTTACTGGACGTCCCTTAACTACCGTATACTAAAACATAATTATATTTATGTACTGACTAATTTAATAAATAAAAAATTACTATGAATGTATACAAACAGGAAAATTTGCTGAGTAATGTTTAATTTGTATTTTATGAGCTCTTTTGCAGCTCAAGCCTTATTTGCTCAAAGGATTTATCCTTTGTTTCAAAAGTTAGAAAGCAAGACAGATAAACACTGAAGAAGCACGTCAAAGTGAACACGAGAAAATCCACATATATCCCTACAGTTAGTGATATCGTTAAATATTATTTATACACAATAATATTTAATATAGTTGTGTAAATATTAACCACAACTGATGCTGTGCCTCTCGAACTGGAGTTAAAAAGCTCTGACTGATAAGCGATACTTACGGGGAAAATGCCCAACACTGAAACTGCAGAGAAAATAATAAGCCCTAAAGAAGGGACCCAGTTGAATGTGGTTACATCAAAAGTAGTATTCGAGTTACAGTAGTAAAGTATCCCAACAAGAAGCATTGTTATTCCAGAGATCGAACTGGAGAAAAGAAGTAGAGGCTTTCAACCGAATGTATCAAGGGTAAAAGAGCTGCAGATACTGCCCACAAACATCATGACTCCCATTACGATAGTGACGTTGTCTGGAGAGAGGAAAAAACTACCCCCAGCAGATGTCAAGGTCAAGGTTGAGTATGAAGAAAGAGGTAAGAGTCCACAAAATATAATGGCATAACCGTTCAGGAGCACAATCATTACAGCATTTCTGTTTGGGGCGTTGTTGACCAATGCTTTCCAAGACACCTTATCTTTTGAGTTGCCTTCTCTCATCTTATCTATTTCCCTCCTTGTCTCTTCTTCTGTTTTACAAAACAGCCAGGGGAGACTTCCTTGGCCTTTCTTCATCATTTCTCATAAGATAAAAGTATGGACTCTCCGGAGGCCACAGAAATGCGAGGAAAAACACTACATTTATAGACGCCGTTACGTAGGTGAAGTTGTTAAACGACTAATGTGGCCCTATAATGTACTCAAAAATGAATCCGAACTACGAAAAACAATAGAACATCTCTATCTATATCTAGCACGTGCTGAAGTAACTCATAGCTGAGTTAATTTTAATAACTTTTTATTTACAATAATAATTTCAGACATCATAATCTTGTTTAAAAGCACGAAGAAGAATATTTATCCTGTTTTCAGTAGAAATTGTCCAAACTGTGTGGAAATTCCCGCTCTGGATTGTCGCGTAAGGACAGCGGGATAAACAGAACACAGTCTCTATTGCCAACACGCAAGAAGCAAATTGAGTGGGCCGACTGTTTGGTGTGCGATTAGCTCAGCTAGTAGTCACTTTACTGTGTGCTAGCTAGAGAGAGACAGAGAGAGGGTAACTGCTGGCGCTACCTGTGAAAAACGAACGTGAACTGATTTCACCAAACAGAAAAACCGGCTTCACAGTGACCATATGAGTAGAAAGTTTTCTGATTTCAAATAAGGTAAAATGATTTTATACATTCCTCCAGCCAACAAAAGTTTTTATTTATCCTCATTCTTTACTCGAGCAACCCATAAGTTTGAGAATTATGATTTTATATAAAAGTACTTACTATATTAAATACTATTTTAAAGTGCGGTCAATGTAAGTCGTGTACACTAGTGGTTAACTGCACAAGCCACAACACTTTGCCTGATGATGGCCGTTGGCCTCGTGGCAGAGACGTTCACCATCATACCTACAAAGCAACTGTCACTGTCCAACTATACAGTCACTCAGCTAGGTTGTACTCCCATAAAATAGATTAAAGGATTTGAGAATTTTAAATCGATATTTTTAACATTCTCTTCCAGGAATTTATCTTTGATTGCTCTTATTTGTAATCATTTGCAAAAAATTGAAAAATGTATTAATTATTTAAATTCGTAATACGTTTTTATATGTATATATTCATCATTATAATCAAATCATAAATTGGTACACAGAAAATCTGTACAATAGTGTCAATAGAACAAAATAAAGTTAAATTACTTATATACTCAAAGATGAAAGTTAAATTAGTCATAGATAAAATAACGTACATTTCTGTGATAAAGTTATTTACAAAAAAGTTTAACTTTTAAGACTTTTAAGCTGATTAAAAGTAACAATATTTAATATTGCAATATTAGGTCTGACAATTCAGGAATTCCCAAATGCTATAAAAAACGTGCTCTGACAAAAAATTCTTCAACATCTTCCCAAAGCGCCTACCATCACAAGTCTTGATAGATAGTGGAAAGGCATTGTACAGCTGAATGCCGTT
This sequence comes from Stictocephala bisonia, assembly GCA_035578905.1. NCBI lineage: Eukaryota > Metazoa > Arthropoda > Insecta > Hemiptera > Membracidae > Stictocephala > Stictocephala bisonia. The sequence continues at coordinate 211,193 of JAQJVL010000714.1, forward strand.
GTAAAGGAGGTTCCTTTCAAAGAAACTTGTTTTGTGTTTTGTTGGCTTTAAAATATTAAGGTATCTAAGGTTATATCTGGATTGTTGATAATTTGTCTAGAAAAGATGAATATGGCTGTGGACGTAAGTTAAACAACTAAAAATGTAAATGGAAGGGAAAGTTAAAATTCTATTGTCTTTGAATGACCTGCAATACGTGTGGTAAGGTTTTTTAAAAACAGCTCTCGGCGCTCTCTTTTGAAGACGAAATACAAGTCCTGTCTTTAAAGTCTCATAACCCCAGACTGCAACAACATATGATAGATAAGGGAATACTAAGCCGTAATACGCAGTAGGGTCGTGTGTGTATTGGAGAATTTAGAAAGACTTTTCTAATAACATATATTCCTGAACATAATTTTTTTACAGACATAATCTATATGGTTGTGAAATTTGAGCTGGCTGTCTACAATTAAGCCCGGAAATTTGGATGGATCACAGGAAGAAACTTCTTCATCTTCAAGCAATAGGGTCAGGGGTTCAACTGATTTTAGATTATTTATGTGAAATCCTACCATGTTGTATTGCGAAGATAATTAGGAGAATGTAGTTCATGTAATAATAACTTAGATATCATAATTACAATATTACATTTGGAAGTAATTACTTTAAATAATTCACGAGGAGTCTTGAATTATCCACGTGATAAAAATCCTGATTTTAAATCTGTCAGGACATAACCGTACCAGAGAACTGCTGAAGATTCAATTGCCCCTTGCTAGCCTAGTGGTTGGCACTCCTGACTTCAATGCAGAGGTTCATAAAACTGGAAGATCCGCTAATTTTATCTGGATTGGTTTGTACAATTTTCTCATAACAACGTTGAAATACAAAGAAAAAATACAACTGGCCTATACTACCATCCTTGGTTCTGTATTGGAGAATCCCACGTAGTGTTTAGTTCTTTTAGATGTGCTTTAATTGTAAAATTCTGTACTTTAGTCTATAACATTGTCAATGTTTACCGTCAATTAACAAAATTGTAAATGATATTATAAATATAATTTTTGACTGGAGCGGCCATAGCTATGGGGATGTGGCGGTGGATTGCCACGCACTCTGTTCGGGTTTGATCCCCGGTGAGAGTGTATCTTCGTGCCGCTCCCCTGGTTCGTAATACACGTTAAGACAGTGGTCTAACGAGCCTACAATACGAACGTCGGCTCGCTAAAGCAGGCGTTGTGACTAAAAATCATTCGAAATTTCAATTATCAACCTAAAGCTAAATATTCACAACCCTCCGCGCGTAAATAGACATGATACATTTAATTTGGTGCGCTAAATAATTATCCAGGGGTGATAAACCTCACCCCCTGCCGATCCATATTAGTGGGGACTGTAATTATGTTATAGGGTGCTGCTACCTTTGAAGCCACTGACAGCAGATCTAGTTACACTGTATCAGGTGACCTAGTTATGTGGTTTAGGGGTTACCCTTTCTCTCTGCTCAGAATCAACAACACAGTAAGCCAGCCCTGGCCCACTCATCCCTCCAACTATATCAGGTGACCTAGTTATGTGGTTTAGGGGTTACCCTTTCTCTCTGCTCAGAATCAACAACACAGTAAGCCAGCCCTGGCCCACTCATCCCTCCAACTCTATCATCTAAATCCCGAAACTGGATGCCATTTAAGTAAATGAAGCGTTTTTTCTTTATATATATTTATCAGAACAAAATAGTTCTTAAGATTATGACGAAACGTATATATACTAAAATAACTGGTAATTGCAAATATTAGAACAGGGGCATTTTTCGTTTTTATGGCTAGACTTGCTTTTGAACAAATGTATGATCTTTTTTAAGAGGAAACTGGAAAAATTATTAAATTTAACACAGACAGAAAACAGTTTTTCCTAAATGTAGCATTGTGGGTACTCAATTTTTTCGGAATTTAGTCTTGATCACGAATGTGGCAAGGTTGTTTGTAATTGGTCCAATATTAATAAGGTACTAGTTTGGGTAAGTTTATGTTTGGTAGGGTTAGGCTGATTATGTTAGCATACATTATGTTAGATTACATTCTTGTGCCTTGGTTATTTACCTACTTTGAAACAAATCTGTAGACAGAAATGACAAGGCGCCTATTCTAAATAAATGTAAAGAAAAGATGAAAACAAAGGTCCTTTTAAATATTATTAGCATTCATTATATTACGCTTAATATGTGTTTCCAGTTATTGTTTTAAATAGTTATTTCTCTAGTTTTCCATGCCATGGCAGGACCTGCACTGTATCTGTCGAGCCCTTAACCCCATGTGTGTCCATGGGAGATGATTGTCAATATTCAGGCGTTGAAAAGAGAAAGAGCTGAGTATCAGGCTGGTCAGTTTTCCAACAATCAGACCAACACTAAGTGGTTCGTAGTCCACGATAACCTGTCACTACTTTCTCTGGCTACTGGATTTTACTCTTGCTAAGGCACAGCTTATGGTATTATAGTTAATCACTACACTCATCATATTTATTTATCATATTGGTGATCTGGGTTTTATCAATAAATACATGTGATCAAGATTGTATAGTAACCCAATCATGTTAGTACTTGTAGTCCTTAAAATAGATAATTTGAAGTTAGATCAACATATAACAGTTTATGTAAACTTTCAAATTAAAGCTTGGATAGAGTTTGAAATGTACATGAATTAAAATGTATACTCTGTATTTATATGATTTAAGAAATTATCATTTTATATATACGCAAACATGAATTGTTTTAAGACTAATAAATCTTATTTGTAATTTTATATCAACTACTTCTGAACATTTTTTTATCATCAATTCATTCACAGTTTATTTTCATAAGAGAATATTTTAATCTAAAGAAAATACTGAAACCCAGTTGAAAGTATAGAAATATCAGAACCATTAAAGGTTTCTGATGTGAATGTGTTGTATAGAATGCTGTTTACTAACAGGGTGGCATATAAAGGACTTGGGCTTCCGGTCGACTTGCCACATTCAAGGGTAAATAAATAAAACCCTAAGGACCAACCCTCATTTATGGCACAGTAAAAATTGAAAGGATGCCTTTAACGAATGCATGAAAATCGCGCCCTGTGTAAATCGCGTCCCATCAAAAATCTGGGTAAATCGCGCCCTGTCTACCTGAACCTCTGAGTCACGGGCCGCGAGCGTCACTTGACAGCCGTTTCATAAGGGGAATGACCGGGAACGGCCCACCTCCCGGTTTATCCCTGGTAGCTTTCTCTTTAGTCTTTTAACCTAACCTAACCTAACCTAACCTAACCTATGAATGGATAAAGTGCGAAGGGTTAATATTGTGCTAATTGACGTTGACGAGGGTTGACGTTACGACGCATGGGGCGCGATTTTCACAGGGCGCGATTTATAGGTTACCCCTTTAACTGATGGACCTCAATTCAAGCTGAGCTGATATCGTTTAACAAATCACTAATATGAGATAAAATTGTATAAGAAGTTAAGACAAACTGATTTTTAAAACATAAAGAAATAAAAAAACACAATGTTCTATAAAATGGCCCATGCAATAATGTTGAACTTACTTACATAGTATATGAGATATAAAAATGTATGTCATATAGAAGGTAAGGACAACGACAGTTATCTTTACGGTTTTCTTGAACTTGCTTGGTAACACTACACATTTATTTTAACAGAACTAGTAAAACATAAATATTAAAATATGATTAATATATTTTTAATTTAGTGTTTTTGTTTTGTTTTGTTTTGGTTTTTTTTATCTAACGAATTGTATCTTCCATAAAATACCGTTGAATGCATTTCCTGTAGACCTACACCCGTGCTGCTATCTAACGGTGATTGGTTTTAAATAAATGCTCCTAGGATGACTGTTTGGTGTACTATGAGCTCAGCTATTAGGCTATTAGTCACTTCAGTGTTTACTGTAGAGAGGGTGTCGTGTACACTCGCCCAAACGGTCCCGGGAAATTTTGGTTAGGATTCGGCCCTTATACCTGAGTGATTCTTTTTCGGGAGATGGCCAGTAGGTTATGAGGCTTCTCAGAACTGAACTAACCCTCCGCAACCTCTCGCCAAGCTGGCCGAATACAATTAATGACTTGCCTACTAGCTACTGTTCTGCACTTAGCAATGTTTTTATTTTTAGTCAATAATAAATTTAACAATTTATTTGAATTCCACTTGAAATTATAAGAAATAAAAGTCCAAACTCGACCAACATGCTTTCTACTAGATTATTATTGTGTTAGAATAACCAACAGATTTTAACATGTAATTCTATATTCTATAGTGCTATTTAAACAAAAATAAAAATATCCTTTATACTGTATATTTAAATAATATCTTACAAAAATAAATATCTATTAAAATCATAATCAAAATAACCAATACAGTTTTTATAACATAAAATTAGTGCTATAAGGTCCGTTTTTAGCGCCAGCCAGGACTGAGTGCCCACTTCAGTCAAAGGTGGGCCTGTCGTGTCAACACACACGACAGGGAATCATAATTGTTGGCAATAATAGTTACAAATTATTTTATGCCATTAAGTATAAGTTTATTTATGTATTAAGAATTAAGTTTCATCCAATTTTGTATTAACTTATATTTTTCTTAAGTTAGTTAGAAAAAAGTATTTTTCTTAAGTTAGTTAGATAAAGTATTTGAAGAACAAGGAGGCGTGGACAACCCTTCATATGCCCCAGGAAACTATCAAAAATATATAGTTCAAATAAAGTTTCTTTTTCAATTGGAATTATCCTCAGTTTGTGTTATTTTTTTCTTGTTTACCTTTTTTCTTGGGAAATATTACAGGTGCAGATATAAAATCTTTTGCACGCATGTATAGCCATATCTCTAACATGTATAATAAAGATTAAAAAAATATGTTCAATAGCGTCGTTGGAAAAACTTCTTTTCTAGAATTATTTTTAAAATGTTAGAAACATTTTTTTAAACTTCGTAAAGTAGTCGCCAAGGAACTTAATACAAAAATCACTGGTCTAAAATTGTATCATAGACCAATATATTAGTGTAGACCTTAATTTCTACTCAATGAATTATTTACTCACAAAGTTCTAGCTCTGCTAAAATTACGAAGGTCTGGTGTCTCTGGCATCCTTTACTATCAATATTCTGAACTTAACTCAGTTTTTACTTTTATAACTGCACATCTAAAGCACTTACTGTTAAGTTTTGTTTTATAAAATAGTCTGCAAATTGCTATATGCTCAGTAAAAATATTTTAACATAAGCTATAATGTATATAAACTTGGGAGACAAAATAATAATAATAATATTTTACATAAACTACTAACAAAAATAACTACATACCTATGACCAATCATGATGGTGTTAACAAATCTTTACATAATACATTTTCCAAACAAGGATATAAACTTACATATAACACAAAAAAGAGCATTAAAATTATACTGAAACATAATTATTGTATAAATAATAAAAATAAATACAATAATTTTGGAATATATAAATTACATGTTCAACTTGTCCTAAATATTACGTTGGCCAAACAGGAAGAAGTTTTAGTAAAATATTTAAGGAATACATACCATCACTTTTCCAGCACATGGTCGCGAAACACAACACCACTTCACCAGACTTGTACTCTCTTTTCTTTGTATACCGGTAGCCCATTTATACAAGCTTTGTTCACCCTTTACGTTGTTATGAATTCCATTCCTTGAATAGTATTTACTTTGAGGTCACTAGCATGAATGATGATACCTAAGTGTTGCACCCTCCCTCCCTCACTCAGATCGGTGGCAGAAAAACCAGATGACCGCTGTGTCCCATAGGTATATCACAAGATCAACAGGTAGTGGACCCGTGGGGGTGGACTCAATTATGCTGTTAACTGATGCCTAAAACCCGCCTGGACGAGTTGACACTTTTTTTCAGGAATTTGGGTCCTGGATGTGTTAGCACGCAACCGTAGGGGTGGCACTCGAGGTGCGACATGGACTACCTGTGTTAATCCCAGCGACCCAAAGGGCCATAAAACTAACACTCGAGGTGCGACATGCCACTTCAGGTAGCCCGGCGGAGGGTTGCGGGGTTGTAGACGCGCTCTCTCTCTATGTGTCCATAAATTATATATATATATATATATTTTTTTATTTTTTTTTGAATATATATGTTTGGAACTAAGCAACATTTTCTGTGAGGCTTTGAAACAACAAAATTGTTCGACTGTTGATTGATTTATTACGTGTATATTTTCAACCTAACCTAACCTAACCTACCCGCCCACCCATACACGTACGGTGTTACTAACCCACCCACCCACCTATACACGTACGGTGGTACTAACCCACCCGCCCACCTATCCACGTACGGTGGTACTAACCCACCCGCCCACCTATACACGTACGGTGGTACTAACTCGCCATGTCGCACCTCGAGTGTTAGTTTTGGGTTCTCTTTCGCTGCATGTCGCACCTCGAGTGTCCAATTATGACCCTCAGGTAGTCCATGTCGCACCTCGGGTGCCCCCACCGTAGAGATACAGTAAGAGGGACGAATAGACGGAGGGAGACCGCTGGCGCTACCTGTGAAAACTAACCATGAACTAATTTTACCAAACAGAAAATCCGGCTTCACAGGACCTATATGAGTACAAAGTCTACTTGTTTTCATAGCCAAATAGTTTATAGTCAGTCTTGAAACAATACTAAACAATTATTTTATATTAATTATTCTGAATTTGTTCACTCTGCTAGTTCTCTTAAAGTAAATTAGGAATGTTGTTAAGTACAGTTAAAAACCGTGTAGATTATTTATGTTTTTCTCAAATTAAAAATGACATAACTAGAAAAACATATTTCTTACAGTTAGTTGTAGATACACTTTCTAATGCTTGGTGTGAATAAAAATGTAATATATTTATCATGCAAAATGCGTCAAGAACTGGCTGGCACGTTGGAAGGGTTAAAGGATTTGGGTGAAGAATGAAACCTAAGCCGAGCTTCTGAAAGGAGATTTGGAAGTAATCTTATTTGAAGCGGGAATACCATCCACAGAGAATAATCACATTTGTATCAATAATCAGCCTTTCTCAACAGAATACATATATTGTGTTTCTCTTGATATAAGTGTTGTCTACCACTGTAATGTAAGTACTTTTTGTGTAGTTATTGTTTTATTTGAGTATCAAGAAAGTTTTGAACACTTAAAAAAATTATGTGAATATTTTAGTTTTTTTTCTGGTGTTCTTAAAATCAACTTTTCCCTATCTTTTACTCGAAGTTCACCAAACGGAGAAACCAACCCTACAGGATCCACCCAGCATCTAACGCTGCAGAAGGAGACATACAGTTAGGTGATTCTCTGTATGTCTCCTCATATTTAACAATCCGAATAGAGAAATAGGCAGAGTTAACAAAAGTACCATTTTTGGCCTTATAAATATCCGATTCAAATTCGCCTTAAAATACGCACAAAGTTGTGTCGGTGTCTCCTATGTAAGAAGGGTGAATTTTCATGATTGTAACGTGTGTTTATTATAGTAGTCATAAACATATATGCTAGAAGAAAAAAAAACATGAAAAAGTCACCCATCTTAGATTATTAGATATAAGACACCGACACAACTTTGTGCATATTTTAAAGCGAATTTGAATGATGACCTGTGTAGTCTGGTTACTAAGTATGTTCAACTTATATTTAAAAAATCATTAAGGGCCATTATCCACCCATTATCCAGGGCATCTAACGGACCTTCATCTTTACGTGGAGTCCGAACCACGTAGTATCAGTCTGAGTTTCAGCTAACTGATAAGCATAATAAAGGGTTCTCTCCCCTTATAGATCTGTGCAGGAGGTTACTTATTCAGACATAGTAAGAGGGAGAACCAGGACAGTTAAAGGTGAATGTTACTGCTACGAACTTCCACAAGAACCTCCTCCACCTTAGACCTCTCGGCCATTGGCTCTCCAGTTATGCCCGACTATTATCCCTGCTGTTCAGGATTGGCGTGGAAGAACGATCCCTTCACCTTACCCACATAAAAATCCCATCCAACTGCCTCTCATCCTACGCAAACCTCATAGTGGCCATCAGGAAATCGCAATCTCCAACTGACACCACCAGGGGTGGTTGGTTAGCAAGGCCATGATAGTTGTTAGAGTAAGCAAAACACCATAGTTGCCAGCTCTAGGTAACTATTTAACGATTTCCCAATGTTTGACCATAATAATGGAAATATGTCTCAAAAGCCTACACAGTTGACAAAACTACGTTCTTCCACAAAGAGGTTTTTATGTATTTGTTTATTTTTATTGGCTTTTATTGATATTTAAACACAACCCTGTTTAGGTGAAAGAATACTACTTGATTTTGCAGGTACGTTCATAATAATATTTTAATAAATGTCACACATTTATTTTTCTCTACTATCAATAACCTTGATTATTTTAAATCACAAATCGTTCAAATTTTACATTTTGGTTTATTTACACTGCTTAGAAATTCAAGTGAATCAACAGGTCTTAAAATGGGTGAACTAATTTGGATTATAGGTTTAGACTAAGCTTCGTCCCAAGCCACCCTTTTGTCGTGAGCCTAATCATCCACGCTCCCAATAACTGGACCTCTTTTCGCTTTTCGACTTAATAATTTTCTCTTTTATATTTGGATTCTAGTTTGTAAAACCTTTAAATTAAAAGGATGTTTTATTTAACTAGTATGGTTTCAGTAAAAAGAAGTGCTCTTCTCTAATATGTTTTGCAACATAACATTTGTTGTATTTTAATTTTAACATTTCTGGCATTGAGAGGGGATCTCCCTGTGTACGTTTGATTTAGTAACGTCCCATTAAAGGTTGATAATTCAGTATTTAATGTATTCACTTTTAAACTGAAAAATACAACATATGTTGAAAATATCTGCACCATTAAATTTCTATTTTGTAACGATACTTTTTAGAATGATATATAGGTGGTAACGCGTTGTTTTGCTTCAAAGTGGTTCCATAACACAAAAACACGAGCAGTATGGTGGCTTGGAGAAACGTATCTTTATACCAAGTTTTAAGTTTTTCTCTTATCACTAAATGCTTAGACTTGGTGTCAGTGTACTTCGCTGTGTACAGTAGAATTTGTGTGTAATCTACTGTATTACACGTAGCTTTACTCTAATACAGTATATAAGTCAACTACTCACTATTCCACATTTGTATTAGTAGTTTTTTTAATTAGCACATAAGATGTTGATAGAAATATAATACAAGTGAACGTCACAAAAAGTTTATTACAATATAAACACAAATACTGCGGTGATCGATTTCGGTAAAGCAAGTTTACCCTCCTCAGACCAGATGGATTCACAAAATATGTTAAATGTGTTTTACCGACATCCATCAGCACGATAATTGTACATTTTGTACTTATATTGTTATAAAACTATCTTATGTAACGTTCACTTGAGTTGTATATTTTTTTAATTATAATGATAATACAATGTGTACGACTTACGTCGTGTTTTCTGGCACTAAGGTTTACTAAGACTAGGAAAGGAGAGTCAGAGTACTGTTAGTCAAGAGATTAGACTAAAAGGGGCCTACATTGTATCCTGGAAAGTGATAATATGATACCGATTCATGACATTGATATCATATTAAACATATCTGAAGTCACGAACCTTGAACTTCCACTTCCAAGACTTCATTGCTTATATAACTAAACAGAAAACTTTACGAAAGAATTTGGTATAAACGAAATATCGATACGTTTTTTAACCCCAAAAGGCTTTCGTGAGGTCCTTAATATATTTTATTCGCAAAATAGTCAGAATTTTAAAACCAACTGATGTATCAAATTATGAATACAAATAAACAGTATCTAATATGTTATATTTTACCTTAGTCTTAATTTCACTCAACGTTGTCAAACTTAACTCTCAAGATATAGGCTAAATGTTTAGGGGGAGCCAGTGGCTGAGTGGTCTAAAGGTCTCAGAGTTCAAGATAGGTCATGTTCGAATCTTGGCCTTGACTTTTGCTTGTTATCAGTAAGTAACATTCACCTTGTACAACCCCTTACTCTGATAAGTTCCTCACAAAAATACATAGCCAATGGGGAATGGGCGAGGTAAGATTAAAAAGGAGATTGGCCTCTCCTGCAAAAAAATCGTTGTATACCGAATTAAGTTACTGTAGACCATGTAGGGGTATCAAGTTTCACATGCATCGATTAAGATATTTACTAATTTTCATCTAGTAACTAATAAACACTAGTTTGATAACGTTCTAATTACTGTTAGTATTATAAATATATATATATATATATATATATTTATCCATCATATTAATTAGACCTTATTTTAAATCACACAATTATCAGTTGAATGATTTTACTAATTGATCTGAACAATAATATACTTAGAATAAAAAATATGATAGTGATTCAAAATGCTGAATATACAAATTCAAATTATAAACTCTATAAAGCAAAATTATGATTCATAAAATTTAAATCTCTTTAAGTAAAATTTGAAATGTATTCACTTGAGTTTGATACAGAGCTTTGCTTTCACAAGAGGTAATAGTGATGTTTACATATAAAAATATAGTTAAACTTTTTCTAAGTGAGTGATCTACCTCTTTTATAATCCTATTCTAGTCCTACTCTGTCCAATATCCATAGAATGTTGATCTAAGAAGGAAACGTTTTCACACATAATAAGGGGAGAACCTAATTAGGTGAATATCACAGACAAACGTCTCAGTCCTATCTCTTACTTGTAAACAGTCTGGATCCCTTACTCTACTCCGTGAAGCACTTAATTAAACGTGAAGTAATTGGAATAGATCAGTGAGTTTATACGACATGTATTCTTATCATAGACTATCTATTGATATCAGAATTAATGTGTTATTTACTCATAGGTATACAAACTATGACAGGGCTTTCCTATCTATGGTTATTTATCTTGGAAGGAAGTAACATAGTAATTTGACGATCGGATACCGTCGGGAACTGGGACTTCTAGGCAGCAGTTGGCAGCGGGAAGGGGGAGAGGGGAAGCTCAACCCTTTGATTCTAACTTTGGTAGTGTAGCGTGTGTGCTTCAAGCTATGAATTCTGAATTGGCCTTTGAGTACAAACTCCACAGAGATGACAGTGCCCCAAATATATTATGCAAAAAAAAACCCTTTGGTGAGAATCAATACTGTATGTATACTAAGGGTATATTTCCTTATAATTTATTTATGTATACAATTTTTTTACAGGCGAATTATTTTTGACAGTATCGACTTAGATAAAATCAAAGAGGCGATTAAGGTATGTAATAACCCTACAGAAAAAAATTAAGGACAGATTTGTTCTACAAAATCCTTTAAGAGTCTACAGAGGCTGTCGGCCATGTTTGTTTTAATCCTATAAGAATAATGTTATTTTCGAACCAGACATGCGATCACGCGTATCCAAATTAAACAGTTATTTTCAAACGGATTTTTTCCAAACAAATTGAATTTTGTCAAGACTGAAATTGTGCGTTGGAATTCCTTTGCGAATTCCTAACTAATTTTATAGAAAATAATATATAAAATATTTAGTTTGAAGTTTTTATTTTCACATATTATTCTAAACTAGGCGTATGTATTCAAAATATCAAAAGTAAACCGAATGCACAATATAATAACATTTTAATTGACACCTCATACTTAACTTTTGGTCAATAAATACGAAAAAATATGGATTCGCAAATAACACTGTTCTTGTGGGATTAAAACCAACATGGCCGACAGCCTCTGCAGACTTAAGAATCTGATGAGCTTTAACATAAGTACTATGTACATTTTTAATTACTAAGACGCCAGTCGTAGAGATATGGGTGAATATGAGGGGCAAGTGAGTGTAGTGGCCGAAGTGTAGTCATTGTTACCAACTAAGGTCAACTGTACCTAGAAAGATTCATTTATTAATATCCCAACAGCTGGTGTAATTCGAAAAGCTGCGCATTTTACGTTGAATCCTAACCATGTAGTATTTGAATAATTTTCAGTAATGGCTAATGCCAATGGCAACCATTGAGCTGACGCTATGTTAGTTGTTATATGAAAATACCAACGTATAATCTCTCTAGTAATGGAAGTTTTATCAACGCACTATAACCTAAAATTGAATAGAGTGTAAAGTAAATGAGATGAAAAGAATTCAATGCTCTCCTTAATAGTGAAAACATAAGCCTGAAGTCTGAGGCGGTTAAATAAAAGAAGCAATCTCTGCTTTTAAAAAGTAAGGATGTCATACAAAAAGATATAAAAGTGATTGAAGTTATGTCGCTTATTTATGTAACGAGTGTAACGAGTCAAGTGTTGCAACTTACACTTTTTTAGAGGCTAGATTTACTGTGAGCTACTAATAATTAAAACAAATCTAAATCAAAGAATGTTTATAATGCCACTGTACGTATATGGGTGGGTGGGTAGGTCAATGCCACTGTACGTATATAGGTGGGCGGGTAGGTCAAAGCCACTGTACGTGTATGGGTGGGTGGTTACGTAATCATACTTTAAAGTCTGGATCCATTTTTCAGGAATCTAGTTAGTGTAAATTTATAAGACTTGTGTTTAGATGTGCAAAATGTTAATATAATAAACCTCGTTTTATCCGGACCCGTATTATCTGAATTCCGGTTTATACAGATCAGCTGACTGATACGATGGACGATTTCTTTTCTGCTTTAATAAGCTTGTCGTAGGGGTCAAAATGACACAATCTTGTTTTTTGCTTGTAAGGGTATAATTAAACTGCATACTCGTTATCATGTATATAATTTTAAAATAGATTTAAAAATACAGATCTGAGGTATTAATATAAATATATAGTAATATTTTCATTATTTAGTATGTGTCGCATTGAACAGAACTTTTTAAATCTATAATATTATCCAATTCCAATACAAACAATGTATTTCTGATAAACACCAAGTCACCCCTAAGCTTTGACTCTTTTTGACTAATTTGGTGTTAAGATATTCCTCTTAGTTCTTTGAATGTTCCAACACATAAACTTGATTTTGAAGTATATATTTATAGGTATATTTTTATCATAATCTTTTTCAAATGCATTTTCAAAGTTGGTGCAGAACAATTTTAGTAATGGGTAGATTTCTAGTAGGTCATTACGTATAGTGGTTACTTAAATACAAACAATGTATTTCTGATAAACACCAAGTCACCCCTGAGCTTTGACTCTTTTCAAACAATTTAGTGTTAAGATATTCCTTTTAGTTATTTGAATGATCCAACACATAAACTTGATTTTGAAGTATATATTTATTTATTGGTATATTTTTATTAGTTTTTTTTTTTCAAATACATTTTCAAAGTTGGTGCAGAACAATTTTAGTAATGGGTAGATTTATAGTAGTTCATTACGTATAGTGGTTACTTGAAACGCTCTTGACTGTGTCAAGTATACACGATTGGAGTTTAGGAGAGATCTCCCCTCTGCTCTCATCAACTACCCTTACCCCTCCTACTCTTGTATTAGTTCACATTCCTATACAACAACTCTTGACTATAATAACTTATACAAGAGTCCTTCAAGCTCTGCCATCCAACTCATTAAGAGATCACTGTTTTGGTTTTCATTGTTATCTCTACTCCTCAATTTTATAACATTACTTTAAAGATATAGTATAAGACACTATACTAAACTTTGAAGAAAATAAATAGAGTTTTGATACTTAAACATTTTAAACATACAACCTAGCTATGTGCATGGTTAAGTTGGAAAGGCAATGCTACTGTACACGGATGTGCTTTTTGAAAGTAAATACTAGGTAATCGTGATAAAATTACAGAAACCCCTGATTGGAATACATAGTTTCTAGCCTGACATTCTCATTTTAAGTTAATACTGTATATGGTTAAGATATAGCAGACTAGCAAATGTAAGTAAATATTCTCTGACTACATAAGTTACTTAGGTATGTAAAGCAATACGACAAAATAAATATTTGCTAACTGTACACGGATTGGAGGTAAACGAGGAACAGCACTCCCTGCTTAAACATAGAATTTAATCTCTAAACCCATGGGTTTGAATGTTTAAGTGGTTTGTCTTTATTTGTAATTTGTTTTAAACTTGTTTGGAAATTTTATCATTATTTGAAAATGCATACGGATGTGTGGAGGAGGCCTACTATACAAGTGTTGAACTGCCTAAAGAGTTGTATTAAAAAAAGTCATACAACAGGAATAACAAAAATAGAAAGACGGTAACACAGTAAATTTTAAAATATCGTAAACTAAAGACAAGGGAGATTTTATGTTTGCGAAAGCATCCAACCTCGAACTTTATTCGGTGATCACCATTTGGTATTCATTTTTTAAGAAAGATAAAGGAGGTGTTATGGGTCAAGAATTGAGTGAGAGGGAAGTTGATTGTGTTATCGACGTCGATATGAACGGTAACTACTACGCAATTTGGCAAGGTTACCGAAAACCATGTGGTAAGCAAGTTGGTTGCTTTAAGAACAACAACTTTTAGGCAATTCTGACAAGTAACCAACAACTATTTTTAGGCACGTTGATTGGATTATCGACAGCTATTTTACGCCAGTTTGTTGGGTTATCAATAAAAATTAGGTAGGCCAGTTGGTCCTCTAACAACAACTAGATGATGGGGATGTTTTTTTGTGTCACCAATAACCTTGTGGTAGGGAGATTAGGGCATTACCATGAGTAATCTTTAGGGGAAGTTAGAAGTATTGCCAGGAAGTTGTGGGGAGGTTAGACGAATTCAGTAAACCATTTAGTAGATAATTCATCTCGGTTTTTCGTAAATAGGTTCTAGGAGGAGACAGGAATTAAACATATGGAGCTAAATTGCTGGGAAGTATGTGGAGGTAGTACTGTGTAGTTCGGAAGTGTTGTTGAGTATTAAGGTTAATTAATGGGAAGTATGTGGAGGTAGTACTGTGTAGTTTGGAAGTGTTGTTGAGTATTAAGGTTAATTACTGGGAAGTATGTGGAGGTAGTACTGTGTAGTTTGGAAGTGTTGTTGAGTATTAAGGTTAATTACTGGCAAGTATGTGGAGGTAGTACTGTGTAGTTCGGAAGTGTTGTTGAGTATTAAGGCTAATTAAATCACTTTAGTTTAATGTAGTGTTAGAGTGGTGGGAGGGATTGTGTGGTGACGAGGGTGGTTGGGTCACCTTTGTCATTGTGTCATGTATGGTGGGTCGACACTGCTCTGTTCAATAAAGACACTTTATATAACAACCTCAAAATACGTGAAGCCTTTTTTGTCAACGCAACTCCAATTTAAATGGTTTAGGTGTCAAAACATTTGCCTCTTTGTAAAGTTGTGCAATACGGTCTTAATTCTGCAATATTTTCACTCTAAAGAGTATGGGCCCTCGAAAAGTAACAGCTGTTCAATTAAAATGTAAATTATGAATTCGAAAGAGATTTAACAGCTGTTAGAATGTAAACAGTGGTGTTTGTAATATTGAAGAGGTTAGATCTTTCGTAATGTTAAACCAGGGAAGGTTGTAAGTATGGTTTTATTCATATTCGATTGTGGGTTTCCACTCTACTGGACTTGAAGGTTTCAATGGTAATCTAACGCAGTTATTTTATTCATGTTATCAATCTTCAGCTATCAACAAAAACAAATAAAATTACGTTTGAAATAGGCTAAGTAATGTCATTGGATATTTATACTAATAAATAGGTAGCAACGCAAGTAGTGTGAGTGAGACACTGTTAATAAATGTAATATTGTGATTTTACGTTGTACAGTTAACCTACTATTATTTATAGTCAAAAGTCACAGGCCGAGGCCGGGGTGTAACGAGCAGAGCGAGTTACGACGTCGGTGCACGAAGCGTGCAGGGGTGTCCCCTAATATTGTTTATTACTTTACATGTTATAAAGTACTACATGAGGTTTGTAGCGTGGACAGTTCGATATAGTATTTATGAATAACTGTGATAGAATTGTTTGAGGTAATTTCATTAGTGTTGGAATAAAGTATAATTCACGTTTTACTGGCCTATTTATGGATTGCTATCCAGTATTTGAATTCATATAATGTTTGTGTGAAACTGTATATACTTCACAAGTTCTGCAATTTGTATGCAGTAAATACCATTGTGAAATATATCATTAACCTTTGTTAAAATATGTAAGTCCTAAATACAATTTTTCTGCGCTGAAAAAAGAGTATTTAAGAGTTCAGGGAAGAGCTATTAAGAGTTTACGAGATAATGTGCAATTAAGGGTAAGTAGAGGAGGGGTTACTGCTCTAAAACCTCTAGAATTCGTCGTCAGAAAAAAGGGTAACAATTTCTAAATAACATTCAATAAAATACTTCAAAAATTTCATTTTAAATATTACCTTAAATTGTATAAGAATAAATAAATATGAGCTGTGGCGTATTTACTTCTGAATAAAATAATACTGTATCTCATGAATTATGCAAACTTTTTGCTTTCTGCAAAACTCTGTTATATGGATTTTCTCTTTTTTATAAACAAATCTATATATATATAATCCAATGTATGTCTGTCTGTCTGTCCTTTATGCGCTACCAAACCGTCCAGCCGATCGCCATGAAACTTGGGGAAGTTGTTCTATATACCCCAGGGAAGGTTTCTGTCCTATTCCCGTTTCTTTAATCCCTCAGGGCTCCATCCCTTGGACTTCTAAAGTTTCGATCTTAATCATATAGCAGGATGCATGAAGGTATAATAAGTCAAATATAAAAAGAATATCAGCTGTGGGTTTTAAATATGTCAAAATTATACTGTTTATATTTTTATGTTTTGATTTCTTGTGAAGCTATATTAATTGATTGATTTATTTGATTAACAGCTGTTAAATAAAAACAAATAGAATAAAATTGTGGTACGCAAAACTTTCAAAATTAAAAATAATTGAGTACAGTAGTAAACTACACAAAACATCAGCTGTTGTAAATTGGATACTGTGTAAACTGAAAGATTGCTGCACATTTCAATGATACAATCAAAAATCAATATTATGACCGGCGAAGCGGGCGGGTACAGCTAGTCCCCTATAAATATATATTGATTTGTTAATGGATATGTACAGTTATACACTTTACCGTTCTTAGATCTTAGGCTTAAGCCGCCGATGTTAGTCAGCGGATGCTATCGGCCAAAACGTCTGATTATCTAATACTATCACACGTCTGGTTTTAACTATCATACTAATAATTAATAAAAAAATATATTCAAAACTTATTCTCGCTGCTAAATATCTGAAGATCCTGGACATAATAATTATGTTTTTCTCTTTTTTTCTTACAAAATTAGAGGACGATCTCCTTCTTAACCTTACTCTGCCCATTCTCCTTAAACTATTGACCTGTCCGGGGAACTTATTCAGATAGAGTAAGGGGGAGAACCAGTACAGTACAAGGTGAATATTGCTGATAAAATGTTTCAGTCAAGGCCAGGATTCGAATCTGCACTTCCTCTAACTCAGACTCAAAGACTTTACCACCATATACCGCTCTCCCACCGACTCTCCAAAGGTTTTCTCCTCATTCCTGTCAGGTTATTAAATATTTTTCAAATATTTCATAGTATTTGACTGATTTTTCAGCAAGTTATTTAACATTAAAATATTCCCCTCTGATGATTGACAATTTTTAAAAATAGTAACAACTTTAGTAATAATCATAAACAATTAATAATTTACATATTGCACCTTGCCGGTGTAGGCTCCGGACTGCGGAGGGCAAGATCCAAAGTTAGAATCCCCAACTGAGCTAACGGTCAGAACTTCTCTTTTTGACAGTTCATACATGTTTTCAGGTCTAAGTGAACTGGTAAGCAACTCCAACTCCTCTGTTACAAATTAAACGTTTTAAACGTGATTTGTTATGTCTATTAAGTTTTTTTACTGATTTTAAATGGTTTTTATTGTTAATTTAATTTACAAAACGTATTTAAACTAGTTTTCAGATAAAATGTATTTATTTACTTGTAGTTAGTGAGTAATAAATGTTTCTTGAAATGTGCTTGGGACTCGGAGACAAACGGAAATTGGAACCAGTGGTACATTGTTGAGAGGGGCAAGTTGTTTATCCCTTTAAGCAAACTTAGTTGGCTTACACTATATCAAGACACTAAATGTTTTGTGCTATTTCAATATTTGAGTTCGCATTTATTGGATTCCAATCAATTTCAATAATTCTCTAATGTTTGCCTCATGTGTATTCTAGTTCCTGTTCATAGAGAGAAGTATGTAAGAATAAGTCTATTGAAAAAATAATAGCAAACCTATTTGTCCAGAATCATAATAAAACAGTTAATGTTACCACGAACAGTACTAACTTAAACTGAGAACAGGTCAAGTTAAAGACTATGTATTCCAATCAGGGAATCGCTATTTTGTCACTATTACCTGTGGTATAGTTTCAAAGGGCAATGACTTTCCAACTTAACCGCAAACATCCCTAGGTATGATAAGATATAGCTAATCATGAATGCTAAAATGTGGGTAGAGGGCCATCAGTTATAGTGTTTATTCAAAATGTGGGTGGGAGGGTCATTAGTAATGTTCATTTAAAGTGTGGGTAGGAGGGTTTCATCAGTAATATTGTTTATTCAAAATGTGGGTGGGATGGTCATTAGTAATGTTCATTTAAAGTGTGGGTGGGAGGGTTTCATCAGTAATATTGTTTATTCAAAATGTGGGTGGGATGGTCATTAGTAATGTTCATTTAAAGTGTGGGTGGGAGGGTTTCATCAGTAATATTGTTTATTCAAAATGTGGGTGGGATGGTCATTAGTAATGTTCATATAAAGTGTGGGTGGGAGGGTTTCATCACTAATAGTGTTTATTCAAAGTGTGGATGGGAGGGTCATTAGTAATGTTCATTTAAAGTATGAGTGGGGGGGGGTTTCATCAGTAATAGTGTTTATTCAAAGTGTGGATGGGAGGGTCATTAGTAATGTCCATATAAAGTGAGGGTGGGGGGGTTTCATCAGTAATAGTGTTTATTCAAAATGTGGGTGGGAGGGTCATCAGTAATGTTCATTTAAATTGTGGTGGGGGGGGGGTTTCATCACTAATAGTGTTTATTCAAAGTGTGGATGGGAGAGTCATTAGTAATGTTCATTTAAAGTGTGGGTGGGGGGGGGGTTTCATCAGTAATATTGTTTATTCAAAGTGTGGATGGGAGGGTCATTAGTAATGTTCATTTAAAGTGTGGGTGGGGGGTGGGTTTCATCAGTAATGTTTATTCAAAATGTGGGTGGGAGGGTCATCAGTAATGTTCATTTAAAGTGTGGGTTTGAGGGTTTCCTCAGTAATAGTGTTTATTCAAAATGTGGGTGGGAGGTCATTAGTAATGTGCATTTAAAATGTGGGTGGGAGGGTCATCAGTAATTTTCATTTAAAGTGTGGGTGGGAGGGTCATTAGTAATGTGCATTTAAAGTGTGGGTGGGATTATTTCATCCGTTTTAATTTCTGGTTCAAATGCTACGTACAATTATAGGAGGTAGTCATGTATGTCCAAAGGGTGAGTGGGATTTCGAGTGATAATGTATTGGCGCCCATATGATTTAGCTAGTGAAGATTTTTTTTCTTGTTAAGAGAAAACATTAATGTGTAGAAATACATTTCTAAAATGAGTCTTAAAAGATTTACTTGTTTTTCTGTAATATTAAGCAAAGCGCCCAGAAAAGTTTGTTCATGTTCAGTTCACCCAAACGTTCAGAAGTGGTGCTTAACTCCTCTCCTCAACCCTCCTCCTCCTCTCTTTAACAAAATTCCCGCAAACTTCTCATCAGCTAAACAACTCTTCTTTATGCTAATTTATTGAAATAGACCACTCCATAAATAAAAGAATTCTGTTAAATAAATCAACTCCTTGGAAATGTCAGTAACAAAATACGAGGGACGATATTGATTTTCAAAACGTATTGGAATCGCAATAACAAGATATCAAATAACATAATGTAAAGTCTATTATGTTTAGTTCAAACTCGAATACATTCATTTAATATATTTAATACAGCAAATGAAGTTTTCTGTTCTTGAAAATGTGCTAAAATTAAGTTCCGAATTGTCTCTGTAATACTGTCAATTTAATTTAAGATAGCTTTATTCAGTACACTTGTCAAAAACAGGTGAATGCTAATTTTCAATTTTTGGTGTTAATAGAGTTATTTTTTAGAGTCACAGAAACCGTCTAAACAGATATTACGTGGTTAGAACCTAATTGCTACATAGTATAAAATGCTCTAGAACTATATTAGGCATTGGAATAGTTAAAAAGTTAAATTGGTTGGCACAAGATGCGCTGTAGTATAACCCAGCTTGTTGGAGACAAAGCGATGTGGAGATTTTAGGCGTTAGATTCCATGCTTGGTCCTCAACTACCGCACAGCGTCCGCTCAACGGTTGCACTTAAACACTACTAGAGAAGTCTGGGGTGTCCATGTTGGGTTGCAGTCATGGTCCAGATGTTGAATAGGGAGGATAAATGAGTGTCAGGTCACTTAGTTGAAAAATATACTAATACTACTTGGTTCAGATTCCTCGTAAAGTTGTAGGTCCCTTAGTTGCCCTGGCTGTATGGATTTTACTAAATAGCTCTCTCTGAAGAAAATACAACTATTCTTAGTAAAAATGACTACACTCGTGCATCCACACTCATCAGCTAAAGCTCTACGATCAGCGTCTTACTAATCAATAATGAAGAACGGTTTGAAACATCACTATTCACATTCAAGTAATTAGGGTGTATTTTACTTATTATATGCGCTTTAGGATGGCCACTAGAATATCACTGGAGGATCACACAAGTGACAGTTCAGCTACCAAAGTCGTCATTCGTTTAGCACCACCCAGGGAACACGTACAACTTAAGGACTGCTGCGAACGTAAACAACAACATTCTCCCAACACTGCCCTCTTTTATACAATGTATATACTCTGCGGACATTCTCACCATATAGTTCAGAAAATTGATATATGCAGATGATATTGCTCTCGCAACTCAACACGACGACATGTCGAAAACAGAAAGAACACTTACACTTGATTTATGTAGACTTAATACAATAATCATTTTAGAACTTACAAACTAAATCCCAACCCAACATAGACAGAAGTAACCTGCTTTCACCTGAGTAATAGATTAGATAATAATAAATTGAACATCTTATTCGATGGTGTTAGGTTGAAACACAATAACCATCCATAGTACTTGGGGATCAGTTTATATCGATCTCTCTGTTTTAAAAGTCACCCACAGAAAACAGCAGCTGAAGTGAGAAACAGAACTTATATTGTGCAACAACTCGTTAGACAATCGTGGGCAGCCAACGCACAAGTCCTACGTACTGCTGCTTCGTTCCTGGTTTACTCCAATGCTGAATATTGTGCTCCCGTGTGGCCTAACAGTATACATTTACGAGAGGTTTATACACATATATGATTTATGAGGGAATTCAGTGGCCTTCTACCTTCTTCCAGTGCTATGCAACATAGCTCCTCCGGATATAAGACGCAAAGAGGTACATCTCAGAGAGTTTAAAAAGATAATATCTTCTCCAAATCTACCCATTTTGCAAGATATCCCACGACATGCAGGACGACTTAAACCTAGTCCCTGTGTGCGCGCGTGTGTGCATGTGTGCATGCGTGCGTGCGTGCGTGCGTGCGTGCGTGCGTGCGTGCGTGCGTGCGTGCGTGCGTGCGTGCGTGCGTGCGTGCGTGCGTGCGTGCGTGCGTGCGTGCGTGCGTGCGTGCGTGCGTGCGTGCGTGCGTGCGTGCGTGTGTGTGTGTGTGTGTGTGTGTGTGTGTGTGTGTGTGTGTGTGTGTGTGTGTGTGTGTGTGTGTGTGTGTGTGTGTGTGTGTGTGTGTGTGTGTGTGTGTGTGTGTGTGTGTGTGTGTGTGTGTGTGTGTGTGTGTGTGTGTGTGTGTGTGTGTGTGTGTGTGTGTGTGTGTGTGTGTGTGTGTGTGTGTGTGTGTGTGTGTGTGTGTGTGTGTGTGTGTGTGTGTGTGTGTGTGTGTGTGTGTGTGTGTGTGTGTGTGTGTGTGTGTGTGTGTGTGTGTGTGTGTGTGTGTGTGTGTGTGTGTGTGTGTGTGTGTGTGTGTGTGTGTGTGTGTGTGTGTGTGTGTGTGTGTGTGTGTGTGTGTGTGTGTGTGTGTGTGTGTGTGTGTGTGTGTGTGTGTGTGTGTGTGTGTGTGTGTGTGTGTGTGTGTGTGTGTGTGTGTGTGTGTGTGTGTGTGTGTGTGTGTGTGTGTGTGTGTGTGTGTATGAACTAACTTCAGCCTCTGTAGTTAGATTATCATAAGAACTTTATATTTATTAAAGATTTGCTTTTTGTTATTAATAATTAAAGGAAAGGTCCTATAAAGTATGGAAGGGGTTAGTATTATAAACAGAAAGCTTACATTACTGTACGTGTTACATTACTGTACGTGTTACATTACTGTACGTGTTACATTCTTCGTTCGCATGGATTAACTGTTATGATTTGTTTATTTATTTACTGTATCAATAATAGTTGTGTTATATGTATAAATAATTTGTGGAAATATATATTTTCAATTTCAAAATAGACAAGAGCTTTAGAAAAGTAAATACTGCAGCATACTACTTAAATTAACCCCTAGCCCATTAAAAACACATTCCTCAAGAGAGTTTCTCAGTTTATTAAGTCTTAGAAATGAATAGCTTCATTTAACGATAGATATCTTGTAATAACTTCCAGAGCGCCGCTGATACGTAATTTATGGCGCTGGAGCTCATAAATACTATAAAGTACTTTCTTGTTAGAAGAGATCTTTACGATCTAACTAAACGTCTTCTTAACGTCTATCTAAATTAATATGCAAATATAAGAACTTATCTTTCTTTTATTATAATATCACTTAGTTATATTTTATGACTGTAATGTTTCCAATATTTATTTAAAACTTCGTAATCCAATAAACTATTTTACTTTAAACATTTACAACGGACGAGTTACGCACAGCCACAGTGAAAATTTATCTATTCAGAATTTTACAATACTGGTGGGATGGTGTGTATATTTTGCCATTCAAAAGTATGACCGTATTTTTGGAAGTAGGAAAACAATATGAATAGTTCTATGTCGATTTTAATGTGCTAAGACTATTAAATATATTTATATAGTCAACATATTTTTTCCCGATAATTCATTAAACAAATTTAAATTTTAAGTATCAAATTAACATACTGTAAAAAAATTACACAAATGGTGAATCAATATGTTTAAAAAAAAAAAAAACGTATATATCTAGAAAAACACCCTTTTGAATAGCTTCTCGGTTATTCTCAAATGAATTGTCACCAAAAAATAACTGGGCGTTAACTCGGAGTATGTTTGACAGTCGATCAAGTTTGTGGCATCAGACCTTATGACCGTCATCGATTGAATGAGCCTTCCTAGTAAAGAAAGGAATATGTTGAGTCGTTTTTGCTCCGGTGAGGAAAGATGTAACTACTATACATATAAGTGGGGAAGGCAAATGTCAGTAATGTGATTACGGAGTCGAAGTTCAAACTACGGATGACATAGTTAATGAGCGCCCGTTACTGGTCTTTATTGAATCGGAGCGGCGCGTATTAAACGGTTAAGAACCTTGGATTTAGCTCTGTGATTTACTTTTCTCCGTTGATGTTATGTTATTAAGCACTATAAATAACATGAAATTAGATATTTGTTATTTCTCTTTTTTTGATCTTTTATTAGTTAGTTGCTGGTCTATGAAAGCCATACTGTATATTTTTATGTCTTTTTCATCAAATATAAAAAGCCCTTAATAGTCTAATGTCAAATGTCTATACTCCAAGTCGATGACTGTCACACCTCTCCTTAACATTTAACTTAATGCGCAAGTAACAAAGCGACTGCAAGTTGCCAGCGTAGTGGTTCAGTGCTAGGTCTTAGAGTGTAGGGTGCAAGGTCCAAGGTTCGTATCGACAGTATGTACTGTCAGTCGGTAATTAACTCATTGAATAAAATTTACATAAAACATTTAGGTTCATGGAAAGTATTTATCTAAAAAGAACTAAGATGAAAGAGTAAAATTTGAATCCAATGTGGCCGTCAAATACGATAATATTTTAATTATTATTTATTATAATAATATTTTATCATGATAATATTTTAAAAATTATTTGTTCTTAAGAAACATCAACGAACACTTGCATTTGATTTGGTAATACTTAATTTAAAATATGAACATTTGGTTTTTTACGAAACTTCAATCCTATTTATTATAGAAGTTCACGTTCATCCGACAGTCCAGGATGGCAACGAAATTCTTCAACCCCCCCCCCCCCCATTGGATAGATGTTATATAAGATGTTTACTCGGACCAGCCTCTAAAATTTGTATACAGTAGTTTATTGTGAATATTTTGACTATTCCCGTAAAGTTCTGCCGACACACGTTGTGAAGTTCCCACATTACCCTTCCAACCTATTCACTGAACTCTGTGAGGGCTGAAGGCTATTTTGTAAAACTGAATGGATGACCTGTTTGTGGCGATCGAAAAATGCTTAAATGAATTTAATAAATCAATACTTTTCTAATTTTATAGTGGAGTTTACCAGATTAAACGGCTATCGAGTTCTCTATACTGTACATGTCTGAACTGTATTAAATAAAAAGAGATTTATTATTTTTATTTGTCATCATTCTATATACTCGTATATGAAATCCAAAATATCACTGACCCACTGATCACTATAACTAAAAATATACTACACCTTCCAGGATTTGTAGGATGAATGGTCTTATATTGAGGGGGTGCAATAAGAAGGGATTTCGAAAAATTGTCATTTTATCAAACCGGCTTACAGTCAACATACTTGGACATCCACAATCCACATATCAAGACGTGTACGATGGTGATATCCCACCCACCCAAATTGATAAGGAAATGATGGCCCACCCATCCCCTCTGCAATATGCAAAAGTGATTATGATCCACTCACTCACTCAGACACGTACAATGGTGGTGATTCACGCACTCACTTATACATGTACAATGGTGGTGACCCAACCAGAACGTAAAGAGGGGATGTCTCACCCATCCACCCAGACATTTACGTACGTATTGATCCACCTACCGTCCTTACTTGTACTTTAATACTGACCCACCCACTTACCCACACCTGTGCACCTCTATTAAGGTATTGGCCCGTTAGTATATGCTCATGGTATTAAATCTAAAGGCAAAAAATTATAAAATCTATATTTAACGCCAAATCTGTTTTCTTTATAAAATTAAAAATGGAAGTTATTTAAAATGTTAGCATATTTTTTTTTAAAATGTTAACTACAGTAAATCGCAAATGACACCAAAGTTTTTTCCTTTCACAAACATCCACGAACATTGTAACTTGAACCCATTCCACCAAAGATTGACGCGCCCAAATTAAACCACCCTTTCATTAGTTCCTATGGTTTAGGACCACACGGATCCAATTAGAACGTATTGAGTTAAAAGTATTTTGTTGAAAGTTTTTGTTTGTAACTTATTCATTAGATCAGTAAAAATGCACTGCACTTTCTTAAAATAATAATTTCGTTGTAATACTAAAATCAAAATATTGTTATCAGCAGGTGCCTAAATAATTGTCATATTAAGATCTCGTAAGAAATTGAAGTTCATTCATTTAACAATAAACCTTCCCATTAATGAATAACTTAGTTTCACTGAATCTAACTAACAGACATTTAATTACATCATTTAATTGAAGCACACATGTTTAAATAGTAACACACTTAGATTTTCGTTACATATTGTTTTGTGTTTCAACTGGCCTGAAACTCGTCCAATTGTAACTTGTGACGAGTTATCTCTGAAATGTAATCAGCGGTACTTGGATATGACAGATAATCATTTTAATGATAGTATTGCTAAAGTTTTTAAAGTAAAACAATTTTTTCACAGGCAATTTTATATGAAACTATCGTTAAATCCAAGGAGACTAATATTGAATGTTTATTTAAAAATGAATAATAGTTGGACAAAATCATTTTTCTGCTTTGAATCCCATAAATGTTTACAATAAAACATTAACATAGCAATAAAAAATTTAAACATTAATTTAATACTAATTATTGGAACCCCCTCTAATCTGACCACAATAAACGTGGTTAACTGAAATTAATATTGGTTGATAAAATATTTCTCTGCTTTTATCAATCAAGAAATTCAATAAGAAAATATTACGGTAAACAATACAGTACTCAAAGTCCATGTATGGTAAACGAGAATTAATAAAATCAGCCAGTATATATTAGAACGTACATTGTACTAAACGTAAATGTATTGTTCTATTACTACATAAAGGTGATAAATATTCTTCCAGTTTACTTCTTATCTTTGTTTAGTAAATCTAGTACTTCTTATTCGTCCAGTTAACGATGTCCAAATTTTCAACTAAATTTTTATTTGTAATTGTATTAGTTTGCACTTTAATTCTCAATTTGCTAATAATATGTGTAAAGTAAATATTAAAGTAATATTTTCTAATCTACATTCGACAATACCAAAGACAAAACTAATAAAAATGTACATAATGTGATAGAATAATACTCGTATTTTTATGTAATATTATATGATATAGATATATAATTAAGATCCAATTAATGTTAGGCTGTTTCTACTATCAATCTTTTTTATCATCTAATTAGGGAATATGAATAATTTATGGAACTGGATTAGTTATATTACTAAATTAACCTTACAAAGAATTTATTTTGTTTAAATTAGATTGCACTAAAACTACTGAATTTCCAAAATGCATGTTATTTTTAAAATTATCGTCCCTTTTCCCTTCTACTCCTTTTGTCCAATTGTATCAAAAACAACTTATCGATATGCTTGCACATAGCATAGTGTTACTTCAGTGTCCCAAAAAATGGGATCGTAATTAACACATCAACGAAAACTTATCGTTTCACTAAAATTAAGCCTCATAGTACCATCAAGTCAAATTTTGTTGACAATTGTTTTACAAAAGTCAACTTAGACTTAATAATTAAAATAAAAAGCAAATAATGTCAGGTTCTCTATTGTCTTTAAAAAGTAGTACAACTATTAATATAATTATTTAGTTAAAATGTAAGGAAATTTAAATAAAAAAATAATTTATACGAATTGATTATTTTTATATATTATGTTTCATTATTCACTTCTAAGATCGTCAAGATATGGGCGAATAAGTGTGATGAATTTAGATGAACAAATGTAGTCATTGTTACTAACTAAGGTCAACTGTTCCTCAGAAAGTGCTATTTAATAATAACCAGGGCAACTAAGAGACCTACAGCTTTATGTTAAATCCGAACCACGTAGTGTTGATCTGATTTTCAGCTAACTAAAAGTCTGATACTCATTTCTCTTCACTACACAACACTGTGCCTTGACTACTATACAACGTGGTCAAGGCACAGACTTCTCTAGTAGTGTCCACGTCGGTGGCAACCATTGAGCGGAAAACGTGTTGTTATTAAGACGACCGTGCATAGATTCTATCGCCTCCAAATCTCCTCAACACTTTGTCCCCAATTAGCTGGATTACAACAACGCGCTAAATAAATAACTTAATAAATGCCTGTGACTCATGTATCACTTTACGTCGTGATATTACGATGACGCCATAGTACATGAAAATTAACCATATTTTGTAATACTTACTATCTTCTTTACAGTACTATTTAATCAATTATTGTATGACAAATAAGTGTCTTATTTTATTTAAATATACAATTCTATACAAATGTGTTGCATGATTGAAATCACGATCTGCACCACAGTTGGTTTTACCTTGTTGGAGTATTTATTATTATTTTACGTGTTACCAATGCCACTTAGGTCAACAGAGCAACAAGCTAATCGGATTTAGTTCCGATTAGTGGGCCGGATATTGACCGCTCGATTCGTTCAAGTGATTATCGTGGCAGTGACTCGGTAATTAAGTCCCTGTAGAACAAGTTGGTACCTCCCGATATTTTTGCTCTACAAAATTAAAGATATTTAATTAGCGAGCATTTTAATTGTCGAAAATTAAATACAATTCGACAGTTTGACAGAATTGTATTTATATTTCTTGAAATATTACTCGACTGTATGTATTAAATGTAAGTGCTATTAGACATAATTCCAAAGCAGCTATCCGTTATCATAATAAATTATTCCTAATATACCCATATATTGCGTATGTACAAGCTTATGAAGACGTTCCAGTCATCTCGATACGTACCATATCAGTTTGTGGTACAATAATCCGTCTTATTAAAATTAAAAAGCTATTTGACTCCATTCGTAAAAGCGAAGAAAAAAACATTTGGCCACAGCGAACACCGCAGTGGCAGTCACCACTAATGTAAATCTTTATAAATTTGTAGTAGTTTGTCCTTAAGGATTTGGAGGGGAATAAGAGGGGGGGGGGTTGACATCTGAGATGGTCCTGCCATCTACACAGAGAACTAACTACTTCACACCGGCGTCTCTGTAACTCAACACCGATTGAACGCATTATTGGATGCAACAACTGATTGTTTCTCCTCTATAGTATTTGAAAAAAAGAAAAAAAACAATATTTATTTAAAACAGAAATAATATGCAAACAACTTCCTCAAATATTTTTAGCTGCCACACTTGTTAAATAGTAACATATTTACTGATATATTGTTTTTGAAACTATGAATCCACATAACTAAAAGTAGTACTGATGACCAAAATAGAAATTAAAATAATAAAGTCTAAGCAATACAAGTTATCTTTGCAGTATTTTACATAAGTTATTCAAATTTAACGTTTATTGCCAGAAAAAAATCCAGGGACTGGCGCCTTCAATGATAGTGATGCAATATGGCTACTGTGTTCATTTTGCCTAACGGAACACTGACGGCGCTATTGTAGCTTTACACTGTTTGATTTGTAAACATACAAGTAATGCAGTCCACATATCCTTCAGAGAAGGTCAACAATCATTGTACACAATAATTTATTCATAGATTACTATAGTCACACCCTTGCTCAATTAAAACACGTACTTTAAGGTATATGTTTTATAAATTACCATAGTATTTAATATGCACTATGAAATGTGTGTAAGTATTGCAGTTTATATGGTTTTTGTAACGCTCTATCAATACATCCTATATAATTTGTTTCCAACCAACTAACTAAGGAAGAACTATGAAAAACTATGAAAAAACATGGATTAAACACGACACATAAATTAATTCACACTTCACACATTTTTTCACTGCACATCCATCGTTGAGACAAGAAATAATACACTAACCATAGTACCAACTGTGACAGCAAATCAAGCACACAAATTATATCTTAAAACACACAGAATAGGGCACAAAATTAAATACTGAGCGTAAATAAAATTTAATAGTATTGTGTTTGTTAAATCTTGTTTTGCTTTAAATCATTCAGTACAGTTAATAATCCCTGTTTTTGTTGATTTACAAGAATAAATGCAGGAAAGGGCGAAGTTTCAATTGAAACTGAACATTGCAGTTCTAAAGAAATGCCACACCACCACGATAGATATATATTTCCCTTAGTAAAAGAAGGCCATACCAAAACCAAGTTAGAATCAGCCTACCACCTAGACAAAATATATATATAATTGGATGTAATAAGTTGGATTATGATTTAAATTGTACGGTAATAATCTAGCTAACTATACTTAGCTTGTTTTATATATATATATATATATATATATATATATATATATATTATGTTTCTTATCTTTTATTTTAATTTATCAACCAAAATGACCGTTTTTATTTTTTTTTTTTTTTTTTTTTTTTTTTTTTAGCTACTGAACTTTCTTGGAGATATTTATATTAAAAATTTGTTTTTAAAAGCATATAGATAGTTATAATATAAAAAATCGCTACCAACTAAGCTATCCACCGATAGTATATACATATATCCAAATGAATAATGTCTTTTTAAAGTAAAAATTAGCAAAATAAACGTATGCAAACAAAAGTTCAAACTAACAGGAATGTAAAAGAAATTCTACAATTACAATGAAAATACACGTTGAGTGGTATTAACCTACCCGCCCACCAATAAACGTAGAGTGGTATTGACCCACCCATACACGTAGAGTGGTATTGGTATAAAAATATTCGCCATTTTTTTCATATTTTTCATATATTAATTTGTTACTTAATCTTACAAGTTTTGATGAAATATCGTAAGAAAATATTTGATATATCTAAACCATTAATATAGTCTTAGCACATCAGATGGACATTGAACTGTACATACTCTTTTCCCACTTCCGAATACACTGTCGTATTTTGGAATGGCAAAATATTCACCCCCCCCCCCACCCCAGTGTAATAAAATCTTTATGGCTATGCGTAATTTATCCGCTGTACAATGTTAAGACAAGTAGTTTATTGGCTTAAATAATATCACAGAGTTTTAAATAAATGTTTTGAACTTTAACACTTCCCAATGTAAATTAATATGCCATAAAATATAATAAAGCAGCATATTAATTTACAGAGACGTTTAGAAGACGTTTAGTCAGATCGTAAAGATCTCTTCTAACAAGAAAGTACTTTATAGTATTTATGAGCTCCGGCGCCATAAATTACGTATCAGCGGCGCTCTGGAAGTTATTACAAGATATCTATCGTTAAATGAAGCTATTCATTTCTAAGACTTAATAAACTGAGAAACTCTCTTGAGGAATGTGTTTTTAATGGGTTAGGGGTTAATTTAAGTAGTATGCTGCAGTATTTACTTTTCTAAAGCTCTTGTGTATTTTTAAGTTGAAAATATATATTTCCACAAATTATTTATACATATAATACAACTATTATTGATACAGTAAATAAATAAACAAATCATAACAGTTAATCCATGTGAAAGAAGAATGTAACACGTACAGTAATGTAAGCTTAGTATTAAAGTTTTAACACATTCCATACTGTATTGATATTCCATTCCTTTCCATTGATATTGATATCAATTAAAAGGAAATCTTTAATAAATATAGAGTTCTTTAAATAATCTAACTACAGAGTCTGAAGTTAGTTTCCACACCCGTACAAAAGTGACACAACATCATCAATTCCTTACGAGGAGGAAGGTTTATTTCCACCGATGACGGTCATAGGGTCTGATACCAGAAACTTGTTTCGACCTTCAAATATATACCGAATTAACTCTTAATCAGTTTTTGGAGAATATTAATTCGAGATTAACTGACAAGCTAGTTTAAGATGTGGTGTTCTAGGTATAAGGCGTCCTGCACGTTGTGGGATATTATGAAGTGCCTCTTTGGGTCTTATATATAGGTTGAAGTCCTTGTTAGTGTACGTACATCGAAAGGAGATGGCTAAGAAGGTTAATAAAATGAAACAAGCTGGAAGGAGGACACTAGAGTGACCTAAGAAAATTTGGATGGATGGAACGAGGGAGTACGAACAGAAACGATGAGGGGGAATGGACTAAAGATAGACACGAAAAGCAAGTTAGTATTATAATCTACTTATAAGCCGACAGCCCTTGCTTCGTTAGGGGTTGATTCTCTACGCTAGTTTACCCTTCCCTCCGTAGTTCTCTCTAAACCATCACATCAGTATAAGAGCTCAGCCTGCTGCTGTTCTCCTATATAAAAACGTTTTTTTTAGTCTACATTACCATATTTGTCCACTTAAGTTGATGCCAAGTCGTGCAATCATGTCAAATTTATTATAAATTACCTTTAAAGTTGACATTTCACAACATTAAAAGTCAAATTAGCCAACCTGTTGCGTCATGTTTATGTTTTTTTGTACCAGGTGTTTGAAATAGAGTAAATCGATTCCAACGTTACTCCCATGACAATAAAGAAAGCAATAACTGTTTCTGCCCATTAGGAGTAGAATTTATAGAAATCGTTTCTTAGTGTGTCTCTGCGATAGTTGGACCACAGAGATAGGACACGACTTTAAAACACAAAAATCAGCAGGATCTGAAAGAATGGACTGAGATAGTTACAAAAATTTTAAATTCAATAACAGAGCAAATAAGTTGTCAGCTAAGACCAAAATGGTCGGAATGTCATAAAAATAAATTGTCCAAGAGAACTAAATCTACAAGTTTTAGATGTAGGCTAAGTTAGTAAGTACACCTGAAGATGACAGGAGTTTGTTAAACATGTCGAAACGTTGTGTTTTTTAATAAACACTTCAAGCATCGGAAATCTCCAGCTCCAAATATAACCTACCATGATCAATCCAATGCTAAAAAATAAATTTCAAACAACAGAATTACATAATATTGGAAAAACAGAAAGAACGTCAAGCAAAAAATGTATTTAATTTCTTGTTGTTTAAAGGTGGAATACGTATAATATTATAAATAAATAACTACCTAAGTGTATCCCCCCTTTAGATATTTATCTACATACTTTATTTAATTTGTTGTCCTTGCTGGTTGCTTTTTTTGATTGTATATTTTATATACAATAACTATCCAATACTCTGTTATATTACTTCGGTTGTGTTAGTTAACATTATATTACACCCGCATCCATTACATTGTTTTAATATTTTCCATTCTTTTGTACCTATTGGCTTGAAAAATAACAATTTATTCTGTTGCACTATTTAAAATTACGACTTAATCTTGTTAAAGTAATTTCTGTTAGTATTTTAACCAGCTCAACTACAGCTTGCACACCTTATATGAACACATACGACACTTGTATTTAGGTTTAAAAATTGTTAAATAACATTATCTGTTGGAATTAAACAAGATTTTAACCAAGCAATGCTATAATAATTTCCAAGCAAAGTACTATAAAAGTATTTTAAGGTATATGAGTACTTTAATATTTTTTTTAATGTATGCATTCTATTTGACATATCCTTCACGTGTATCATAAATTTTCAATCTAACACATCAAAGAGTATAAACTGTTATCCATTGTATATTTATGATACCAATTAACTAACAGTCATAATGTTGAACATCCCCGGTTTATAGTTACAGAGGTATTCAGTACAGTCGTTGAGACGAACTGACCCAGAAACCCCATTGTACAGTTGTATTTAAACTACATTGTTTTCATAGTGTATTGCTTTATGTTGAAATTACACGATAATTCTACAAACTATACAGTTTTTGCATTTCAGTACAGATTCTTGTAAAGTAACTATTCTCTTATTTTATATATCGATGCATATTTAATGTATGCTGTCGAGACTAGTCGCGCAGTGCTGTTATCCATCTTACTTGGGCGCAATGTGTGGTGGAGATTGTAGGCGATATGTTTTACACTCTTAATACCGACACGCGTCCGTTCAATGGTTACCATCGGTGCGACACTACTAGTGAAGTCTGAATCCGGATGTTGTGTTGTAGGGA
Source organism: Stictocephala bisonia (assembly GCA_035578905.1). Classification (NCBI taxonomy): domain Eukaryota; kingdom Metazoa; phylum Arthropoda; class Insecta; order Hemiptera; family Membracidae; genus Stictocephala; species Stictocephala bisonia. Next base: position 244,605 of record JAQJVL010000714.1, read on the forward strand.
AGTACAAGTACAAGGGTTTTCAGTTAGCTGAAAATCAGAACAATACTGCGTGGTTCGGATTCCACGTAAAGCTGAAGGTCTTTTAGTTGCTTATTAATAAATGGATCTTTATGAGCATATCAAACTTTGTCTGTGGTTACCTAGTCTGATTAGACTAGGTAGGTCATCCTACACTTATGTAATCATTCATATTCATATTAAAATACACACACGATGTATCAGCGACTCATGTCTCAAAATTAATCTTAATTTTAATTGGACTATTGTCCTTCGGACTATTTAAATATATTTGTATAGTTTCCATACATATGTGAACTTAACTGTTTTTTTCGGAGAGGAAAAAATACTTTATTACTTACTTTACGTGAACCACAAAAAAGAGAAACATGACAAAATATAAGACCTATCTTCAAGATAAGGGTGAATATAAGTGGCGAATGAGTGTGATGAGTGTAGTCATTGACTATACCTTGACGACTTGAAGACGGAAGTTACGTCACACCCATTAATTACGGCAGCTGAAATGTGGAACAATTCCCCTCCGCTACTGAAACCCAGAGTACGGTTTAAATCGAAATTATATTGATAATATGAATCTATGTATGAATTTACTAAATCGACAGGACGAAACTTGTAAACTTTATTTCAGGTGTTTAGCTTATCACCTAATGACAGATTAATATTTCAGTTGAAAATGTACTTTACCTGGCTTTAAAACAAATTTATAAAACGAACCTGGTATGAATGTCATTGAATACTTTTCATATAACGGTTTTAGAGGGCTGAAAAGTAGAAGAAATTGGATTAGAAGTTTTACACGGCTTACGCGCTGCTTTCGTAACACTATAAAGTCCAAAAGCGAGTATTTTAAAATGTACTTACCATCAAACAACTTGTCTAAGCACGTATCCGACGTTACAAACTATGGCTTTCAAATTATAAACTTTATGTACCTTCATAATCACTGGCTGTGTAATAACGTTTCAGATATGAGGTTGTATAAAAGCTCATGGAAGGACCTAATGATTTTTTGACAACAGTATTTTCTTGTTACAATTAACAAAAATTATCTTTTAGATATACATCCGGTGCTAATACGGGTTCTGTTCCAGATGTATACAGAAAGTAAATAAATTTTACAATAGTATTTGTTAGAAAAATACCCTTTTTAGTTATATATGGTATTATATAAATATATATATATATAGAAAGTACGTTCTCATAGAAAACAAATATCATTTACATATATTCCAAAGGGTTAATATTCAAAATGGTTTGCTGGAGTAATTGTCTTAGATTTGACAAGTCTCCAATATACTATTTTTTAGACTATACATTGAAATTGAAAGTGATAAAATTACTTTCTCAATTGTTACTTTAAAATCAGCATCTAGGCTACATTTTCAGATAACTATTTTCCACAAAGACCTTTCCAGCATTTAGTGAATAATGATACATTTAAATTTTCAATCTTAATTCCTTTGTTTCTATTTTTTTAAAGTTTATTAATTTAAAATTAGTTTATTAAATTTAATTAACTTAGAAAGAATTTGAGAATGATTGTTTTTACAAGAACTGCCAATTAGAGGTTATCTGCAATAATGTAAGGTCCCTGGCACGCCTTTCTGTATCATTGAGCACTAGATATTGTAGATAGGTATTTCGTTTACCTGAAATGTTTATCTCTTTTTATTACACTTTCTAAAGAAGCTATACACTATCAGATCAGATACTCTAATAAATATCTTTAAGTTCATATCTCAGTTTTTTATTAATACTAAAGTATTCAATTGAAGATTTAAAAAGTTGTTAGTTCCTTATTTTCAAATGTTCAAAATTATTTATTTAATTATATTTTTAAGATGCTGTTCATCAAAATACGGGCGAATATGGATTTTTAATGACTGTGATAAGTGTAGATGAGTAAGTGCAGTCATTGTTACAAAGTAAGGCCGACTATTCCTTAGAAAGAAGTGTTAATTAATAGCTCAATTACAAATAAACAACCGGGTCTTATCAGCTCATTTTATCCAATTTGAGTAGTACTAATTATTATAATTAAGAAAACATACTTAAGAAATAATCACCAATTCCACAATTATGCCACACTAATCAAATATTATATTGGGGTTAAGTGTTAGAGAGGAATTTACAGTCCTAACTTCATCACTTTAATACAGGCATTTTTTTTTAATTTCATCCCTAATATCTTCACGAATAAACTAGAACTGATGAGTATTTGGAGACAATGACTAGTCCTTCATACCCTTCCTTCTTATGATGAGTAAACACAATAGTTCTCATAATATATGTAATTAATTGATATAATATTGGTTGGATTAATAATTTTAATTTGGTCATTTGGTTTTGTAACAATAACCAATAAATGCAATAAATAAACGAAAATAAAAACTACGTTTGATTTAAATATTTATTTTATATTTTATTTTAAAAATCACAAAGGTTTCTTATATTTGTATAAAACAACATTCTGTAGATGAATGGTTATTACATACATCATCCGACTCAAATCATTGCAAAATTTAAAATGACAAAAGTAGGAAGAACGAAGTCGGTATTATCGGCAGTTTAAGCAAGCTTCCCAAACCAAGTTGATTAGGCGCCAAAACTCAGATTACAAAGTTTGACTCAGCTGCTCGTCCAGTTATAATATTATTAATAGTGTTCCAAATGTTGAATACTTTATCATTACAAAGTTTGACTCAGCTGCTCATCCAGTTATAATATTATTAATAGTGTTCCAAATGTTGAATACTTTATCATTACAAAGTTTGACTCAGCTGCTCGTCCAGTTATAATATTATTAATAGTGTTCCAAATGTTGAATACTTTATCATTACAAAGTTCGACTCAGCTGCTCGTCCAGTTATAATATTATTAATAGTGTTCCAAATGTTGAATACTTTATCATTACAAAGTTTGACTCAGCTGCTCATCCAGTTATAATATTATTAATACTGTTCCAAATGTTGAATACTTTATCATTACAAAGTTTGACTCAGCTGCTCGTCCAGTTATAATATTATTAATCGTGTTCCAAATGTTGAATACTTTATCATTACAAAGTTTGACTCAGCTGCTCGTCCAGTTATAATATTATTAATCGTGTTCCAAATGTTGAATACTTTTTCATTACAAAGTTTGACTCAACTGCTCATCCAGTTATAATATTATTAGACTAATAGTGTTCCAAATGTTGAGTACTATATCATTACAAAGTTTGACTCAGCTGCTCATCCAGTTATAATATTATTAATAGTGTTCCAAATGTTGAATACTTTATCATTACAAAGTTTGACTCAGCTGCTCATCCAGTTATAATATTATTAATAGTGTTCCAAATGTTGAATACTTTATTATTACACGCTATTTTTCTGTTGAATGGTGAAACTTTGATATTAAAAGTTTGCTTGATAACAATGTTTACTTCTGTATTGTTATAAAGTTATTAAAATAATTATTATTTCCTCTTAAGTTATTGTTTTTTTTTCTGATGGTTTCTTTTGCTTCTTACTACTTTCACTTCCTTTTACTTATTTAGTGTTTAGACACTAAAAGGGCAACAAAATGATGGTCCGTAATTTAAAACTTTATTTCCGAAAAGGTGATATACTTCTTTCTATGACCCAGGTTAAATGTTATATAGATCTTCTCAGCCCTAACTTTCCTAGGTAAATTAAAACAGTTTTTAAAATTACACGTATTTTAACTTGAAACCAAATTGATACAAAATGACTATTTCAAGCATACTTAGCTTTTATCGCTAGACAAAGGCTCTGAGAGGTGTATAAATGATTGGCTCTATACAACTTGGAACATGATATTTTACATTATTACATCAGCCGTAGTATGATTCAAATTTAAATTCAGCACGCAATAAATAATTTGACGTGTTACAAAATACGCCAACAAAAACACATTTCCCCTCACATAAAATTTCTCTGTTGGTGGGGCTTTTTCATGATTTTTCAGGGTTTTTAATTTTTTTAGTAGGGCTGTTCTTGATTGATGATTTGTTGGAGATTTGGAGTGTTAGAAATAGAGGGGCTAAAAGTCTCTATTAAGTATACTGTTAGTTAGAAAAAATAAAGATAATTGACAATAAAGTGTCAAAAGACATACAATAAATCGATCTTTGATGAGTTGGGAAGTGGAGTTACTATTTTAAAATCATGCTAGCAATACCTACAAATGATCATGAACGAATTTATTGTTAATTAACTAACAACAAAGGGCTAGGGGTGTGTTTCTCTTACACCAGACGTTGTGTTGAAATAGGGTTAAAAAGATTTATTTCTACCAATGTTTGATTGATTTCAATTGCAACCTGAAAACAATTAACTTTACTAATTATTTCTTTAAATGTTTAGTAAATTTTAAAAACTTTAGAGTAAAATAAAAAGTATCATTCTTAAAATACTTTAAGCTAAAATTATAAAACCAATGAAATAATTAACTAGGTTTAACAATGTTTTTAACAACTTACTGATTTCAATCTGTATCTTTGTTATGGTTAACATATATAAAACATATATACTTAATTGAAAACTATAAACCACAGATAAATAATTGGTAGGGTTATTTATAGTATGAAATATACACCTTACATTAAAATCAAATCAAATATGGTCACTATGATCTAATAACACTATTCTTTTTTCACAACACTACCATGAGTTCAGCCGTTTTCGTTATGTGTTTACAACCTGCGAAACATCATATTTTCAACAGCTGTCTATTGTTTACTACCGAAAGTAACATTGTTTACAACCGAAAATTTTCCATAGTAAACAAAACCTGTTTTTAAAACATGTTTCTAATTTAATAAACAGTTAACATTCAAAAAATGAGTTTTTATTCCGTAGTGTAGTGAAAAGTATCGTTCAAAACTCGAGTGAAAGTGTTTTGTATGTTCTCGACCATTTGAAGTGCTCAACAAGTCTCGCACTTAAAACATATGGTCTCGAACATGCAAAACCCCACTTTCCACTCTTGTTATGAAATATAATATTTCGTTTAAGTAATATTTTAATTAAAATAATATACCTCTAGCATACTTTATGAGTATGAGACAAGATAATTGATTGATAGTAGCAAAGTAGTTTTGAGAGTGATCAGCTGATAACCACCTGTTGTTCATTTTTCATTAGCTTATTAATTAATGACATTTTCTAAGGGCTTAATTTGTAATAAAGACTACATTCTCTCACTCCCTCTCATCACACTAATTCGAAATTATAATTCCCCCATATCTCTATGATAAACCATGCTAGGAACAAATTAATAATTGTCTGCAGAAATAACTGGCAAATTACGAAAATACTTCTAGATTGATCCCGAGTATACATGCAATAACCAAAATAAATTTGAATTGAATATTCACAATGCAAAATTTGTACGCAGTATAAGGTGTTACGACCTTCTCTCAGATATGTTTAAAAAACAATTTATCAACTTTCTATTTAAATAAAATACTGCAACACCCTGAAAAACAACAAAATATTTTTTAAATTATTCTTATTATTTTTTTAAAATAAATTATATTGTCATCAATGTAATTTAACTTCAAAATGTATAAACTCGTTATAGAATGTACCAATATTATTAACAATGAACAAACGGTTTACATGCAATAAATTATATGTTTCCGTTAAGCTTTAAGAGCCCACGTTGTTAAGTTCCCACATTATCCTTCAACCCCCCCCCCCCTCCTGAGGCTGAACACCGTGAGTGATGGCGGCTGTTACCGCAAAGTAAAGGGATGGCTCTCTTAACAGAAATTACCCTCTTAAGGGCTTTGCCAAAATCACAAGATCACTATTTTTTTTTATTTCTTTATTTTTTTCGTAATAATATACAAACAATTTGTACCTTTGAATTACCTATAATTATTTATGTTTATGTAGTTTAGGTTTAGATTCATTTTTTTTTTTTTTTTTTTTTTTTTTTTTAGTGTTCTCCGATCTGTTACTACAGATGTGTCAATAACAAATTGTTCCTGTACAAGCTGTAAATATTGATAATTCAAACTTAAAATATTTGTTTAAATAAATGTACAGACAGTTCCAATAATATTTCGACGTTAGAAATACTAACTTACCTAACATATATTTACATAGTAAATAATAATTTCTTCTATTTAAGTTAAAAAAATGTTATTTTAAAACACAGGTTTTATAAAGACTTTTGACTTGATAGAAAATTCTCTATTTCATTAGTAAAATCAACTTAATCTCACTGTCAGTGTTAAGAATAAAATTTATATCTAATGAAAAAAATATCATCCCTATGTCTATTACTTTAAAAAAAACTGCTCTGTTCACAAATAGTGAAAGCTAACTAATTTTTTTTCGTTATTTATTCAACTGTTTAATGTTATTTATTCGTTACTTATTCGTTTTAGTTCATTATTTATTCAATATCAACGTTATTTATTAAACTAAATTAACAGCCTTCTCCAGTGAACAATTTTGTCTCACTCGATCCCACGACGTTCTGCCTGGAGTTGGACTTTGGAAATACTTTTAACTCGGTCGTCCTGCTGTCGACTGTCCCAAAACCATTGTGTGTTTTGAACAGTCGTGGCAGTTGCCTCTCCTTCCCAACTTGGCTACCAGGCAGCGTGTTTATCAGTAGCTGACGCCCGCGTTTTTCAGTTGGACATTACTTCATTTGAAAAAGGTTTTCGCTCTGTTTTAACATAAGTATTTTAAGTTTTAACATTCTCCATAGGAAAAGTGGTTCTAGTACTATCTAAGGTTAGATTTATTGCAACTGGTTTTGGTTATTTTTAATATTAAATTAGAAAAAAAGTTTTTTGAAATATAAAAATTAACTAAAGGATAACAATAAAATGTGATCTCGGAGTGTACTAGACAATTGTGTCCTCGTTCAAAAAAAGGTTAATTTTTTTTTTTTTTTTTAATTAATCTGTTATCCATTTTTTTAAATTAACATTAGTCTTGTGAAGAATCCAAACCAATATGGTGGTAGGTATTTCAGACTCTTAATGTCTCTTTTTTATCCAATACCAAAAGGCAAATAGTATTTTTGTTTATATAAATATCACTGATCTGTTTTATCGTTTACTTATATTGATTGGATAAGAAATGCCCGTTTGCTCAAACTAACAATAATTTTTGTGTTAAAAATTGTATGAACTCATATTAATGTTTATGTTGTTGACTGTAAACTTTAAACACGTTTAGAGCCAGTAACTCTAGACACTGTAGTTCATTAATCCCTTAATGTAGGTCAATATTAACCGAGTAATCTGACGATAAAGTTTTAAATGAAGCTAGTAAAGCATAGTAAATTCAGATATGGAAGTGGGATGAAGGCAGTTTTATTTAATATGATTCGGTTTAGTAATTCATTCATTATTAATATTCATTATTCAATAATGAGACGGCAATCATATGGATATGGGTGAATAGAGGGGGAGGGTTGTAGTATTTTTTAGAACAGCGTGTTTTAGCCCGCTGATGGTAAGCTAATATGTCTACTACAGAACTGTCGACTTGTCTGGGGTGTCAATGTTGGGTAGTAGTCAGTGTCCGAATGCTGTGTAATGGAGATACTGAATATCAGGCTTGTCAGTTAGATGAAAATCAAACCAATATTGCGTGGTTCGAATTTCACGTTAGGCTGTAGGTCTCTTAATTTCTCTGGAAATTGGGCTATTAATGAATAGCTCTTTCTAAGAAACAGTTGACCTTAGTTAGTAACAATGACTACACTCGTTAATCTACATTAATCACAATAACACACCCCTGATATTCACCCATATCTGGGTCTTATTATTAAATATTGAGTTATTTTTCTCTCCGGAAATATATTGACTATGTCCTAAGTTTTATTATGATAACGTAGTTTATGATTGAAAAATTAGTTGATTTTTAATTAAAAAATTTTAATGCAATTTCTTTGCATATTTTAAAATAGATTTTTATAAATTGGCTGCATTTAAAAGGTTACTGATTAAATAAATAACGTTCCAAGTTTTGTCGGTGCTCTTAAAATATGAGATAATTTTTAAGGGTTCCTGATATCTGAAGACTTAAAATCATAGTTTTAATTCATCATTTTTAAAAATACTTAAATAAAATTCTCCTCACGTTTGGACAATAAACTATTTTAAATTATAACAGTTCGAATTCTATAAATAAGGTAATAATGATACTACTAATAATAAAATCACCATTACCACTTTTATACCAAAGTCTGGAATATTTTGTTTATTTTATTGCAATTTTTTTTTTACGATCTCAAAGGGTAGACAGCTGTTCAAACTCTCACTAGTTGAAGATATTTCACAATAATGGTAGCCAGTATAAATCTATAACGTTAATGAGTCATGTATTGACATTAGCAACATACATGACAACCGTTTATTTATTAAAGCTTTTACAAAATCACTCATAATAAAATATATCAGTGTTTTATTTTTGTATGTCCAGTAAATTAAAGTCGAATTATATCAATAAAACATAATTTATTTTCTAAATTCATCAAACGACAACTCAACAAGCTTTGTTTTGAATTATAAATGGTGAATTAGTTGAAATGGCTAAATAATGCCCTTTAGCTCTGTTTTATCAATAATGTGTTTTGAAACGTTGCGGTATTGACAGAGTAATCGAGTTGCCAATAAAATGGCAAAAGCTGATTACTTATTTAGTGGCCTTTGTAATGAGGATCCACCAGGGAGTGTTCAATGCCAAATATGTTATTTGCGAAACCAATACAGAGATGAATAAACCTTTATTGAATACGTGTATAGGCTTTGACAGGCGTGCCGGTGAAAATATTTAGTAGTTGCTTGCACCAAATCAAAATATCAATTAAACTATATATTTTTAATACTTAGATCGTAAAGTTATGGACTAATAAGAGGGGCGAATGAGTGTATGAGTGTGTATGAACGAGTGCAGTCATTTTTACTAAGGTTGACTGTGCTTCAGAAAGAGCTATTTATCAATTGCCCAATAGCCAGTATAACCAAAGAACAGATACGTGGATACCGAACCACGACAATTAGTCTGATTTTCAGCTAACCGACAACCCTAATAATTACTCTCCTACATAACATTCAGACCTTGACTACCCCTCAACATGGACACCCTAAACTTCTCTAGTTCTATCGTTGAGCGGACGCCATGTCAGTATTAAGAGGACCAAGCATAGAACCTATCGCCCACAATCTACACAAGACTTTTCCCCAAGTAGCTCCGTAAAATAAATAAATATTCAAATTGGTCAAGAATACGATCTCAAGTTAACAGTTGAGACTTAACTATCTAACTAAGTCATAAGATAGGTAGTCAAGTGACACCAGACCTGAGTAGGGCCACTTAAGTCACAGCTTAGATAACTAAGTGGGTGTCAAGAGATGACATCACTCGAGGGCTCCCGTCAACCCTCCAGGGGTGGAACTCGGCTATAATATAGTACATTCTTGTTGTACACAAGACATATTTTAAACACAGTTGATTAACTAGTTCTATTGATTGTTTATATCAAAAAAATATAGTGAGATATATTTATTATTTTAATTAGTCTTATTATATTTCATAAATATTTATAGTAGTAAAATAATTACTAAATATAAGTTATTAAAGAAAACTTCACACAGTCTATAAGAAAATGCTAAATGAAAATTGATTATATAATTGCTACACTTGTATCAAAAAGAATTTACTTTAGAATAACTTTGTAACAAAACTTGTTCCACTTATAGTGGCGATTATTCTCTCGCCCACCCATTGTAGCCTTATTAAAGCTACTATTTATTTTTGATAAGTTGAACAACTTAAATGAGAGATTAAAATGAAACTTCTTCAATGATAAACATTTTTCTTTATTTATCTTCTTATAAATTACTTCAAAACATAAAAATTGGTTTCTTCTACAAATAATGATAAAAACGAAAATAAAAATCTCTTCTTTTATTGACTCAATGGAACATAAATAAATTAAAACAACTCTTCCAAAATAATAAATTAAATATCTTCAAACCAGAACCTTTTTTATTTATTTGACTTTTTTAGTAAATTTCTTTAAACTATTAAATCAAAAATTTCAAAATTCAAAATTGTAATAAATTGCTTTAAAATTCTTTAAAATTAAAAATTTCTTCAAATTCAAAATTGCTTTAAAATTTTTAAAAATTGCCTCCGGGAGATGTAGCTGTCCTGGAGGTTTCAAATCCAAAAGTGACCACAACAAAGCTCGACCGGCATACACCCTCTCACTCACACGTGAACTAAGAAAATTGCCGTAACGGTAAAGAACACCGAAAACGGTAAAGTCGCCGTGTACTCGAAAGAGGATCGAACGTGGTCACTCAGATAGATATCGCAGAACCGCTCGAAAGCACGCACGCTTCGACCCACGGACTTACCCCCTCTTAACTCTAGAAGCTAAATCAACCAAAAAGAACCCTCTAAACCAGGACATCTGAACAGGTAAGGCTCACCAAACATGTTGCCTTCAGAAAACATGTCGCATGAAATTGACAGGAAATTAACAGACGTGAAAATACTGGTTATTTAGCTAATTTATATGGGAAAAAACTACTTTTTTATTTGAAAGGGGAAGATTCTGAATTTTTCTCAAAACTTGGAGAATTTATATCGAAAACTTTTCGAAAACAACCGAAACTCCTAAACCACTCAGTTCTTACAATATTTAACATTCTCTAAATACAATTTTCTAATTTAATTATAATGAAACAATTAACAATTGTTACACCATACACGAACAGTCGTGATGGTTCTCCAACCAAACATAAACTTATTGTAGTGATTACTCTCTTGCCACCCATAAACGAACAGTGGTGATGGTCCTCCCACTACTCATATACTTATAGTGATGATAATTCTCTTGCCCACCCATACACGAAGAGTGCTGATGGTTCTCCCACCACCCATACACGTATAGTGGTGAATATTCTCTTGCCCACCCATACACGAAGAGTGGTGATGGTCCTTCCACCTGCCCATATACTTATAGTGATGATTATTTTCTTGCCCACCCATACACGAAGAGTGGTGATGGTCCTCCCACCACCAAAACACGGATAGTTGTAATTATTCTCTCGCCCATCTATACACAAACAGTGGTGTTGGTCCTCCCACCTACCCATACACTTATAGTGGTGATTACTCTCCCACCCACCCATACACGAACAGTGGTGATGGTCCTCCCTCCTACCCATACACTTATAGTGGTGATTATTCTCATGCCCACCCATACACGAAGAGTGGTGTTGGTCCTCCCTCCTACCCATACACTTATAGTGGTGATTATTCTCATGCCCACCCATACACGAAGAGTGGTGATGGTCCTCCCACCACCAAAACACGGATAGTTGTAATTACCCTCTCGCTCACCCATACACGAAGAGTGGTGATGGTCCTCCCACCACTCATACACGTATAGTGGTGATTACTCTCTCACCCACCTATAGACGAACAGTGGTGATGGTCTTCCCACCTACCCATACACTTATAGTGGTGATTATTCTCTTGCCCACCTATAGACGAACAGTGGTGATAGTCCTCCCACCACTCATACACTTATAGTGGTGATTACTCTCTCACCCACCTATAGACGAACAGTGGTGATGGTCTTCCCACCTACCCATACACTTATAGTGGTGATTATTCTCTTGCCCACCTATAGACGAACAGTGGTGATGGTCCTCCCACCACTCATACACGTATAGTGGTGATTACTCTCTCACCCACCTATAGACGAACAGTGGTGATGGTCTTCCCACCTACCCATACACTTATAGTGGTGATTATTCTCTTGCCCACCTATAGACGAACAGTGGTGATGGTCTTCCCACCTACCCATACACTTATAGTGGTGATTATTCTCTCGCCCATCTATACACGAAGAGTGGTGATGGTCCTCCCACCACTCATACACTTATAGTGGTGATTACTCTCCCACCCACCCATACACGAACAGTGGTGATGGTCCTCCCTCCTACCCATACATTTATAGTGGTGATTATTCTCATGCCCACCCATACACGAAGAGTGGTGTTGGTCCTCCCTCCTACCCATACACTTATAGTGGTGATTATTCTCATGCCCACCCATACACGAAGAGTGGTGATGGTCCTCCCACCTACCAAAACACGGATAGTTGTAATTACTCTCTCGCCCACCCATACACGAAGAGTGGTGATGGTCCTCCCACCACTCATACACGTATAGTGGTGATTACTCTCTCACCCACCTATAGACGAACAGTGGTGATGGTCTTCCCACCTACCCATACACTTATAGTGGTGATGACTCTCTCGCCCACCTATAGACGAACAGTGGTGATAGTCCTCCTCCCACCCATACACGGATAGTACTGATTACTCTCTCACCAACCCATACATGAACAGTGGTGATGGTCCTCCCACCACTCATACACGTATAGCGATAATTATTCTCTCGCCCACCTATAGACGAACAGTGGTGATAGTCCTCCTCCCACCCATACACGGATAGTACTGATTACTCTCTCACCAACCCATACATGAACAGTGGTGATAGTCCTTCTCCCACCCCATACACGGATAGTACTGATTACTCTCTCACCAACCCATACATGAACAGTGGTGATGGTCCTCCCACCTACCCATACACGTATAGTGGTGATTACTCTCTCACCCACCTATAGACGAACAGTGGTGATAGTCTTCCCACCTACCCATACACTTATAGTGGTGTTACTCTCTCGCCCACCTATAGACGAACAGTGGTGATAGTCCTCCTCCCACCCATACATGGATAGTACTGATTACTCTCTCACCAACCCATACATGAACAGTGGTGTTGGTCCTCCCTCCTACCCATACACGGATAGTTGTAATTACTCTCTCGCCCACCCATACACGAAGAGTGGTGATGGTTCTCCCACCACTCATACACGTATAGTGGTGATTACTCTCTCACCCACCTATAGACGAACAGTGGTGATGGTCCTCCCACCTACCCATACACTTATAGTGGTGTTACTCTCTCGCCCACCTATAGACGAACAGTGGTGATAGTCCTCCTCCCACCCATACACGGATAGTACTGATTACTCACTCACCAACCCATACATGAACAGTGGTGATGGTCCACCCACCACCCACACCCGTATAGTGGTTATTATGCTCTCAATCCCCCCTCCCCATAAACTTACAGTGGTCATAATCCTCTCATCCACTCATAAACGTACAGTGGTAATCACTCTCTAACCCACCCATACGGTACAGGTGTGAAGACCCTCCCACCCACAAATACATGAACAGTGGTGAGGATCATAATTATAAATACATTTTTTACTCATCTATCTTAAATTTAATAAACTTTGTCCATCCGAGTTTATTACATGACAAAACTAATCTGCATTTTCATACGAGATTGACTTGAAAGTCGTGTTCAAACGTCCGAATGAGGTATATTCCTAAGAATGCAGATCTATGGTCCAAGATAGTTTGACGTAATAACACATTGTCTACATTTTAAAGTAAGAATGAACATTTTGAAATGCTCATGTTGCCTGACAGGAAACATTATTTGAATACATGTGGACTGATTAGTCCGATGGCTTTAAATTAGATAAAATATTCAATATATGTACTGGTAACTTTATTTATAAATTATCACACTCAATTTGTAAAAGACTCGCTCATAAAATGTATCGCGAGGAATCAGTCATGTCATATAGATAGGGGAGACGAATGGCGTCGTTCCTCACCAGTGAAATATTCAAACGGCTTCTAAATATTTACCGCACTCACATGGTAAAAGTATGTGTGCTCATGAATACATGTAGGTATTGGTAGTCTTCTTTACACTGATAAATATGTGCAACTCCCTTCTTTTCATAATTTATGTGTAACAAAGAAAACTTTTAAAGCAGCTCCGTCAATAACAACACACATGTAACAGCTGATGATTATAAAGTAAATGATAATCTTAAATCAGATCTTTACATAAAATTTATTGTTCTACTAATCAGCTGATTTAAGGCTAGCACAAATTACTTTATTATCAGCTGTTACGTGTGTGTTGCCCATTGTAATGGCATATTACAGTGTACATACTGTCACATAAATAATAATTTCTTTGTTATTTTTCATCCGATTTTGATAATCATTATACCATTATATATTTAATTACATTGCCTAAAAATCATTATTCTGTGCAATATTTAATGTAGTTATTGGTTTAGGGGTAATTTAGGATTTAACATTTAAAATGGCCGCCATTCAGGATATGTTGACAGTGTACAACCTAGACATTTTCTCAAAACGTATGTCTATGTTATAAAGGGCCATGCAAAATTACAGCTTAATACACTTTTTGGTTATTGAGATATAAAATTAAAAGTGAAAAAGGCAAAATGGCGATTGGAGAACCACGGTATTTTGGTCACTTTAAATATGATATTTTTGATTCTAAATGAACCAGTAATCACAACCAAGAGCTTATCAGAGAGTTTAGAGACACCCTGTATAAGTTAAGCGTTCAGACGTAATGTGTTACCCCTCTACTTCTGTTACTATTTAAGTCGACATTGAGTACTCTTTAGTAGTCAGAAAACATCAGGATTCTGAGTACCTACCTTATATAATATTAAACCTATCAATTAAATGTTAGTAAAGTGTTGTAAATCTATTTAAACTATGCCTATGAAAATATATTTGTTCTCTATTTATGCCTGTGGATTTTTTTACATAGTCCACAAACTTTGTTAAGGGACGAAGGTACAAACCTCTAAAGCAAATTTTAGATGGACTTCCCGGGATTTGAATTCGCGACACTTGAATACAAAGCAGCCATGGTAACCACTAAGCTAGCAAGAGGCCTAAAACGAGTACAGCGTGTCGCCGCCTGAATACTACAGTCATATCTAAGACTAGTTAAATCTCGTGTAACCACAGCTTAGACAACTAAGTGGCACAATCAGGGTGCCAGCTCTCTATCGATGCAGCGTAAATATGTATATATGGTACATTCTACTTCAAGTATCAGTGTTATATGTTAACCGTGTCAAATTTGCTACTTTTCTTTAATTCACCAAAATATAATGAGATCTCATAAAAAACGCATTGTTGTTGTTAATAATTGCCCACAATACAAACTTTCCTACGAAACTTTATTTTCATGTTCACGAAGAGTGTAGGTCATGGAGTAATGAATAATTACATATACATTGTTCATTAAAAAGGCACTAATCGTAGAGATATGGTTGAATATGAGGGGCAAATGAGTGTAGATGAACGAGTGTAGTCATTGTTACTAGGACGATTGTTCCTTAGAAATAGCATTTATTAAAAGCCTAATAGTAACTTAGGGATCTGTAGATTTACGTAGAATCCGAACTACGTCGTATTATTTTGATTTTCAGCTAAGTGTGACACTCTTTTGGGTACACGGTGAAATTCCACAGAGTTAAAGATAATTTCTTTTAATATTTTTAGGTCCATTAGTAGGGTAAACGTTCATACCAAGCCTTTGTAGTAAGCCATCTAGCTGCTTTGAAACACCCTCTACTTGCACGGTGCAACACCTGTTTTACCACCTTTTACCTATGCTAAAGGATTCTGACACGTCTCTTTTGTTTTATTTATTGCATGTATATTTTTCTACTAAATAAAATATAAATAGTTAACTTAAAAATGTAGTTGAACATGTCAATATGAAAAAGTCAAAAAAATAAATTATAAAAACTCAAATAATATAGGATAATAAAGGTCCATAAATATCAGGTTTCCATTTAAAAATGTAGTAATCTATAATTAAATATTTTAATGTGTTAAGTTACTTTTTCTGATCGGTTTAAATATTCAAATAATGTTTCACTCTCAGTCTTGAGAAGTAAATACATTTAAAATGCTCAATCCTACTTAACAAACTTATAAAGCATTTTCTCCATACCTCAAACCCTCTTGAATTTATACATGAATTTAAAGTTTATAACTAATTTGTACGCTTGAATATGTTTAATGTAAATGTATATTAAATTATTGAACAAAGGTTGAATTCACGTACATGAAAGTCACGAATTTTTAATTCAGGGTAGAGTTTATTAATTTCTACCGAAATTCGGGTATCTAGTTTAACGATTGCTAATAACATTACGAAAATAACGTGACGAAAATTGTTATCTTGCCAAATATAAGAATGAACGTCATTTACATGAAGCGTGCCTTGAACTGTTGGTTTGGGGTTGAATGTAATTTGAATAATCATAATATTGATTCGGTTATATCACTAAAAAACTTTGAGTCCGTATAAACTTTCGTTCTGGGATCTGTGTAGAAGGGATGAAGAGAAACTGTCAACTGTAGTTCAGGTTGGGAGTTGGTAACTTTATTTGCATGCAGACGGGGCTCCCTTTGTCGGCAGATCGTCTGCTTGGTACTGTCATGTGCACCACTGAACCGTATAGTTACATTACTTTACTGCATGTATTCTCGTTTGATTAGTTTGTACTCAGAGACGGTTTTTAAGACTTGTACTGATGGATTTCCTAACCAACGATAGACCAACCTACTGGTAAAAAAACGTGTGCGGACCCACGATTTCCGGATAGCTGGCGCACGCATTATACCATACTTCACACCTCTACGAGTATCAGCTGACGGATAGTTTTTTTTCAAGCGATCGACTTAAGCATCAAATTGAGAACCCTCCCAACCAACCACACTAGTCAGCACTACTGCTGTAACACAGCTACTTGGGGGACAAAGTGTTGTGAAGATTGTAGGCCATAGGTTCTATACCTGGTCCTCTTAATACTGACATGGCGTCGGCTCAATGGTTGCCGTCGGCATGGATACTACTAGAGAAGTTTGGGTATCCATGTTTGGTGGAAGTCAGTATCCGGATGTTGTGTAGGGTTGAGAACTGAATTTCAGGCTTGTAAATTAGCTCAAAATCAGAACAGTCTCCAGAAATTTAACGGAAGAAGAGATAGATAAAGCAATTTCCGCTTTACCAGCCTCCTGCTGCTATAGCGGCTGGGGAATGTCTGTTGCATGCTGGAAGCAAAGTGAAGTAATAGCTTTACACAGTCTAAAATTTGCCAAAAGTATTCAAGAGATCAAAAATAGTAGCTGTTCTGAAGCATGGCCAAGATCCTGAACAAGTTGAAATTTATAACCCAACTTCTCTTCTTAGTGTTTGTTATAAGTTGCTAGAAGGATGTTATATAATAGAATATCACCCAGTCGTGATTTAAATGTTCTAGTTGAAAATGATGGTTTTCGCGCTAGTCTAATTTATAGCGACCAGGTCCTAGCTCTGACATCATTTATCGAGAATGAGTTTGAACATATCTACAGCTTTTATTTATCTTAATGCAGCTTTTATAGCACAGTATGGAGCATAGGTTTGTTGTTAAAGTTCTAAAGCATCCTTCTCTGTTCCTTTCTATTGCGACTTTAGGAGTCAATGCTTACATCCAGGCTAATAAAAGCTTGTCTCCGTCGTGAAGAAATCTCTCATAGACAGTTGAAGGGTGGTTTTTACTTACTCCAATTCAATTCAATTTGTGATATACATCCCAATCACAAAGTCTAGAAAATGTATATATGCAGAAAATACTGCTCTGCTTACCAACACAAGGACATCACAACCACTGAAGAAACACTCAAAAGTTATCTTGCAGCCCTCGAAGAATATTTTACAACCTAAGAAGCTAAATCTTAACCCATCAAAAACCGAAGTGACCTGCTTCCACTTAAGTAACAGGCTGGCTAACCAAACATCTTTCTAAATGGTATAAAACTCCATCATAATGATCACCCACAATACCTGGGAGTAACATTAGATCTATCACTGATGTTTAAAAGCTATCTTCAAAAAAACAGCACCTAAAATCAAAACCAGGGTAAATTTAATGTCGGAACAACTTGGGAGGGGGGGGACAATGCACACGTCCTGCGTACAACTGCTGGTCTATTCAGCTGCTGAAAACAGAGCTCCTGTACGGCTAAATAGTGTTCAAACTAAAGCGATTGATGTCCAACTTAATAGGGTCAATAGAGCTCTTAGTGGCACTCTCATGGCAACTCCACTTCCTCGGATCTCGTTACTGTGCAATATAGCTCCTCCAGAGATAAGACGCCTGGAGAGACAACTTTAAAAAATCAACAAGATCTTGAATACTCCGTATCTCCTCATTACTCAGGAGCTGCTACGTCAGAACGGTCGCTTAAAATGTCGAAACCCACCTGTAAGTACTGCTTTCCAGTTGAGCTGATCATAATACTGGCTGTGCCGTAGCGTGGAACAGTTTTGATGGACGAAGTCAGTTACCTATTAACGAACCGTAAATACATGTAGGTGGAATGAGCTCCGTCGTAGAGAGTGGACACTCTTGAATCGGTTCCGAACTGTTGGCATGCAATTCCTGGAAACATAAATGGGGATTGACAAACATAGATCAGTCATGTTAATTGGAGAAGTCTATTCAATCAATGGATCACATAGGTACATAGTACTCTCTGCACTGTTTTACGGAGGGATTAGCCAGCATACACAGAATCAGTGAGGCAGGTCTTAGGTGGATTGGACTTAGCTTTGTGACAGGAGATAACTTTAAATTTTTGAATATGCCAATCATGACTGTTGGATCTTTATCCAAATATACATCGCAGATAGTTGAAATTAACAATTGGTAGCTGACAACAAACCATACGATATCTACATTAGGTTAAGTTAGGTTAGGTTAGTGATATTTTTCATGTTAAATTTTACTTATTGCTTAGTTGTAATTGGAAAATCTGCTATAATAAATCTTTGTAAAAATAAATAAATACAATTATCCAAAAACTCTGAAAAGGTTTTGAGAAAGAATCAAACTTAGCTTAACTGACTAATTCAGTGATTCTAATGGCTGTATCTCACTATAGTTGAAAACTTGATTGTAAGTTTTATCATGAGAGGCCCAAGTCACCTGAGACAGCCCTTTTCAAACTAAACTAAGTATAGTTGTAAGTTAGTTTATGTTGTTTGCTACGAAATTAATCTCTCTGGAGTCTACAGGAGTTTAAGTCCTTGTTCAAAACATTGGTTCTTATGAGTTATTTTCAACCATATTAACATTATGGCTGACAATACTTCTGAATTTTTAATGAATTTAATAATTACAGTTTATAAAATGTTGAATTTAATTTATAGTATAAGTATGAGGGTAATGTAGTAGCTTATGTTTTGTTTTGTTATGTTTTACAAAGCAAACTATAATATCTATGATTATAAATTATTTTCAAATATACAAAAATAGCTGTAAAACTATAATATTAGCCAAATAAGTTTTGTCTGTTTTCCACTAAAGAAACCCCACAACAGACTTTGTGAGATAGACAAAGAAAGTATGTACATATACCGAAGTGCACGTCGATAGCAGCCTTTGAGTGGATAAAAGATAGCAACCAATGCAAACCCATACAGTTTTGTTTGACCTCTCGGGAATTGAACCTGTGACCCTTTGCACTAAATTGAGGAGTTCTATGTAGCCAGTTAGTCTTAAAGTAGGCGCCGAATTCATTAATTAATCTACGCAGGATCAGAGTAAGTGTAACGTTTTATATTTATTAACAGTTTGTTTGTAAACCACGTCACATTTAGTTATATTTTTGATAACTTTTATCTTGTATACTGTACCGGGTCGTTTGACCGGTACATTTCGTTACTTTTGTCATGGTCTGCCGGGCTGCCTGAGACCGCTCGTGCCCGGCGATTCACTTGACTTTGGAGGCCGTTGGCTCGGACTCGTTCGTTCCATGTTCCAGCTCTTGTCTGTCAGGTTGGCCGTCTTTTGGTTTCTTCCTTGCCTACTGAAACTACCATGTCCGGCTAGAGACTCCAAAACGTAAGTGTTCATTTTGTAATTTCTAATATCTAATCACCCTTTTGGTGAAAATACTTTTGTTTCAATGAAAATATTAATCGGGCTTAGTTGGGTTTTCAGGGTTTTGTTCAATTATTGTTCTTTGTCTAGATATTTGTTAACCTAGGTTCGAGCCACGTGCTCAATGTTACCTTTTTAGCATTAATTGCTTTTTATATCTGGTTTTATATTTAATAGTAGTTCTGTATAATGTTTTGTTGAGCCTTTTTTCAGTTGGAGTTACCGATTTACCATATTTTTGTTCATTGACAATAACCTAGCCTATCTGTGTAGTTTGATTTTCATGTCATAACCTATTGCTCCGGTATCAATAGCCTAGTTTTCAGCTTGTCATTTTTAGTTCCATATACGTAATTAATTCTTTGGTAATTTGTTAAGTTGTAATCTGTTTTAAAGCTGATTTTCCAACACAATTATTCATAGCCTAAAAATGGATCTTTTATTTTCTAGTGTGCTCCAATCATGTATAATTTTGTCTGTTCTTGTTTTGTTGTGCCATTTCATGTTATTAGTTGTTATGTGTAGTATTTTTGGTTTTGGGCTGTACTGTTTTTAATGTGCTGTGGTTTGGCCTTGCAGTCCAGGGTCCTTGAGCAGGACGTTTCAACCCTCAGCCTGTCGTCCGGGCAAAGTTCTACCTACCACACTGCGAGCCTGGCCTGGGGACCATGTGATTGAGCGAGCTCTGCCCCTCACTGCCCTCTCTACTTCTCGGGGCTATATTCTTCAGTCCTCAGGTCAGTGCGTTCCATTTTGTTTCCCGGCGGCTGAGCTGTGGGTTTGGATGGTATTATTTTAAAAGAAAAAAAAGTGAAATATAAAGAAAAAGAAAAAAAAGGTGCCGAACTATTTATTGGGGCCTAGGCCTAAAGATTGAACAAGGATTTATGAAACAGCCATGGGGGACATTGCTCTATATATATATATATATATATATATATATATATATATATATATATATATATTTCAAATTTAAGAAAAAAGAGAAAAAAACTTATATTAATATTTATTGTTATTTATTTTAGTTAGTTTTATTTGTTGTTATATTTTTAGATTTCATATTTGTTATGTCCCTATGGTTAAGTTATGTTATTTATTTATATGTTTAAGCCTAGTGATTGTTATTTATATTTTTTGTTAATTGTATTCTGGATGTCTTGAAGTGACTTTTTACTAGAACGGTACCGTGTTATATATTTTTTTTTAAATTGTTTAATTTTTAAACTCACCAAAAGGGCATTATTGTGCTTTGACTTAACTTCTTATTCGGAGCTGCCCAGGGATTCCGGCTTACTCCCTGGCCTCGGTGGAATCATGGGATGTGGGCTAAATTGCCGGGGTTATTTGGGGTTATCAAATTTGTCTCTAAATTTGTCACTTTTAAATTGTTAATTAATTTCGCACGTTTGGGTGTCTCAAGCTAGGCTGCGGATAGGCCATGTAGTTGTTAATTTTGGTATTTGTAGCGTTAAGTGTTTTTGTAGCTTTTGTCATTATCTTGTTAATTTTAGTGGTTCTTGTTATTTGATTTCAGTGCGATGGGTCTCAATACCTTGCTTTTAGTTTATAATGTTGTGTTACATTTATTTTATATTAGCCTGGCCAATTTAACATGTCATTACATTCTCCATAATTTAATTAGTAGTTACGTCTAAAAAAAACTAGAGCTCAGTAGATCTTATCTCCCTAAATGAATTATTAAGATACGTTCAATTTCATCGTTAACAAACATTATGTAAGTTACGATGAATTGTCATCGTACCGTCTGCCAGTATCCAGCCCGACGTTAAATCGCCTATCCCCTCAGCTGCAATCCAATCAACATGACCTACGAGCTAAACTGGTTAAATCCGGATTACTGAGCCGAACATCACCCAGTGGTTATCTGTGTCTGTGAGCCTGTAATTAAATTCTCTTGGTGCAAACAACAAGCTGGAATTGCCCTGTATTTGTACCTCTCCAATGACTACTGTTATTTCAGGGTGTACAATGTGAATTCATCGCTCAATGGACATATAAACTTTACGTTCTTAACTGTGTATCAGTATGATTGTAAAAAATGAAACACATCCAAATACTGTACAGAGATAATTGTCATACTCACGCTGAAAAAATGACGAGATAATAGACCTACTCATGTCATACAAGTAACGAGATAATTGAATTACTTGTGGAATACTAATAACTAGATAATTAGTCTACTTGTGTTATACAAATAGCGAGATAATTGCCCTACTCGTGGGATACAAATGGTTAGATAATTGACTTACTCGTGGTATACAAATAACGAGATAATTGACCTGCTCGTAGTATACAAATAACGAGATTATTGACCTACTCGTGGTATACAAATAACGAGATAATTTACCTACTCGTAGTATACAAATAACGAGATAATTGACCTACTCGTGGTATACAAATAACGAGATTATTGACCTGTTGTGGTATACAAATAATGAGATAATTGACTTACTCTTGGAATACTAATAACTAGATAATTAGTCTACTTGTGTTATACACATAGCGAGATAATTGCCCTACTCGTGGGATACAAATTGTTGAGATAATTGACTTACTCGTGGTATACAAATAACGAGATTATTGACCTGTCGTGGTATACAAATAACGAGATAATTGACCTACTCGTGGTATATAAATAACGAGATAAATGATTTACTCGTGGTATATAAATGACATGATAATTTAACTATTAGTGGTATAGAAATAACGAGATTATTGACCTACTCGTGGTATATAAATAACGAGATGATTGATCTACCCGTGGTATACAAATGACAAAATAATTTAACTATTCGTGGTATAGAAATAACGAGATTATTGACCTGTCATGGTATACAAATAATGAGTTAATTAAGAGTTAATTAATTGACCTACTCGTGTATACAAATAACGAGATTATTGACCTGTCATTGTATACAAATAGCGAGATAACTGACCTACTCGTGGTATACAAATTACGAGTTAATTAGCCTACTCGTGGTATATAAATAGCGAGTTAATTGACCTACTCGTAGTATACAAATTACGAGTTAATTGACCTACTCGTGGTATACAAATTACGAGTTAATTGACCTACTCGTGGTATATAAATTACGAGTTAATTGGCCTACTCGTGGTATATAAATAGCGAGTTAGTTGACCTACTAGTAGTATACAAATTACGAGTTAATTGACCTACTCGTGGTATACAAATTACGAGTTAATTGACCTACTCGTGGTATACAAATAGGGAGTTAATTTACCTACTCGTGGTATAGAAATAACGAGATAATTGACAAACTCGTGTTATACAAATGATGATAATTGACCTATTCGTGATCCCAATCTTTCTACAAATGTACGGTAATTGTATAGTACAAAAAGTATACCATGGCTTAGGTCATACCATGGGGTGGTATATCGTTATTTGTATATTTTGTTATGAGATATATATAGAGAATAAACTACTGGTTTTTGGAGTACTTGTAGTATGGAAGTAGTAGAAATATTTATACAGTAGCTAAGTGTGATGTATAGTAATAGTAGAGTAGTACTTATACATTTTTTATTTGTCCAAAACAATTAACTTTGGCATTTATATTGATCTGTAATACAAAAGAGTATTTTAGTAGTATTATAAAGCAAAGGAAATAGAAAAACATTAATATTATTTACACATATTGCCTGGTGTAAGTTCCAGTACAGATTACACACAGTCGACGAACTGAGTGACCTACTGACTGTAAACCAGCTTAGCACATGCATCAAACGTGTTTAGACGGTCTACTGTTGGTACTGTATTGTGATAATCTGAATGTGGTGTCTAATAAAGTTTTGTAGTGTGTAAAACACTTGTGTGGTGTGTAATAAACGTTAGTGGTGTAATATACAACTTTTTTGAATTTAATAAACTAGTTTGGTCGGTAATAAACTTGTGCGGTTTGTAATAAACTTGTGCGGTTTGTAATAAACTTGTGTTTCGTGTAATTAACGTGTTTGGTGTGTAATAATCTTGAGTTGCGTATGATGAACGTATGTGCTTGATAAGCTTAAGTAGTCAAATTACTTCTTATGTCATGTGTATAAGCACTAATTCAAGATTTAAATTTTTTTATTTTCAAGTTAGGGTTATTTTATTTTCTGATAAGAAGTATTTAATTTTGTATAATATAATATAACAGTTTTAATATTACAGTATATAATATAATATAAAAGTTTAAGATTTTTGTATAATATGAATTCACAATCTTTAGTAGATATAGATTTAAATCAGTTCTTTGACCCCTTAAAAGAGACAAGTTTAAATTTTATCTATACTAATATACGGAGTATGAGAAAAAACTTTGACAGATTTATTTTAGAGCTTAATAGTATAAATAACAAAATTAATATAATTATATTAAGTGAAATTTGGATTGACACAAATGAAGTTAATCTATATAATATTCCTGGTTATAATGTATTTGCCCAATGTAATAACTCGTACAGAGCTGGTGGTGTTATATGTTATGTTGATAACAAAATAGATTGCAGTAAATTAGATATGAAAATGACAGCAGCCGACACCCTACTCCTTAGTATTAAACATAACAATTTATATTTTAAAATTTTTTGTGTATATAGATTGCAAAGTGTACCTGAGGGTATTTTTTTATCAGAATTGTCACAATCCATTGAAAACTTAAACAATAATGTTATTTACATAGGCGATATTAATATTAATATAGCTGTTAACAGCCTAATTTCTAATCGCTATCTTAGTCTATTGAATAACAATGGTTTCCAGTCATTTGTAAATACTCCTACTAGAATTGCTGTATCATCAAAGAGTTGCATTGATCACATTTTTATAAGAAGTAAAGAACTCAATTGTTTTCATTCAAATGTTTTTGACAATAGTATAACCGATCACTGTATTTTAGGTCTGAAATATAATAAAAAATCTAATAATCAATCCATTGAACATTCAGGCTTTTGTATAAATGCTCCAGTTCAAAAAAATGTAGATTTTAATCTAGTTAAAGAGAATTTACAGAATGTAAACTGGAATGATGTATACTTAGAAAACAATGTAAATATATCCTTTGACAAATTTTATGAAATTTTGAATAATGTTGTAAGTCTAAGTAAGAAAAGTCAAATAAGTAATAATAAGTTTCTGAAAGCCAAATCATTGAGCCCGTGGATAACGCTAAACATTTTAAATAAATTTAACAAACGTAAAAAACTGTATAACATTTTTAAAAGAAGGCCCTACGACTCGTCATTTAAGAACTATTTTCAAAAATTTTGTTCTGACTTAAATGGTCATATTTTTAAAACTAAAAACTTATATTATTCCAAAAAATTAGATAACTGTAAAGGTGATTCGTCACAGCAGTGGAAAATAATCAATAATTTGACTGGAGGCGCCGCAAACAAAACCGTAGACCGGATTGAATTGGACAATGGGACAGTTGTCACAAACCCAAGCGATATCGCTGAGGAGATAAACAACTACCTTATCTCGGTTCAGTCGGACAGGCCTCATACTGTTGCATCAGTCACTCTCCCGCCATTGCACCACTACCCGCAATCCTTCTTTGTGGCACCTACTACTGAGGATGAAATTAAAATGATTATTAAAGGTTTGAAAAATAAAAAATCTAGTGGTTTTGACAATATAAGTGTACAATTATTAAAATTTATTGTTGATGAAATTGCACCTGTATTAGTTTATTTGGTAAATAGCAGCTTCACTAGTGGAATTTTTCCCGAAGTTTTGAAATTAAGCTCTGTTGTTCCAATATTGAAAAATAACAACTCTAGTAAATTAGATAATCTAAGACCAATTAGTGTGCTCTCAATTTTTTCAAAATTATTAGAAAAAATCATGTTATTGCGACTTCAGAAATACTTAAAAAAATTAAAATTTTTTAGTAATCACCAGTATGGTTTTATTAAAGGTAAATCAACAGAGGATGCGCTTTTGAGTGTTACGGAGGAAATTTACCAAAGTCTCAACTCTGGGCTTAAAGCTTGTGGGCTCTTTGTTGATTTCAAGAAAGCTTTTGATCTTGTTGATCATGAAATTCTTATTAACAAATTAGAATCCATCGGAATAAGAGGAATCGCTCTAAATTGGTTTTCTAGTTTTCTAGTGGGTAGAAAACAACAAGTAAAGATTGGTAACAATTACAGCTCAACTAAATTGGTCGAGAGTGGTGTGCCTCAAGGATCTGTAAGCTCAGCTGTATTGTTCCTCATATTTTTAAACGATCTTTTAAAATTGAATTTTCATGGAAAAATTAGTGCATTTGCCGATGACATTGCTCTTTTTTATTCCAATAAGAACGTAAATATCCTTGGTGAACATATAAACCACGATCTGTTACTTTTAAGAGAGTGGTGTTTAGCGAATAAAATGATAGTAAATGTAAACAAAACAAAATATATTAATTTCGATTTTAATAGCTTCGATATACCTTCTCCTATTAAATTTCATTCTGATGCCTGTGATTTAAGAAGATGTAACTGTCAGACCTTGTGCAAAGTAAACAGTTTTAAATATTTAGGCATTACTCTTGATGAAAAATTTACTTTCGAACCTCATATTACTATATTGCATAACAATTTAAGGGCATCCATTAGGAAGTTTTATTTCTTAAGAAATATTTGCAGCTCGGAATTATTAAGATCCCTTTATTTTGCTTTAATTCACTCAAAATTGCAATATGGACTGGTGTGCTGGGGTGGCACCTTTAAATATTTAATAGACAAATTAAGAATAACTCAAAACTATTTTTTGCGTATAATATTAAAAAAACCAAGAAGAGATAGTTCATTTCCTCTTTTTCAGCAATTAAATATCTTACCAGTCCAACATCTTTTCATTTTTAAAGTTTTAAGATTATTTTTTACTAGAAGTGGAAATTTGGGAAACAATTTATTACATTACAATACTCGATATGTTGCTAATCAAAATTTCCGGTTACCAAAGGTTAAAAAAGCAATTTTTCGTCACTCTTTTAGCTATTTGGGACCAAAATGTTTTAATCAACTGCCTATAAAAATAAAAAATATTTCAAACTTGAAATCATTTAGTAAAAACACAATTATTTGGCTTCTACTGAAAGATGAGATACATTTTGTTAATACAGTAGTCTAGTTGTTTATATAACAAGAAGTTTTTTTTAGTATTTTTAAATTTTATAATAAATTTTATCATTAATTAAGTTTATTTTTAAGATACCGCAGTGGCGACTTTTATATTTTTTTTCTTGTAATGCTAGACTCTAGAATGATTAGTTTCTAAGCTATTAATTTTATGTTTATTTCTTTACTGGTCACACTACTAGTAATAGTGACCAGTTTAAATTTCCAATTATTATAATGTTACTTAAAACTGTCTTTAAAAAATGGAAATAAAATTATTATTATTATTATTATTATGTAATTAGCTTGTTTAGAGTGCAATAAACGTGCGTAGTGTGTAATAAACTTGTGAAGTTAGTAATAAACTTGTCTAGTGTTAATAAACTTGTGCAGTATGTAATAAACTTAATGACATTTAATTAAGTTTATTATTGATTAATAAAAGTAAATCCCCTCCACAGTGGCCAGCGTAGTGGCTTAGTGACTAGGGCTTCGGACTTCGGAGGGTAGGGATCCAAGGTACAAATCCTCACTGAGCCAACGGTCGGTACCTAACGCACAGGCTTGCAAGCCCATGTGAACTGGCGAGTGAAGTTTTTTTTAAGAAAATAATTTTTTTTAATGTGGTACCAATGGAACAGCTCCTGGCTGTATGGTCCTCAGACTTCAGTAAAAATATACAACTGACTGCAACAGAAGTTTAACAACAAGTGTTGGTAACTGTGCATTAGTTGCTTCTTCGCAAACAAATGTTATTGTAATCCGTTGGTTATATCACATTTTAACTTAATTACCTGTTTTTTTTTTTTTTTTTATTTATGCTGAACAACCCTCAAACATAAATATATAGGTAAAGTAGAACGATAAATATTAAGAAACGTCTCTTGTAGCATCAAGAAACTCAAATTATAAATATTGCACTTGTTTGGAAACCTTATATATACAATTCATTGTTATTCACTTTACATTCATAATAAAAACATATAAATATGTTAAAAAAATATGTGGTGCAACACCACGCTAAAGCAGGTGTGGAGTTTTACTGGGGCGTGTATTTAACAGTTTTAGGAATAATATGTGGAAATTAAATTAAATTAGTTTACAAAGTTACTACAGTAATTTTACTCACTGGCCATGACTCTGACCAGTTGACCTCTATAGTCCAAAACAGCCTTTTGGCCCAAACTCAAGATTATGTTAAAAATTACATATTTATTTAAATTTTCTGTTCCTTGCTTTGTAGAAAATTCAAATATTTTTCAATAATTTGTTAAAAATGAACTAGACATATAACATAATTTTGTAACCCAAATATTCGAATGTTATCTTGTTTAAATCTAATAAAAACATTCAAACTTTGAACAATTCTTTATATTGCAAAGGTTTCCTTTTATTTACCGCTAAACGATTTTTTATGTTGTAAACTTATAACACTTATGTTTGACCTAACGTAGCTTAGTTTTAAATGTTCTTAAGAATTTAAGAACCTAGTGGAAACGGAGTTTAAGGCTTCCTGAATTAAAGTAAAATTTTTACTTGTATAATTCTTATTTTATCTGAATACAACCACTTAAGATATTATTAATGTGTTTTCCTTATTCTATAATTATTTTTAAACAGCCTCAATAATTAATTATTAAAAAATTAATTGTTTTATATTGGGTACTTAAACATCCATTTTGTTTCAATTGTGTGTATATTTCAAAAACATTTCAGTTACTAAATTATTAATTTTAAAATTAATTATGGTTTGATGTAAAACTAAATGAAAAATATGAAATAGTGCATTAAGAAATCTCCTTTGATCACTATTTACAATTTCATGGTTTTTTTATTTAAAAATCAGGTTATTCAGACGAAACTGTTATAACTCTTGTATGCACATACGAATAATAATTATATTCACGAACAAATTCACAGCACAGTAGTCCAACAAACCTGTATAATAAAATGTAAGTTCTCAATTCCTCTTAAAGGAAGTGACTTATACCGAATGTCAGTTCAAAGTACTTAGAGGTTCAACAAATTACACATCAAGAATCTCTCCAAGTAATGTATGACACTTTCTTGTTAAATACGACAACCCCCTGATAGTCTTGATCTGAGAGAACGGTGTTTAATATATCCAGAGGACATATTCATAGTCTGTTCTCTAACTCTTTCCTCTTTCTGACTGGCACTTGAGGAGACCTTTGTTAACTGTTACCTTTATTTAAAATTGTGATGGTAATAAATTATAATTAATAATAATAGGGGGAGAGGTTATATTGTATTGTAGTATTCCATTCAAAAATAAATTATGGTACGATCAGTAATTAATAGTTGTTTTAAATTATTTAAGAAACAGAAAGAAAGATGATCATCAACAAAACCGTGTACAAGTTTAATTAGTAACTCCCTCACAGTTATAAGGTATGACGTCATCGCCTACAATGTCCTTAATCGACACTTATTCAGTGCACTATCGCATGCGACCTTCGTTCTTTTCTATAGCTAAACGAAGTACAATCTTGCTATCTGAACTGGCACAAACACTGACCTCCCAGCTACGACAGCTGCCGTGTTAGTTTCCTTTGTAAGATCAAACTAACAAAGGACTTTAAATTAATAAAGAATGTTAATTAGGTTAAGGACTTGCCTTACTAGTGAGTGTAATAAGACAAACTTATGGTAAGAAAATTATTTACTATTTTTAGAGAGGAAAACCAATTTTACCAATATTGCAAAGACAGTGTAGAAAACCAGAGTGACGAAATTGTTGTACTTTCAAGGTCACTATCTAACTACAATATATTAACACTTCCTGGCAGACCAAAACTTGATTTATATAAAACTTGTAAGGTTAGGTTAAAAAATTTTCTGTTATGAACTTTTTGATTTTATTCACCACAGAGTAATGTCACGTAATATTTGTGCTAGGAGTAAGGCTAATGTAAAAATCCTACAAGTTAGAGTGCAAGGGGAGGGGGTGATTTAGAGGAGGGGAGGAAGTCCTGAGACAGCAATGGCCTACTAACACACCAGGCACTCATCCTTGACTAACACTCGACCATCATCACCAACCCACTCATACTGTATGGTGATGATGACCCCCACCCTCCCATGGACATACGGAGCCGATGACTCTCCCACCGTGTAATAAACGTACGAACAATGATCCACCCATTCATAGACTACAAAGATGATACTCCCACCGTCTTATAATCGTATGGAGACAATGACCGTCCCACCCGCCCATAAACGTATGAGGATGATGACCGAAAACTATTGGAAAAAATAATTCAAGTTCATTCTTTGGGAAATTAATCACTACACCACATATGCAGTAAGTCTTTTACTATTCATTTATTATTATTAATTAAATATAAACTAACAAAAATTAATATTTTACCAAGAGAATTTTTAATACTCTGTAAATTCTGTTATTTACTAAATATGTGAAATTAAGTATGGTGTACCTCAGGGATCAGTATTAGGTGCTATCCTTTTCTTAATATACATTAATGATCTCTGTTGTGGAAATTTTCACGGGCGTCACTTCATTTGCAGACGACACTGCTTTGTGTTATGTAAATAATACATGGGAGGACATTGAGCATCAAATAAACTCTGACTAAGAGGCTATTCATTGGTGGTTTTTCAAAAACAACATGGTATTAAGCTCGACTAAGACTAGTTATTTAAATTTCTGTTTAAGAGGAGAAGCTTCTTTTACAAATCAAATAATATCTATATGTCTTGATTGTATTTGCAAATATAGGGTGTGTAATGTGGACTGTGCTGAAGTGAAAAGCGTGGAAAGCATAAAGTACTTGGGTGTTGTTCTAGAAAAAGGGCTTACATGGAAAATTCATGTACTAAATTTAAAGAAGAAACTTAATAATATTTTACGCTTATTCTACTTTTTACGTAGCCTTTGTAATAATGATGTATTGCGAACGTTATATTTTTCTTTGGTACACAGTAGACCGGACTATGGTATTGCATGCTGGGGGGGAACGTATATTTCAAACCTAAAAAGTTTAATGACAAGTCAGAAACAGTTTGTTAGATTAATATTAAGGAAAAATAAAACTGAAGCATCTTTTCCTCTGTTCTGTGTATTGAAAATATTACCATTAAGATACATGTACTCCTATAAAGTTTTGACAATATTTTACATTCGAAGTCGGAACAGTACACAATTGAGCATCCACAAATATAAATTACGCAATTCAAAAGATCTGTACGTCCCTAAGCCAACCAACACATATTTTACAAAAACGTTTGACTACCAAGCTCCTAAAATGTACAACAAACTGCCCAATGAGATTCGGAATTGTAAAACTATTAAAAGTTTTGCAAAATCTTTAAGAAAGTAGTTATTTCCTATTGATGAAATAGAGCAGATCCTATTTCTGTAACTTTCAACCAATACATGATATCGACCTTTAAAATTTAATATTTATAGGCTCAAGCTACTCTCTGTTGGTAATTGCCTTAACAATATATTAAATTTAAATTTATATAAAAACTATGTCAGCTAGGATTAAAGTTTGGAACTATGTTTTGTTTATTTTTTTGCAGTTTTATTCATTGTTCATAGCCACAAATGTGTATAAATAGGAATGTTTCTGTACCTCCAAACAGGCTTAGCCTTGGAGGCCTATATTTTCGAAACATATTTATGGGTTATTATGCATGTATGTATGTAATGTTTGTAGATTTGTTTTGGAAATAAACATTTATTATTATTATTATATCAATTTAGTAAATAAAAATGTCACAACTGTTCCATAAGGATGGATTCGTTTTAATTGTCTTCAGTTTCAGAACATTCCTCCTCTTCTAAAACCTCGTACAAAGTACTCAGCACAGGTTTGAACATTCGGGTCGGCAAGTACCTCATCTGTATCAGCTGTTCCAAGAACATTATGTCCATGGTTGGCTCGACATACTTGGGTACAGGCCGATGGCTGTGGAACGACTTCTCAAACAGCTCCACTGGCTGACTGTTTCTTCTCTTAGCGACGTGGCCAAAACACAGCTTCAGCAGTGACACTCTCTTTTTGTATTTTACAGCAATCTTGCTGAACAAAATGAAAGAGCTGTTAGTGTCTCTTTTGACACTTATTTCGCAACTTTTTTTGTCATTTACAGTCCTAATGGAATTTCTAGGTTTACCACTGTTACGGACGTGAACTGCGAAAAAACAATTTTTAAAATTTGGTTTCTCGTGGAATTTATTAATATTCGTTTTTGTTCCGCTCCACTTGCTGCTTCTTAGAGTGCTGTTACTTCTGATTTCTCCGCAACTGTAAACAAAAAACGTTTTGTTAAGGTTTGTTTTGCAAAAAATGTTAATATGCAATAAAATGTTCTAATTCAAAATATCTTGTGAGAAAATTAGTTAAATATCAATGTGGACATGCAATAACCATTCTATCATAGAAGTAAACTTTATAGGCCTATATTTTAAAGTTTTCAACGATCCCTGATTTTCTAATTAAATGAATTTTTAAACACTTTTAAACATTTGTATAGGCCTACTATGAGGGATACATATTTTTTATTAATATATATATATATATATATATTCTTTAACGTTCACTACGCATTCCTAACTCACTTGGGTGATGGCCACCGGATGCCACGACTCGAGGAGCTTGCATGATTGTTTGCATGCTAAATAAAGTAGGCCTAAATTTAAGAATTCTTTCTCGGTCAGAGCACCCAGATCGTTCATAAATTAATTGTGTTCGATATTTGAATAAGTCGCAAACTTACACTTACATTTCATACTGAAGTGGATTCTGATCATATTTTTGTTCCTCTTTGGAAATATACCTACATAATGTTGCTGAGTTGACATGTTCTATTTGTTGATTAGGTTCAGACTTCAAATCTGAAATCAAAATAGCCTATTAAAGGAGATTAATCCAGTGTCAGGAGGGAATTGTAAAAGTAAAAATAAAAATTTGAAAGAAAATTTAAGGATAGTTTCTTAAAAATATGGATATAAACGAGATAAAACTGTCTACTTCCTTAAAAAGTTCTTTTTAATTTAAGGTAATTTACTATATAATTAAAGAAACACACCAAGACAACGCATTAGCTGTAGACGCACGCCTGTGCTGCTGTCTAACGGTGAACGTCTCAAATAACCACTCATACTTCTGTTTGACCTTTTGTTAATTAGTTACTTCAGTGTCTAGGGTAATGAAATAAATTACAAATATAACTTTATATTTGAAAAATATATTAAGTGTGTTTAATGATACGTGTTTCAATCGAACATTAAATTACCAAGAAATGACATGCGGAAGGGCTAAAGTGTTATAATAGGTAATAATAAATACCAGACGTTCATAATAAAATATCTACTTAGATCGTACAAAGCAAAGATAAAGATAACAATATCAATATGCTTGAGCTGTTAATGTTTTACTCAGAGAACAATACTATTGTACTGTGATAATATTTACCATTGATGAAAATGGAAATGAATACAAATATCAACCTGTTTCACAGAGAAAAACAAACCAACAGTGGTCGCTTTCTTGTGGCTGCAGCAAACGTCTGTAATTTGACCATAATTAGGTTAGATCTTCATAAATCTGTACTAATAATTAGTACGTTATCATTGAGGGTTTGGATCGGAATAAAGGAAGGTACGGACAACGGTGCTGTCCCTACGGCAAACTTGAGAACTACTCGACGTCCATTCAACGCACGATTGGATATGATCTCTGTTTCTTTCTTCTCTGTGGAAATGCTAAATATGATAAATGTTGCATTTTATAGAAATATTAATGTCACTATACAAACTTGATATTTTACATGTTTTAAAAGTAAATGTTTAAAATTCTAGTTATTGATTTGACCAAAATAACTCACTTTCAGTTTAAATATTTCAAATACCTGGTGGACTGCTGGGCGTGGTACCGTTGTCCAGCTGAGATGGGCTCTTCGTTTGTTTTTGAAGACGCCGGATCAACTTTTCTAACACCTGGGAAAATAGCCGTTATGAAATATTTTCAAATATGTAATATGTCCTTAATCTTGTAAACATGTTGCATCAATAACTATATTACATGCACCTATTGGAAATCTGGAATTTAAATAATGGGTGTACTTAAGCTAGTAAGTATTTTAATTTATGTAGAAAATTGTAAATGAATAATCAAAACTAAACTTAGTTTTAATTTAACCTAAAAACTGAGGTTTTGATATTTTTAGAAACAAATTTGTAACTGACCACTCCACCGATCAATTTGTCGTTCATCTCGTATGACGACGCTATGCTGTGAGATTAAGTTATTATTAAGCATTTTCAATGACATTATTGTGTAATTGACCCGTCTTGGCTTCAGAGCGCTCTTACAGCAAATGCTGGAACTACAAGGGGTTTGAGAATACTACAGCCAATCGCGTGACGATGTAAGCCAGCCGGTTGCACTACGCCTTTACGTCTTGCATTTTTGCCACGTTCCGGTTCTGTAAACACTCCTGTTGTTGAACCTACTGATTTTTATTGAGAATTTGAATGTGAGTAAACTTATTATGATCGTGAAATGTCTTAATATTTATGTTGTTTTTACGTTTCGTTTCCTATTGTTTATAGATTATTCATATTATATTATATATTTAATATTTCAATACATTATTTGTTTCTTTTTTCTATTGTATTATCGTTTGAACCAATTTAAAATGTCTATTCAAGTTTTTTTTTTTTTACTTGAACATGACCTAGTAGTATTTGTAATTATATTGAATGAAATTGTAGTTACCAACTCTAATTTTGTTCAATGTAAAAATATTTAAGTGAAACTATTACAGTTTTTAATTTAAAAATGATAAGAAGAAAATACACGTACGGAGGAGGTATTGATCCACCCGCTCACCCATATGTGTACGGTGGTATTGATGTACAATGGTACTAACCCACCCATATACGTACAGTGGTACTCCCTCTATACCTCAATAGCCAGGTATAGAGGGAGGGAGGGAGGGAGAGAGGGAGAGAGGGAGAGAGGGAGAGAGAGAGAGAGAGAGAGAGAGAGAGAGAGAGAGAGAGAGAGAGAGAGAGAGAGAGAGAGAGAGAGAGAGAGAGAGAGAGAGAGAGAGAGAGAGAGAGAGAGAGAGAGAGAGAGAGAGAGAGAGAGAGAGAGAGAGAGAGAGAGAGAGAGAGAGAGAGAGAGAGAGAGAGAGAGAGAGAGAGAGAGAGAGAGAGAGAGAGAGAGAGAGAGAGAGAGAGAGAGAGAGAGAGAGAGAGAGAGAGAGAGAGAGAGAGAGAGAGAGAGAGAGAGAGAGAGAGAGAGAGAGAGAGAGAGAGAGAGAGAGAGAGAGAGAGAGAGAGAGAGAGAGAGAGAGAGAGAGAGAGAGAGAGAGAGAGAGAGAGAGAGAGAGAGAGAGAGAGAGAGAGAGAGAGAGAGAGAGAGAGAGAGAGAGAGAGAGAGAGAGAGAGAGAGAGAGAGAGAGAGAGAGAGAGAGAGAGAGAGAGAGAGAGAGAGAGAGAGAGAGAGAGAGAGAGAGAGAGAGAGAGAGAGAGAGAGAGAGAGAGAGAGAGAGAGAGAGAGAGAGAGAGAGAGAGAGAGAGAGAGAGAGAGAGAGAGAGAGAGAGAGAGAGAGAGAGAGAGAGAGAGAGAGAGAGAGAGAGAGAGAGATGAGAGAGAGTGAGTGTCACACGCAGAACACTTGGCAAAACCGCCTGTCAGAGCTTCACTAAAATGCTACTAAGCGTGCTCATGTCAAGTCGAGACATTTATTTAATAAAGTATAATAAATGCATAAATTATTCAAATCATACCTCTTCCCACGCAACTTGTTGTTTTAGTCTTTGTTTGGCCACATGACTACTTTTTCTTATTTGTAGTTGTCTTTCCTCCGCTTTTGATTTGAAACACTGGAATAAAGAATGTACATATTAAGCACTAACTCATTGTTTGTCACTATCATAAGCTATTCGGTTAAAAAAAATAAATAAACAAATACATAACTCACGTGAAACTATACATAACTCACGTGAAACTGTACATAACTCACGTGAAACTATACATAACTCACGTGAAACTATACATAGCTCACGTGAAACTATACATAACTCACGTTAAACTATACATAACTCACGTGAAACTATACACTACAACTTAAGGTATAGTTTGACTCACATGAAACTATACACTACAACTTAAGGTATAGTTTGACTCACGTGAAACTATACACTACAACTTAAGGTTTAGTTTGACTCACATTAAACTATACACTACAACTTAAGGTATAGTTTGACTCACGTGAAACTATACACTACAACTTAAGGTATAGTTTGACTCACGTGAAACTATACACTACAACTTAAGTTATAGTTTGACTCACGTGAAACTATACACTACAACGTAAGGTATAGTTTGACTCACGTGAAACTATACACTAAAACTTAAGGTATAGTTTGACTCACGTGAAACTATACACTACAACTTAAGGTATAGTTTGACTCACGTGAAACTATACACTACAACTTAAGGTATAGTTTGACTCACGTGAAACTATACACTACAACTTAAGTTATAGTTTGACTCACGTGAAACTATACACTACAACTTAAGGTATAGTTTGACTCACGTGAAAATATACACTACAACTTAAGGTATAGTTTGACTTTAATGTCAATCAGAAAATAATTTTCCATAATCATTAAAATGGAGGAGTGTTATAAATTGGTTTCAGCTGCATATTATGCACACAAACTTGTGGGCGCATTGTTTGAAAATCAATTTTTATGAAGGAAAAAAAACTAGTGGTAGTGAAAAAAGTGGTGAAAATGAAATACTGGGATTAAACGAACGTTCACACTTTTTAACTAATTAACATAAACACCACTAGCAAGAATACCGATTTTCGACAAAATAAATTGAACGAAAGAAAAAGTGTTTACGCCAAATACTATGTACATTGCATTAACCTGAAGCATTTTATTTGTGCTAAACATCAATATGATACCCTAATCTTCAAAGAACAGTAACTGATACATTTAACAAAAAAAGTGAGTTATGTTAGATTAATTTCACAGTAAGTTACCTATTATTATCAGATAAAATTTTACCACCAAAATTGTAAGTAAATAACCTTAACTATATCATACTACCATTTTATGTGTATGGATGCGTGGGTGGGTCACTACCGGTATAAATGTATAGATAGTATGATGAGTGAGTTAATACCACTGTACATAAATGTGTGGGTGGGTCAATAACTCTATACGTGTATGGTTGGGCACAGAGAAATTTTACTACTTAACGTAGGAAGCTGTAACTGATATTTTTTTTTGTAGGATTATATTTGTGTTAAAGAGAAAAATTACATAATAATGTACATAGTTTATAATGAAAAACCCCTTTTCTTTTTTTATTTTTGTCAAAAATTTATATCTCCTGTGGGAAATTCCTATGGTCTCATGTTCATGAACCTGTGGGACCTGTATATTCTATATCTACCAAATATTTTGTTATTACATATCAAAGTCTCACAGTTGGTTACAGGCTCAGGGCTTTATACTACCAAACAAGGTGTGGCCCTTTGTTTAAAGTACCTT
This sequence comes from Stictocephala bisonia, assembly GCA_035578905.1. NCBI lineage: Eukaryota > Metazoa > Arthropoda > Insecta > Hemiptera > Membracidae > Stictocephala > Stictocephala bisonia. The sequence continues at coordinate 282,253 of JAQJVL010000714.1, forward strand.
CGGTGTTATTATAAGTGTTTTACAGCAGAATGTCACTAAATAACCTTAAGGAGTGCTCAGGCATAACTTATTACAAAACGGTGGTTTATTCAATGATCAAAGACATATTTTTTATGATTCGGTGCGTTGTTATTTATTGTAATTTTATTTTTAGTAGAACAATTTTCAAGGAAATAGCGAACAAAACGAAAAGTTTCCACTAACTCCTGCAATGTTTTACGGGTTGACAATGGGCCAAGTTTGTGTGTTTGTTAGCAGAACAATATATATTTACGGTAATGTGTTCTCGGTATTATTTATGATTGTAATTGGAACAAACTTGAAACAGAATAAATCTGTTTGTAAAAGTCAGCCTATTCGATATTTAGGAAATGATTAAAAAAGCAAACAAATACGAGTGATTTAATGTTGTTTTATCGTCTATTACTATGAAATAATATAAGTTACTTATCAAAAATAATAAGAGTATCTCAGTGCAGTGTTGTACTTAGGGTGGTAATGACCCACCCACCCACCCTTACATGTACGGTAGTGATAACCCACCCACGTTCACGGCGGTTTAAACTAACGAGTTATGTTCTTATAACATTAGTACAGTTCTTAAACATTCTTCAATCCCTCATTCACTGTCGTGTGTAAGGGTGGGTGGGTAGTTACACTAGGAGAGGAACACGAAACGGTTTCAAGGTTTCTACCCACAGTAAATAAAATGGCTCTTACCATAAAACCTAATCAAAAAAAGGGAATTTTAAAAGTATCATGAAATTGATTTATAAAAAAGAAAATACAGTTACAAATTTTTCCAAACACCATTTTCAATTGAGCTTCACTTTAAATAACATTATATATGAAAATTAAACTCAATTAAAAATAAAAATATTGTTAGTACACGAGCAGGAACATAGAAAGGAATTTACTTACGCAAATTGCGAGCATGAAAACAATTGATAATACAGCTAAAACTGTTTGAAAGAAGATTTGGTCAAAGTCACTGGCATCCATGGTGGAGAAAAATCTGAAAATTTAAAATTGTATTTTACATTAATTTTTCTGAAAAATTGTATTAAATATTTGTTATATACTAAGTTTTCTTATAGGAAATAATACTAACACCACTCAGCAGAGAGAAGCGATTAGGACAAATATTTTAAAATACAACTGCATATAGCCATATACTTTTGTTTCACATTCACTGTCGGTTCAATTTATAAGTTGACAGTTTATGAAACGTCCCTAAATATAATTAGCACAATGTAGTCAAATAATGTAAAATGTCGTATATTTTAGCCAGAATTTATAGTAATTCTTTTTAAACGTTTAACTAATACTTCAATATATAATCTGAAAAAATACTTCTGTTATAATGGTTTACCATTTTACATTTACTGGCAGGTAGCATTTAAATTGATGTATTGAAATTGACAAAAAAGGTTTTTGTTATTTTTTAATTTCCTTCCAATAAATTTACTTAGCTGAATTATAGACTGAATATTATTTCAAACTCTAACAAATCGTTCATGTTTGCTAAGTTATGAAAGGTTTACCACTTAGAGAAACATTATATTTCATTTTTTGTTTGACTAAGACAATTGTGATAAAAAAATTTTGTACTCATATACATACCTGAATGCTAATGTTCTTTACAAAAAAACTTGATTTTGTTACTACATACGTTAAACTTATTGAAAAAAAGCGTGTCTCGTTTCTCTAATAAGCTTCTGGAGACATATTTGAAAAATAACTTTACTTACTTTATTTGCTTGCTTTGCTTTACTACTAAGAGATGAAATTAATACATTGTTTTATTAGCAGAAGCAAATAAAACCGGTATTTATATGATATATTTAGGCAAAGAAGGCTATGTTTAGCCTTCAATACTAGTCTAGAAGAACATATTATATATAGCAAGATAAACTTAAAAACATTAATTCAATAAAACCAATTTATTCTGATCAATTATTTAAATAATTCTATTGATATAGATTAATTTACTTCATAGAATATTTTGTTATTATCATGCCTTATTAATTGAAAATAAGCAGAACTTTTATAAATAAAAGATTTGGGAAGAGTGAATGCACAATATGAAACGAAGAACGCCGTGAGGTATTGTGGGTAGGCAATATGAACACTGTAGCTATATTGCGTTCTACAATGGCAGGCGTTCTCCTCATACAGCCCTTTGTCACGCATTACAAACACAAGACTAATGATGGACTGTGTCGTTCATGTTGTTGTGTATTATGAAGAGCGCCGTGAGGTATTGTGGATAGGCAATATGAACACTGTAGCTATATTGCGTTCTACAATGGCAGGCGTTCTCCTCACACACAGCCCTTTGTCACACTTCAAAAGGATTACGTTAAGTGGGTGGCCGGACCAAATTTCATGAGTAAGTTGAGCAGGTGTGTGTAGTTTTGAGTACGCCTACGTTGGTTGGGAGGGAAGTACCCTGAATCGGTGAAAAAACCTTGTTCATGAAAGCTGTTTGGGTGGGAAATCAAACCTTGTTCATGAAGGATGGTTTGGTGGGCATTCGGTCATTTTTTATGATAGATGGTTGGGTGGGTAATAGGCCTTGTTCATGAAGGATGGTTTGGTGGGCATTCAGTCATTTTTTATGATAGGTGGTTGGGTGGGTAATCAAGCCTTGTTCATGAAAGATAGTGGGAGGGCGTTCAATCATCGTTCATGAAAGGTGGTTGGGTGTGTAATCAAGCCTTGTTCATGAAAGATGGTGGGAGGGCGTTCAATCATCGTTCATGAAAGGTGGTTGGGTGTGTAATCAAGCCTTGTTCATGAAAGATAGTGGGAGGGCGTTCAATCATCGTTCATGAAAGGTGGTTGGGTCGGTAATCAAGCCTTGTTCATGAAAGATGGTGGGGGGGGCGTTCAATCATCGTTCATGAAAGGTAGTTGGGTGTGTAATCAAGCCTTGTTCTTGAAAGATAGTGGGAGGGCGTTCAATCATCGTTCATGAAAGGTGGTTGGGTGGCTAATCAAGCCTTGTTCATGAAAGGTGGTTGGGTGTGTAATCAAGCCTTGTTCATGAAAGATAGTGGGAAGGCGTTCAATCATCGTTCATGAAAGGTGGTTGGGTGGGTAATCAAGCCTTGTTCATGAAAGGTGGTTGGGTGGGTAATCAAGCCTTGTCCATGAAGGGCCGGTGGGCGAGTGTAATACAATGTAGTTGATACAACAAAGGTTCTGAGTTTTACGTTGTAATAAGTGCAACTAATTTTCCATCTTTGTTTTCCTTATATTTAAGTTATTTATAAGTATTTAATTTAATATTCTTCATTTGAGTTTATACTTCAAAACATACATTGTAATTCATTAAAAATCCAATAGGATTTGCTGGCATATTTAATGAGGTTGCATTCTATTGTACCATTTTAACATAACCAATGAAGCTGACTAGAACGCATTTTACATTTGTAAACTAATATATAATATAGAACAATTTGAATGTACAAAGTGCCCAATTCATGGGTTTGCAGTTGCCCGGTTGTAGTTATAATATACACATCAGATTACACTCACTCAACTGAAATAACATCGTGTATTTCTTGTATAGGTTAGTTTTGAAATTAATCAAATTAAATATTTTTTTTATATACTAACACGTGCAGAAAAACAGCGAAAATATAATAAATATATTCTTACAATACCAATACACCATTTTATTATGTTTTTCCCTAAAACTGCTTAGAGTAGCTCTAAATCTGGTCTGGTGTATTAACCCTTAAAATAATTATTGTTATTCTACGATTTCAGAATTTGTGTAGTAAACAACCACTTTCGTATTGTAATTTTATAAATTATTATTGCTGTTTTATTTCTGATTATATCCTAGATATGGACACAAATAACTAATTTATCTGAAGTAGCCTAAGACATTTTATTGCCATTTGAACAACACATGTTCTCATGGCCTTAAGTCGACTTACTCGACGTTATTCTTTTTTTTAATAAAACATTCAGTGGCTGATTTATTGACGATGACTCAATTTTTTTTTTATTAAAGTTGTCATCGGACTACAATGAACACCCTTTACATTCATTCATTACTAAATTAATGATCATAGAGATATGAGTGAATATTAGGAAAGAATGATTGAGATCAGTGTGTAGAAGAATGTCGACTGTTCCTTGGAAAGAGCCCTTTATTAAGAGCCCAATATCCAGAGTAACTAAGGGATCTTTAGGTTAACGTGGAATCCAAACCACATGGTATTAGTCTGATTTTTCAGCTATTTGGCAGACCTGATGCTGAGTTACTGATGCTAAATAATATCCGGACCCTGACCGTCATCCAATATGGACACCACAAATTTCTCTAGTAGTGTCCACGTCGATAACCATTTGCGGACGCCATGTTGGTATTTAGAGAGGACCGAGCATAGAACCTATGCCTACAATATTCACACACCCCAAGTGGCTGGGTTACAGCACTACGCCGACAGTAAGCAGTAACTTGCCACTATGGTTATATGTTATATAGAATACTACCTGTCTCTATTGTATTCTAAATTCGTTACTTACTCATAATAAACATTGAATTTTACTACATTAAAGCTGCAACAAATCTGGATCAAACTAGATAAAAAAGAAAATTTTAAAACTGTCATAATACCGGAATTGAATTTTACGTTTCCATGGGAATGCGTTTTCATTGTTACTATGCATTCTCTCAAACGGCACCTGTAGGACTCGTAGTTACAGGATTAAAATCATGTTATATTTAGGAGCGTGGACAGTCATTTTGTGGATGGTAAATGGAACGTAGGTGTTGGCAGGGTGGATGGTCCACTATGTGGTGTATGTGAAGAGAGGGTGGGAGGATCACAAAGTAACAAGTGCTAGTGAGAGTAGATTAGTTAAGAGACCACTTTATGTGTATGGGTGGAGGGTCATTACCCGTGCATGTGTATAGATGGGTTGGAGGGTTAGTAACACTGCATGTGTATGGACGAGGTGTTATTACCACTGCATGTGTATAGATGGGTTGGAGGGTTAGTAACACTGCATGTGTATGTGGGGGAGAGATGGTTAATAACACTGTGTGTGTATAAGTGGGTGGGGAAGCTTCTCATCTGTGAAAATCGAGCAACAAGACGCCACAGTTAAGACAGCACAAAATTAACTGTTCGACAGTCATTATATAGGGTCTTTACATACATTTGTTTAAATAAAGGGACGTGCAGTGTTGCCAATAGTTCTGCGTTTGACAGACAAAATGTGATGCTATAATTACAGCTGACTGACATCGTCACACCATTGGTCCGTAGCGTTCGCAAACTTCTCGTAGTTCCAACATTTGCTGTAAGAGCGCTCTGAAGTCAAGTCGTGACATTTAATTTATAGATATTACTGAGACTACAAAACAGTTTAACATAATAATATTCACGTGTTTTTTGTATTAAATCATAACTAAGCAATTTTTTTGCTTACACAGATAACTGATAGTAAATTATTTGTATAAGCTTAGTAGATCTCGAATTATTTTGAGAGTAATATACAATAAACATTTTTAACTTGTTACTCAACCTGACTAAAGTGTCTCCTTAGAAGAACGAGCCCTTGAAACAGGACTGTCTTCCCTAAGGACCCTCCAAGGCTCTCATCATGTCCTTCAAACTGTTTACAGAGTGATTTGTATGAATATCTGTACTTTGAGCTTGTTGCTTTGGTTAAAACCTACCATCCAGTTTTTAAGTAAATTTTTACATTTAAATAGGTTTCTTTCAGCTAATTAATTTTAATTTTGTTTTGTTATATTTTTAAAGCTACTTGTAAATATTTCATGACTGATTATTTTAATGCTTGTCGTTGATTCTTTCTCTTTCTTTTACAATAATCATTCAGCTCAATTTAACACCTTATTTTGCTCCTAAAAATTTCAAACGTATTAACAGACTTTATTTTTTAGCTATGTACTTTAAACAAAAAGTGATAATGATAGTTTTACTATAAAGTTACCTTTAATGTTAAGCTGAAGTTTCCTTTAGGAAAATAGAAAGTTTATAAATAGATGGATCACCTTTATTAACGATGTAAGCCTTTTCTGGTGAGAACTTATCACTTTATCACATAAACGCCAGCAATCCAAAAGTGCAAACATGTTTTCGTGTTCAAACTTGAATTTAATATGAATTTCAAATTTATGTTCGTCAATCAAATGCTTATATTGCACCAATTTAAATGAAATGATCAATATATTATCATGATTAATAATATTATTGTTGAGATTTTTTTATTTTTATATTAGAAAGAAAACAAAACCACATTTCGAGAAAATCAAAACTCGGAAAACATACCCCAAGGTGTGAGGTCTTAAACATGCATTTAATATAATACTTTCAAACCACAGTTCTGAGGTTAAACAAGAAATAATTTAGGTTATTTATTAAAGAGAAATACTTCTTTGTGATAAATTATGTGTTCAATCAAAATAAAATGTCAGGTTATGTACTGACGACCACAATATTTAACAAATTTTAGAGTTCTTTTTAAAACGAGCAAGAAATGTCAATCAGTAAAATTGTAACAAAAAATGAATTCGGTCGATTGAATAGAACATACGAATAATAAATACAACACAATTTTTGTACTCAAAATAACTTCAAACTGGTTAAAAATTACTGACTGTCGAAGAGTAAAATAAAATCGTACGAAACATACTGGGACAGAAAGAACGATGGTTCACTACAGACGATTTACGTTGGGCAACGTCTGGAATATGTTTATTAATTTTAAAACTATTAAAAGAAAAGTAATGAAACTTTGTAGTTATGTACATGTCCCTATACCAAATATATGAACATATTTTACTTGTTTTTTGCATATCCAGGGGATGGCCCATGAAGGAAGTCTTAAAAATGTTAATTGTAAGCCTACCTCGAGTTACACCTCATTTTAAAGGTCTTTGTTTGTACAATACAAAAATACGAATCTGGGGTCAAAAGGACGACCAATTCACAAAATACAGCGATTCAAAGAATTTAGTGTCATATTACTAATTCTTCTCAGCTATACGGCTATTTATTTAACAGTTACAGGTCCCTGTTGCTGAGTATGTTGTTGATTATTAACAATCGCAACAAACAACTGCGTTATAAAAATAGCTATGCTATTTCACCAGGATAAAAATAAGAAAAATTTATTAAAACACTTTCGACAGTAGGTTAACCTAAAATAGTTTAATAATATTACTATAGTTATTTGTTACTTATTTTTGTAAAATTTAATTTCTCATGTTCAGTTAGATAAATTATAGCTCTACGCAGCAATAGATAATAACTATCTTATCTTTGCCTTGTGCAGTGTTAGTTATATGACATTAAATTCTTTTAGAGGTCATCCTTTTTACCACAGTTTTGCACTCTTGTGTTTTACAAACAAAGGCCTTTAAAATGAGATATAACTTGAGGTAGGCTTACATTTAAAACTTTTAAGACTTCCTTCATGGGCCATCACCTGGCTATGCAAAAAAAAAAAAAAAAAAAAAAAGAAAGTAAAATATGTCTAAATGTTTAGTATAGGGATATGTACATAACTGCAAAGTTTCACTACATTTCTTTCAATGGTTTTGAAATAATAAATATATTCAAGACTTTTGCCCAACCCTGTTTAACTAAAAGGGTTGTTCGATGTGATAAAGTCTAATGCTATACAAAACCTTACTCCATAAATAAATTTCATTTTTGTAGGTGAAATTATTGTACATTTTCCCCAAAATGACCGGTGGTTGTTCTTCCCACTGTTGAAGTGGACAGTCTTACGGTAAAGGGTACACTCAATATGATTCTTGATAAGTGTACTCTATGGTGGACTTATGATAGCTGAGTTTGGCTATCATAAGTCATGTATGTCTGTCTGTCTGTCTGTCTGTCTGTCACAGATTATTGATAAGTGTACTCTATGGTGGACTTATGATAGCTGAGTTGTGTGCTAGCGAACCAAGATCATTCTCTTGAGATGAGTGTGTTTGGTGACGGGTAGTGCGGGTCAGTATAGGGGGCGTAAACGTGTGTTTTTACAATTTTAATTTGCATTCGAGGTAATTACTGAGTAATGGTTTTTGCTGAGTTCTAAGGCAAATTCAGTTCCTTCAATATTTTAAGGAAAAGGTGAGAGACCACACCTCTCGCTCATAAATCCCATCAACTTAATTTCCTTGAGAGCGTATTTCTCCTTGAAATAAGGGAATGTTGGATCGTATATCGCTCTGTTTTCCTTGTTTACCAGCTATGGTTGACGAACGCTGTCTTCAATGTTTATCAATGATTCAACGCTTCTAGCAACCAAGAAAGGTTGGATCTAGAATCAAACCTTGTCTTATTATCTTATCAAAGGATATGTCAGTACTTCGATTTAAGCCACTCTTCTCAAGAAAATAGACTTCTTTATATACTTCCACACCAGTTTGTAAGGGATATAAGGCCAATGCAGGAAAAGCCTTAACAGAAAAATTTAACAAATTAATATTATTCATTTAAAAGGAATTTACATACATTTCACAGAGAAAAAAGAAACAGAGATGGCTTTGTTATGGCCGCGGCGAACGAGGTGGTGGCAGTTGCAACTAGTGGTGCAATATTTATAAATCTTTAGTAATAATTAATACGTTTATCCCTGAATATTTGGAGGGGACTTTCAATAGTGCTGGCCCTGCCATCTACACGGCGAACTGGAGAACCAATTACTCGACACCCATTCGGCGCACTATTGAACACGACCTCTGTTTATTTCTTCTCTGTGATGAAACAAAGCATAACGGCGTGGTGGCTCGATGGCTAAGGCTTCGAAAGTTCGAATCCCCGACTGAACCAGTGGACCTCACTCGTTTATGAAAGTTAATGCACATATTTGCACAGGCCATCTACAGTGAAGTTTGAAAACCTTTCTTTCTAAATATTATCGTTATTTATTCTAAAAGAATTGATTCCTTCAGTAGCACAATATCTCCCGTAATATAGCCGCGAAACATGAGAAACATGTAGAAGCATTGACCAACTATCCCGTCTACAAACGACGAATACATTTGAATCCTTTCAAATGCAATATATCTACACACAATATAATGTAAAAAACCAAATAACATTTTATCCCAAGTAACAAAAACAAGGCCTTTTTCACAAACTAGGAATACAAATACAACGGTGTTTTCATTGATTACCGTGGTAACATTGCGCTGATTGTGATAACAATAAACATGAAATCCATGTCTTTCCATGTTTACCATTTACTCTCTTTAGATAGTATCATTTTTTGTATTATTCATAGATTTACGTCATCATGTTTTTCATCATATTTAGTGGTAGTTTCATTCTTAACAATCTATCCCTAACACAGTTCATACCGTTTAGGCGTTGTGGCAATGGCTAAGGCCTCGGACTGTGGTGGCCGAGGTTCGAATCTCCAACTGAACTAACGGCGGTACTTCTCTCATAAAGGTTCATGCACACACCTGTAGGCCCAAGTTAACTGGCGAGTGAAGTTTTTAAATTAAAAAACAAATTACTGCATTTTTAGTTGTCAAATCTTGGTGAAGTCTCAAAAGAAATGTAAGCCTTGTAAATAACCCTAATGTTGGTTGTGAATCTCGAAAATTGTAATTGATTATTTACCTAAATATTTGTCTCTTTTAAATGATAATTAATTAATTACAAGCATTTCTTTCCTAAAGAAACTTTCACGTTCAAGTATCCAAGGTAAAAACGTTGGAACATTATAGCCACATTAGGATACAGGCAGTGGCGAGACATTAAAAACACGTTAGTGTAGAAACACGAAATCTCGAGTCGCAGAGAAATTTGTATTTGCACATTATACAGTACTTACCCCCACAGCGCAGAGTCTAAAATGCAATGTTTACAGAAGAGAGAAGTGTTTTTACTTCGGAATTTTAACACTTCTTTGATGTGCTGGAAAGTGCTATTTATTTCACCAACATTATTTTGATACTTTATAGCCATTTTTCTAATATATTCACAAGAACATTTCTTCTTTGTAGTACTGTATATGTGTGTACATAATATATTTATACATCGTGTCCCGTAAGTACGGTAGCCAGCCAAACTTTTGGAAGCCATTTCTTGGGAATTTTTTTTACACAAACAAAAAATGTCATGTGTACACAAACAAAAATAGTCTATCTCACACCGTTATCCCTATCTCTGCTGTATGTTATTCTTACAAAAAAGTTAATATCTCTGAAGTTGTTTGAAATAAAAGCATGAAAATTGGAATGAATTTTGATCTTTATAGTACCAATATAACATTTAAATTTAATATGTTTACAATAGTTCTTATAAAATTGGCGGCCATTTTTAATATTTAAAGCTACATAACTGATAAATTGAAGTTTTTATCAAATAAAAAAGATTTCCTGTCCGAACAATAATTTCGTTGTTACTAGACAAAAATTTGTTTATCAATGAAATATTGTTAGATTTTAAACAGTTTTATAACATTATTTGTAGAAATAAATTGTTCAACTTTTTGTAACTGACCGATTTTTAGTTAAATTAAAGGTTATTAAGATTTGTAGCTTTAAAAAGTTTTAATGTCCACCAATTTGAAAAGGATTATTGTAAAAAAATAATAAAATTTAAATGGTATATGAATACTATAAAGACCAACATTCATTCCAATTTTAATGATTCTATTTCAAATAACTTCAGAGATATTAACCTGTTTGTTAAAATAACTTCATAGACAGACGGATAACTGTGTGATATAGACGATTTGTACACATGAAATTTTTTGTTTGTTTTAACCCCAGGAATTAACCTTGAGAAGTTTGGCTCGATCTCCCTGTATACCATTAACTGCCGACCTAGCTCGTTGCAGGTCTCCATTGTCAAGGCGATACAAGCACTGAGACTGTGACAAACGAGTAATTACGATAGTAATAATACATACAAGTTACAGAAAAACGTAAATTAACTCTCCCACTCACCTTTTGAAAGGTCTCGCATCTACTTGAAAACGGGGGTCTGGAAAGGTCTGAAACGTAAGCATTTAACATAAATAATGTATATAACGCATTGAGAAGCATATGTACCAAGATTACTACAAACGCAACTTTATATGTTATACAATGTAGTGGAAAACTAAGTTTTTTTTTTTTTTCAAAAAACATTGTTATTTTCTTATATCATCTAATAGTATATTTCAGAACAAGAGTGGAAAGTGGGGTTTTGCATGTTCGAGACCATATGTTTGAAGTGCGAGACTTGTCAAGCACTTCAAATGGTCGAGAACATACAAAACACTTTCACTCGAGTTTTGAACGATACTTTTCACTACACTACGTGATAAAAACAGGTGTTGTTGACTATGGAAAATGTTCGGTTGTAAACAATGTTACTTTCGGTAGTAAACAATAGACAGCTGTTGAAAATATGATGTTTCGCAGGTTGTAAACACATAACGAAAACAGCTAAACTCATAGTAGTGTAGTGAAAAAGTTATTTTTATGACATAGAAAGAATTACTAATATCATTGAATTAATAATTTTTAATATTTTAAGTGGACTATACCGTTTTTGAAAATAGTCACTATTTCTTATTTATATATTGATAATATCTCGATTGTATCAATAAATAATACCAAAGATACGGGCGAATATTTGGTCGCGAATGAGTGTAGTCACTGTTACTAACTGGAGTCGACTTTTCTTCATTCATTAATACCCCAACAGCCAAGGCAACTGAAGAATGGAATCCAAACCACGTAATACCGGTGTGATTTTCACCAAACCAACAGGCACGATACTCAATTCTCTATCCAACCCAGCACTCGAGCCTTGGCAATCATCCTAAAAGAGGTTCAAGTCTTCTGTAATAGTGTTCACGTCAAGAGCAGACGCCAGTTCTGAGAACAGAACTTACCGCCTACATTCTCCACAATGCTTCGTCCCTAAGTAACTGGATTACAGCACTGCAACACTGGTTCTGAGAGTGTTTTAATTTAATTTATTAATTAAGAAATAAGTTTATTTCCACAAAATAAAATTGGAATACGAGTTAAACGTTAGACAATTTGTTGATTGTAAGTTGGCGTCTTAAAATATTTGCCAGTCAATCAATATATTCATATACACCGTGTTTTAGTGCACGGTCTAAGTACGGTACCTTTCATTGTCGTCTACTATTATTTGTAGTCAAAAGTCACATACTGAGGCCGAAGGCCGAGGTGTATTGAGCGCAGGGAGCGTCGTGGTTGGCACGCGAAGCGTGCAGGGGTGTCCTCTAGTATTCTATTCATCAAACACAATCCTTATATAAAATATGTAAAGCCGTTTTTGTTAACGCAACTCCTTCCACATTTTTAAATAATTTCTAATGATTATTATTAATAGCGGTCATCATATTCGCCCCTACTCGTGGTTGTTCATTATTTTCACCGTGAAGGGTACTCGAAGTCCTTAGTACGTTTTTTACCATAAGAATAACCGAAAAGTAACAGCTGTTCAATTGTAAATGTGATTATCTTTATAACATTTTAATATCTGTTGCAGTGTGAATATAAAAAGAAACAAAAGGAATGAACATTTTTGAAGTAAGCTAAGTGGGTGTTTATATTCAATGAATAGGTAGCAACGCAAGTGCAATGAGTGAGTTACTGTATCAATAAATGTACATGTTATGGTTTTACTCGAGTAAAGTGCTTATTGGTGCTGAAAAAAATCGAACAACTGGGCGTTTAATTAACTTTACCTTACGTCATCCATCTAAAATGATTATCGCCGTGATTGAATGGGCACTGGCGGTGTCAATCAGCCTGGCAGTGTGATTGGCTGGCCCTCAACAATACGTCTCTCCAATTGGCTGGTTGCCAATCAAGTTTTCTTCCAAGCTGTGGCTGATTACTGCAGCGAGCTCCTTTACTACAGAATAGAATCTTGACCATTCCAACGTTCGATAGTCTACACTCTGTCGATAAATTTAGATACAAGCTACAGGTAAACTGTATGAGTTAAATTTATGTCTGGTAAATGTTCTATAAAACGGACAGGGAGGTAATATACGCCATGCCTCTCGGGTATTTTACATGTTATAGTCCAATGGTCACTGCCGTTAATGACGTAATGGGTGGGGCTTGTTTCCGTGCTGCTAGCCCAAGGTCTACTGTCTTCCTTGTTGCCATGACAACATGAATTGAAATTACCCAGGAGTCACCATCCAACATTACTTCCACCATTCAGTCCATTTCTCTCACACTTGTGCTTTATGTAGTTCACTTTCTAAACAGCCTATATATATACACTATAAAGATTAACGTGAATCCATGTTAGTTACAGATTTACACCAGTACATGTATTTTAGAATGATAACTATACACAGATTACTTATGATATAGGAAAAACTGTTGCACACTGTTCACCTGAAACAGGCACTCCATTAGCAGGTCTGTACATGTTATATTGTCATAAGAAACAGGAAGTGATAGGAGAACACATCACTTATAGCTCTGTAGACATGAACGATCTGACAACTGCCCTCAGTCCACAAACGTTCAACACACTACAAAGAAAAAACCCATCAACTGCAGTAAATAGAGTCACAATGGTTAGATACAAGTAAGCTCTATATAAGTAAGCTAAGCTATAAACATTTTCACTGTTGCCAGGTACCTAAACAAACAGGACTTTTGTTAAGAACTGGAATGGGGTTTCATACTCAAACATAAGATGTTAACATTTTGCTTTATATTTTTAAGACAAGCTATGTATTTAGGAGTACATTGTTACATACATGCACCTTAGAATCTAATAAAATTTGAACAGGAAATCTGGCGTCCTATATGAACAGACAGTCTTCTTATTTCTATAGTCATTGTTGCAATAAGTATTGTTGCTTACTCACCACATTTTGTTTTCCCCCTCTCCATTTTATGTTTATCTCCATTTTCCGAAGTACTGCTGCCATTACAGGCAGCCAGCAATCTACAGCACTTCTAAACATATAAATGTTGTTTATCAACTATAATTTTGTTATTTATATAGTAAAGTTGAGATTGTTAAATTTTCAATAAACGTTGTAAGAGGTCTTTTGCTAGCAATATTTTTTCCTAAAAATTATTTATATTTTAATAAATAAATTTGTGTTGTCTGATCATATCATGTTTCCCATTGTTGATAGAAGGCCTTGTAGACAGTTTATTTTATTGATAATATTTAAGAATTGAAAAAAATTGAATAATATATCATTTTACTACAGATACATTTGTATACCTCCAAATCTAGTGTGTTTTGACTGTGTACATATAAATCTAAATAGATTCTTGATAAGCATATTATCTATTGGTAAACTAAACAAAAGCAAATGACATACAATAATTACAAACTTAAAAACTGTACAATATTTGTGTTATTAGGCTTATTATTTAAATCTTAAGATATGCACAATGGCTTACGCATGAACGCCTTTACCTCATCAATGGACTTCTAGATTCTTCTCGATTGACGAGCCAGCTCTGTCACGGAACTTCGGGGGCAGGGGAATTCAAGAAGCTTCTAGATGGAGACCTGCAGGTGAAATATACGGCCCGGATACCAGCGCGAGTCAGTCAGTCAGTCAGTCAGTGAGTCTAGAGCCTACAGCCGGGTGTTTGCAGCGACAGTGAGCGAGTTCTACAGTGCGAGTGAAGTGTCCGAGTATAGTGAAGTTTACGGTTATACGGAGAAGTTACCGGTGAGTGGTTCGTTGTGGGGATCAACGAAGGAGCAGTGCGGTACTTGTGGACGACTTCTGAAGGGACACTGAAGGAACTGTGAGTGAACTGTTAGCATTGGACTGTAGGTAGTAGAGAATCTAGGAAAGCCACTTTATAGAGCTAGGAATTGTAATTAAAAGAAGGGAATTTAGTAAAGTCACTTTGCAATTAGTAGTTGTAATTATTGCATACACTGTAAATCCACTAATAATAAACCAGTTCAATAAAGGAAACTAGTAACATAAATATGAATGTATTATATTTAATCATTATTAGTAACAATTAAATAAAACTATTTATTAAATAGGTTGTTTGTTTCATCCTAATTATGATAATAGAGAGTTTACAAATAGCTGAAAACTGTTATTCATGACTATAAATTTCCAGTCAACGTTGTGTTAAAATGAATCACAAAACAAACTGACAGTGGAAAACCTGCAGAATGGAGTTTTATGATCGTGTGCCGAACTGCAGCACTATGTCAGTGTTCACAGTTATGAAAATACATAAACTATAGCTACAGTTCCCTTTACTTCTGTTGTCCGTAGTTATAGCACAATGTACATGACTGTTGATTGATGTAACTACAACTTTCTGGATGTATGTATGCTGCAACTTGCGGCGTATAAATTGTATTGAAATGTAGTTGTCTGTTTAGTTAGGAGATATATCTTTGTATATAATACATGAAGCCGTTTTTTTCAACGCAACTCATCCCTTATTTCTTAACCAATTTAAACGGTCGAGGTGTCAAAAAGTTTGTTGCTGTTCGTAATTGTGCAATAACGTCTTAATTGTACAATATTTTCACCCTGAAGGGTATGGGAAGCGCTTAAAGTATGTTTTCCGCCCAAAAGAATAACATGGAGAGAGACTAAATAAATCAAAAAGTAAAAGCTGTTCAAATGTAAATAACAATTTCCAAAACGTTTTAACAGCTGTTGGAATGTAAACAAAGGTGTTTGTAATATTGAGGAGGTTAGATCTTTCATAAAGTTAAACCAGGGAAGGTTGTAAGCATGGTTTTATTCATATTCAACTGTAGGGCTCCGCTTTATTGGACTTGAAGGTTTCAATGGTAATCTAATGCAGTTATTTTATTTATTTCAATAATCTTCATAGTGTTAAAAAAAAACAAATGAAATGAACATGTGTGAAATACTAATATAAGTTTGTTAATACTAATAAACATGTAGCAACAAAAGTAATGTGAGTGAGGTACTGTAACACAGATAGTCAAGTCACAGGCCGAGGTGTGACAAGTGCAGTGAGTGACAGACTTGATATGCAAAGTGTGCAGGGGTGGTCTGTAGTTTTTTGAAGTTATACTTCTTTGCGCCCGTTAGACACTTTGGGATGGGATGTTGGTCGAGAAACCGCGTCACGCTGAAAAGTAAGAACAAATTTTTAAGAACTATCGATTGATCGATTGTTAATCGAAGAAATTACTGATAATGATAATATAGGTGTATAATATAATAATGAAGTCACGTATAATGTATTGAAGATAAATATATTGAATAATATTGAAAAATGTCTTATATTTCATTTATATATCCTGTCTGTTTGTGTGCGTGAGTGGGTGTATGAGAATGGCCAAAGAAGTATAACTTCCACCGTGTGGTCCGACGCACACCTAATTTGTTGTTAATAGAAAGACAGACTAAACTTAATATCACAGATTGAACATAATAGAAGAATAATGTTTTTCTATCATAGGTCATCAATAATTACAACAACAATAAAAGAGAGAAATACTACTTAAGGTCCAATAAATTATATAATTTATTAATGAATATCCACAATATAGGAGAACATTTTTTAAAAAAATTACAAATATAATAATGCAGTAATGCAAACATACTCTTTGTAATCTTTCTAAGTAAAATAAAATTTTTTTTGTTGAATTGAGTAATCAAATCGACAACTAAAATTCTTTTTTTCTTTCATAGACATTTTTCATTTTTAGTTACGTACATATATTAATAAAATATAAACACTAAATTTATAAATAATTACAGTTAAAAAAGACTCATAAGAGCATCGACAAGATTGACATCAACATTTTTTTGTAAAGGAGAAGCCAATCTCCTTCTTAGTCCTACTCTGCCCATTCCCATAGTCTATTGATGTATGGAGAACTTATTCAAAGTAAGGGGGAGAACCAGTACAGTACAAGGTGAATGTTACTGATATTATATACTTTCCCTAACTCAGACACAAAATTCTGACACCTTAGACCGCTCAGCCACTCCCTTATGCAAAATTAAGTCATGTAATGCAATCTATAAATACAAAAATCAAACTTTTGTATGTTTGTGTACACAAAACACAAAACTTAGAGAATGGTAATTTGAAATTTGTCTAGTGCTTGTTTGTATTTAGTTCCTGAAATTTTAAATGGGAACAAGGCATTCAAGCATTTCCCGACCTACCTACATTTCACAAATAAAAATAATTGTCTGTGCTAATGTGGCCAGCTGATTTTGTGCTGATTATATTCTGTAAGTGTATTACTGTGACCAGATGATTGACTTAGGAAAACAACTGTTTTTATATCAAATAAAATAAATAGTCAACCTTTAGTTTTCTAACAAGATAATAAAGATCTAAGATAATAAATAGTTAATATCAGAATAAGCCACAGCAAAGCATAGATAGATTCAGCAATTAATACATAAGTATTGGGTAAAAAGATCCCCAATGAGCAGCATAAGATAGTGATTCGGCCAAACCACAAGATACCAATAGTCAAAATTAAAACATAACGAATAGCTTAGTTAAATTAAAGTTAGTAAATGATTGATTATTAATATAGTTGTGACCAATAGTCCAATAAAGTATTTTCTGGCTCATTGCTCTTTATCTACATATAGATCCTCGTAGATGGATGTGAGATTAGTTCAGAAAGCGTGTGTCACACAAATTCACTGCAAGTTCATTAGCATTTAATTGAGAAAGTTTGATAATTACTGCTAGGGAAGGGACAGGGGGGGGGTTGGAGTAACACTGCAGCGATGAGAATGTGCTGTCATTATCTCTGTTTATATTCACAGATGTTACTGTTAACATGGATTAAATAAAGTTAACTATTTGTTAAACTTACCAGTCACAACGTTTAAAAATAACTTTTTTTACTCTATCCAAGAGTTTTTCTTTTTTTTAATTATTATAATATTTCATTATTTTTTATATTAAAATAAATTGTCTTCTTATAAGTAATAAGTGTGTTGAGGGAAAAAAAATCAAAAAACTCTTTTAAGGAGATACGCTTATCTAAGTGGCAAAGTGGACCATGTAATATATTTTATTACATTTTTAGAACTCATCAAAAACCAAACAACTGAACAGGGATGGCCTGTGCCAGAAGGAAGGACAACTATTAACTGATCACAGAGGACAATTAATAGTTATTCAGGAGATGAGGGATAAAAAGTATTCGTATTAAAAGCAAAATTATCAGAAACATCTACTTTGGAGGCTTTGAGAACAGGTAACATCAATAACTTTTAACAATAATTGATTTCCCTCACCATTTAAAACTCTTCGTTTACCATTGCACATCTCCAGTCTAGAACTAGGGCTTCCGTGTCCAGTCTTACATTTCTAGCATGATTTAATTGGCAAGCGGTAGTTATAGTAGTTTTTTAATGTTACATTTAAAAATGCGGATAACTAAGTGGTTCATCATGAAGTAGTGAGAAGCTTCAAGGAAATACCATTCAAAGCATGAACGCTTGTATCCTGAAGGCAATTCTAATGCTGCAGAACAGTAGCTAGGAGCTAGAACCAAGTAGCTCCCAGTTGTCACAAGCGTTGACACTCTTTAACTACTTTGCCTCCATCTCACTATGTGGTAAATGACATTTCCAATTTAACTAGCGATTGCTAATACAAACCATAAATAAATCGACACAACTTTAATAAATATGTTTAACATTTTTTGTGAGTGATTAAAAGGAATAAAAGAACATAAATATAATTCTCATAAAATGATCACTTTTATTTACATATAACATTTTTAAATATTGTTCAATTTATAAATAAAAACCAATAAAATATACTTTTAACTACGCCTTTCCATCATCAGTCAACACAGCTTTGTTAAAAGTATATTTTGTTGGTTTTTAATTGAATATTTTTAAATTGAACAGTATAGTAAAATAACAAATCTCAACTTCACTATATAACATTTTGCACTTATTTTTAGAAGAGAGGTGTTGTAACATTCACTTAATTGAACCATCCAATTCATATGATAATTAAGAAATTAATTTTTTTTACACAAAAGTAAAGAAAATATTAGAGCAGTAAAAATATTCATTATACTCTAGGTTAAAATAAACATGTATGTGATACAGGGAGTAAAAATAAATAAAAGTGGTTCAGTTCATTCTCTTTATTTTTTCTTGGTGTTACAAGACTACAACTCAACTAGTTACTACAAAAAATGGTCTTCTAAAGTTTACTGTTTTCTATATTTCTGCTTTGAACAGATCTTGTCTTCTGGTTAAACTTTTTTGGATCTGAGCTTTAACAAAGTTTGTCGCAGAGCGGCCAATCCTTTCTCTGCAAGAGGCTCTAGTTGCAGAGTTGCCACAAAGAACGTTGCAAACAGCGACAAAGCCTAAACAGTTTTCTTTTAGAAACACTTTACATACCATGTTTTCTTTAACTAAAGACATTAATTTAGCAAGTTACTTATAGTTACAGTAATTGAAGTAAAGAAGTATATCTCGTTATGCTTTTACCAACAGTTCAATCTAACCGTTGATGTCTTGTGTGTGGATAGGTAGGTGGGCTCATATGAAAAAAATACTTCAGCACTGTCTTTATCAAAAATCAGTTGATTTAATAGAAGGTAAAGAATGACATTACTTTACTCAACTAATCATGAGAAGTTTGTCACTATCCCATTCATCATCGTCCTGTAACTTTAAATAGAGTTCATATGAGGTATAAATAATGTCCGTTAGCCCATAGAATGAATATTAAAAAACCATTATATTACAAAATTATAAACATTATGTATTAATAAACGTTAAAAATTGATATTACTATAGCTAAATGTCAGTTAAAATGTGGATAAAAACACACACAAAACAAAAACAGATATAGTCCGTGAAATATTTCAGGGGCACTGTGGTCCCTTCTACTGTCACTAGACAACTGGGTACACAGTCCCACCAGAGGTAAGTGTTGCCAACTGAGGAGCACTTGAACACAGAAATGTTTTGTCACTTATGCTTCTATTATATAATATACAAGGTGCATAACTCGAAGTACATATATTAGTTCTATCATCACTGTTCATGTAAAAATTAGTTTATTATACATGTGACTTCAGTGTAATTTTTGTAACCTAAATATATAGGCCTAACCAGTAAAACTCTCCACAAACATAATAATGGACATAACAGTAAAGTCAATAACACTGAAAATCTGTTACATCCCATAGAATGAGCCACAATCAGAATTTTGATAACTGTTTCACTGTCAAAATAATCAGATTAGTCCTAATGCAAACTGCAATAACTCTCAACTTAGAAGAATGGTAATCGTTAATCGACAGATCACAAAATCAAAACACCAACCAGATCTCAATATTAGAGTAACCCAGATCCTCTTTCTCCATCTTATCAGAATAATAAAAAAATATTCACATTGTCCCATTTTTCATATTCGACTATATTACATTTATATTAGAAGCGGAAATGAAAAAAAATTTCAGTTTTCAAGTGTTGTACAGTTGGCAACACCTTCTCAGGTGTGATTGTTTACCCAGTTGTCTAGTGACAGTAGAAGGGACCGGTACTATTTGTGTTTTTGTGATGTGTGAGTTTCTACACTATGTCAGTTTACCAGGTATACTATTTTCATTTCCTTTCATTTTTTGTCTGAAATCTCGGGCCTAGTGTCCTAAAACTACCCTTATTGTTCTAATTAAAAAAAAAAAAAAAAAAAGAATGATTGCTCATAAATGGCATTGTAGGCCTACAATATTGTGAAATTGATTCTCTAATGAGCTTGCAAAAATTGATTTTGTAAAATCTTTTCCACTACACTACTATGAGTTCAGCTGTTTTCGTTATGTGTTTACAACCTGCAAAACATCATATTTTCAACAGCTGTCTATTTACACCTGTTTACTACCGAAAGTAACATTGTTTACAACCGAAAATTTTCCACAGTCAACAACACCTGTTTTTAAAACATGTTTCTAATTTAATAAACAGTTAACATTCCAAAAATGAGTTTTTATTCCGTAGTGTAGTGAAAAGTATCATTCAAAACTCAAGTGAAAGTGTTTTGTATGTTCTCGACCATTTGAAGTGATCGACAAGTCTCGCACTTCAAACATATGGTCTCGAACATGCAAAACCCCACTTTCCACTCTTGTTATGAAATATACTATTCTCATATTTACTGTCATTGTTAGTGTTCTACACAATTTCGTATAAGTAACACTCTTAACTACTCTTGCTCACATATTAGTGAAGGGTTGGACGTTTCTTAAGGCCCACTCTAAATATGGGTACAACTAGACAGCCCATCTCACCCACCCAACTTATAAACACATACTGATACGAACTCTCATTCATTCTACAAAGGATACTATGAGTGACAGTGTAGAATGTACTATGTATGCATCCACACTTTACACCTATATAAAAACTGGTTCAGGAATGGTTGGTTAGAAAAATCCTTCTTGCTAACTTTGATATTTCTTTTTTAGTATCTGCATACAATACAGTCTAATAGAGTCTGTCGGGAGTATTACACTTGAGAAAAATGAAAACTGGCTGACACTAGCGATCCTAGTGGCCGTAATGCAGAGCTACGGCATCTCACCGCTAGATAGCAAAAAAGTGAACGTATGTTGCAATACAATTATTTGAGTGTAAATATTCAAATCAAAACGTTTATTTGTTTATCGCATCAGCTGTTTGCTATACAACCGCTAGTAATCGCGTGGTTGGCAAGTAAGATGGCTGAGCTTTTCACAGTCAAGGCCAAGATTTGAACCTGCGCTATCTCTAGTTCAGGTTTTAGCGTCCTGACGCCATAGACTACTTGGCTCCCATCTCTCCCTAAACTTGGTTATCACATCACTGAACTAGATATACCACTTACATTGCACATACACTTTTTTGTGTTTTTTTAAATTTCCAATACGAACTTCCGCTTTAAAATAATGAGACAATCAAAATATACGATCGCAAAGCAATGTAACTGTGAGATTGGGAGACAGGCAAACACATGGTGATGTGAGTCTGGTGCTACATACAGTTTGCAAATATCTTTAATGTCTAGTTAACCATTGAACATAATAAGCTTACAAAAATTGAAATTTAGGTAAAAAAGAATAATAAAATTGAGTTAGATTTGAATATTCACTAATAAAAATAAATACTTATGATTTTTAACTAAAACTTGTAGAGATATATGATTATTTTGTGTTCAATTAATATGGTAGCTTCAATAATAAAATACAGCAATAAGAACCGTTCATTTTCAATCATTACCGAGGTTTGTTTAAAATACATAAACTATCGTAGTTTAGACAAGGATACCTTCGTAATTAGTTCCTTGTTGACTTCTGTAACTCCTGCAGCACTGACGTGGGCTACGTTCATCTTTAGGTGACGCAAGAAATATGTCAACTATAACAAGAAATATTTCTTTTTCCATATATACATGTTACTAATATTAGAAAGCTAAACAAAGGAAATTGGTTAATTTTTAATTTAACAAAGAAATTTAATGATACAGAATATTCATAAACAGACTTCAAAAACTAACCATGTATTAAATTCAAAATAGTAAAACTTTACAAGTTCCTAGTTGTAGTTAAATTTCATATGTCTCTTAGGTCTAGTTTACAAGGCATTGTGTATCAAAATGTTTTGTTGAATGCGTAGTTCAGTAATTTAAAAAATGGCAATACTTGTCTTATTCTGATATAGAAAATGTTACAAATTCTTGAATATTAAACTATCACTACTATTTAAATATGATATTTTCTTAGTCAACACGCCATATTAACTTATAGTGATTTATGAATTGAATTTAATGACCCAATTTTACTGCTAACATAAAACTGGAAAAATACTAGCAAAAACTGTAAGTTTTTAAAACAATTTGATAGAAACAAAATATTGCACAGTCAAATTAATCATATTTTATAAAAAGTATATACTTCGGAAAGAAAATTGAATAAATACTTACTTAACTAATTTTATAAAAATAAAAAACAAAAGTTTTTTACTATAACACAAATTTATTACAATATAAGCACAAAATGCACAAATATATTATAATAAAAGTACAAAATGCACACATATTATGGTACTGTATACACATCAACACCTATTATGGTACTGATACATATCAACACCTATTATGCTAATTACAAAATTATTAATAAAAACAGTACAATATTTAGAAAAAGAATTTAATAAACAATACACGTTCCCACCCTTACATGTTAAGTGGTATTTACCCATCACACGTCCTTTTATGTACAGTTGTAATTACTCCATCGCCCACCATTACAAGTATGTAAGTGTTTAATATCACCAACGGATAACCAATATGGCAACAGAAAATGGTGACTGACTGATTGACATCCTGATTGACATTGACTCCTGATGAATGACATGCCACAATACCTGCACAGACTGATCCACGCTGATGAATGACATGCCACAATACCTGCAAAGACTGCTCCACGCTGATGAATGACATGCCACAATACCTGCACAGACTGCTCCACGCTGATGAATGACATGCCACAATACCTGCAGACTGCTCCACGCTGATGAATGACATGCCACAATACCTGCAGACTGCTCCACGCTGATGAATGACATGCCACAATACCTGCACAGACTGCTCCACGCTGATGAATGACATGCCACAATACCTGCAGACTGCTCCACGCTGATGAATGACATGCCACAATACCTGCACAGACTGCTCCACGCTGATGAATGACATGCCACAATACCTGCACAGACTGCTCCACGCTGATGTACGACATGCCACAATACCTGCACAGACTGCTCCACGCTGATGAATGACATGCCACAATACCTGCACAGACTGCTGCACGCTGATGAATGACATGCCACAATACCTGCACAGACTGCTCCACGCTGATGTACAACATGCCACAATACCTGCACAGACTGCTCCACGCTGATGAATGACATGCCACAATACCTGCACAGACTGCTCCACGCTGATGAATGACATGCCACAATACCTGCACAGACTGCTCCATGCTGATGTACGACATGCCACAATACCTGCACAGACTGCTCCACGCTGATGAATGACATGCCACAATACCTGCACAGACTGCTCCACGCTGATGAATGACATGCCACAATACCTGCACAGACTGCTCCACGCTGATGTATGACATGCCACAATACCTACACAGACTGCTCCACGCTGATGAATGACATGCCACAATACCTGCAGACTGCTCCACGCTGATGAATGACATGCCACAATACCTGCACAGACTGCTCCACGCTGATGAATGACATGCCACAATACCTGCAGACTGCTCCACGCTGATGAATGACATGCCACAATACCTGCACAGACTGCTGCACGCTGATGAATGACATGCCACAATACCTGCACAGACTGCTGCACGCTGATGAATGACATGCCACAATACCTGCACAGACTGCTCCACGCTGATGAATGACATGCCACAATACCTGCAGACTGCTCCACGCTGATGAATGACATGCCATAATACCTGCACAGACTGCTGCACGCTGATGAATGACATGCCACAATACCTGCACAGACTGCTCCACGCTGATGAATGACATGCCACAATACCTGCACAGACTGCTCCACGCTCATGTATGTTGATGACACAACACCATTAGTGTTTGAATCGTCCTCAAACAACAGCCGTCAATTTATACATTGCACTGCATATGGCTTACCATTATTGTAATGAGAATAATAGAGTGGTTAACACTGATAAGATCAAACAGCTCGCTTTTGGAAGAAGGACTGTTAAAGTTCTGGCACTTCCAGATGTGAAATTAGAAACAACAAAAGTTTCTTGGAATGCAGTTGAAAACAACTTACAATGGAATGATCATAATGAGAGTAACTAAGTTCCTTCTTATACGTCTTCAAAACAATCATAAGTGATGAAGCCATAACCACAGTTGCCGACCACGCACTACTCGAGATGACGGATCAGCTGATAACCACCAAGACGAATCTGAAGTCATAAAGATAATAGATTCTTTAAAAAATAAATTTTCTAGTGGATTCGATGAAGTGCCTTTGAAAATAATAAAAATTGCAAAAGAATCTTTAATTAAACCTTTAATGCATTTAATAAACTCTTCTTTCATCACAGGATCTTTTCCAAAACAGCTCAAAATGTCTAAAATAGTTCCAATTCTTAAAAAAGGAGATGCAACTGATATTAAAAACTATCGACCAATATCATTACTTCCATCTATTTCTAAAGTTTTTGAAAAGGCCATGCACGAGCGATTAGTTAAACATTTAGATGCTAACAATCTTTTCGATACTGAACAACATGGTTTCCGTAAAGGTAAATCTGTGGTAACCGCACTCGTTAATTTCACTGAATCAATAATTGATTCAATTGATAAGAAAAAAACTGTAGCTGGTATTTTCATGGATTTATCGAAGGCCTTTGATAGCATTTCACATACTATCTTAATATCAAAATTACAGTCACTTGGCATTAAAGGGGTAAATTTGAAATGGTTTCAATCATATTTATGTGATAGATCACAGTTTGTTGAAATTTCACATATTACTAAAAACAAAATTTTTAAATTCTCATCTAAGACACTACAGATTAAATATGGGGTTCCTCAGGGGTCCATCCTTGGTCCCCTTCTCTTTCTTTGCTACCTGCAGGGAATACCAAAGCTGCTTAGTAGATTTAACAATATTAAAAATGAATTATATTTTTATGCAGATGACTCAAATTTGATCATCTCCGCTAAATCGGAAGAAGAATTGGAAATAGGAGCACATATTGAACTTGCAATACTTCAAGAGCACTTTATAAAAAATAACTTATTTTTGAATTCACAAAAGACCAACTATATATGTTTTTCTACAGCGCAAAATAACAATGCACTCCAACCAAATATCTTTATCAATACTGACGAAGTATCACAGATTAATCAAACAAAATTCTTAGGCTTATTAATTGATAAAAATTTAAATTGGAACAGCCACATTGATCAAGTAATTAGTAGAGTTAACTCAGGCCTTTTTGCCCTAAAAAGAATGTATTTTTTATGTAACCAAACTTATTTAAAAAACCTATTTTATGCTCATGTGCAATCTCACATTGCTTATGGCATTTGTGTGTATGGAGGAACATCTACTCAAAATCTAAATAAACTCCTAATTTTACAGAAAAAAGCAATCAGAATAATTTTACATTTAAAATCTGATGATTCTGTTAAAAATCAATTTGCTAGTCTCCAAATTTTAACTGTTTATGGACTATATATATTGGATGCATAATGTACGTGATAAACCATGGTAGTGATATTAAGATACATAGCGATATCCATAATTATAACACGAGGGGGAAAAACACTTTGGTACTCCCTCAGTATAACCTTGAGCTATTTAAGAGAAAGACGTCATATATGGGAGCAAAGTTTTTAAATTCTCTGCCAAGCGTCATTAAAATTGAGAAAGATACTGTTAAATTTAGAAAAATTGCTTAAAAATTATTTAGTAAATAAAGCACTGTATTCATTTAAAGAATTTTACAATATGTAACTAGCATAGGATTAATTTAAGTTTGACGCTATTTGTTGTACACAGATGTGTAATTATATGAATAAAGAGATTTGTCTATTGTCTATTGTTCATTTTCATTTGGCTATTAATTAATGGCACTTGCTAAGGAATAGTTGGCCTTACTTTGTAACAATGACTACATTTGCTCATCTGCACCCACCACACTCTTTTGAAATTTATTTTATCGTATGCCTTAACAATCAACCCTTTAAGAATAAATAAATGAAAATAATAATAAATTAGCAATAATAAAGGTATGAAGAGATATAGAGAGAGGGAGACCGCCAGCCTTACATATGAAAACCAACGAGGAACTAATTTTATTGAACAGAAAAACCAGAATATGAACGGGTAATTTTCTTGTTTCTATAGTCAATGTTATAATTAAAAAGTGAACCATAAAAGGCTTTTTCAAACACTTTTGTTAAAGGATACAATTGGCCTTTGAAGTTCAATTTATGAATAATTTAACTTCGAGTAATGTTTCACTATGAAATGAATTGTTGGGCAAAACAACATGGCAAATAAAGTGTAAATTACATATCATATAATTCTGCTGACACGATTTCAAAATCAGATTTATTTTATAATAAATGTAATGTTAAAAGGTGAATTAGCAACATATGTCTCTTATATTATGGGAAATATTGTCAATTGGATAAAAACCAAACAGGTAAGTACGCTGTGTGAGTCTGCGTTGTGTACAGCTAAGAAATCACTAGTCATAGGCCAGTGGTTCCCAACCTTTTTTACTCAATGACCACTAGACATTTTATAAAAATATCAAGAAGATATTGTAGGAAAATTAAATATAAAAGAAAAACATTTCATATTTTGAAGTTGTTTTGACAATTTCATAAATTGGTAACAACAAATTATATTCAGAAAGTACAAAATGTATCATGAAAAATATCCCTATAAAAAATGTTAAATTATGTAAACATATTAAAAAGCCTACAAAAATAACTGTTTTTCAGAGATATACTTCATCTTTCATTTTACCATCAGATAGATTTGGCCTCAGAATTTTTGTACTGATACACCAATTATTTGAAATAACAAGCATATTTCAAAAAACATCGAGGGCCAATATCTCCTAATATTTCGAAGCAATGAACAATGTTTTAATATCTTGTAGCACTAGGGCCCTTAACAGCCATACAATTTTTTTTTTTTTTTTTTTTAAGAGAGGCCAATCTCCCTTTTTAAGCTTACTCTGCCCATTCCTTATAGACTATTGGTTCTATGCAGGAACTTATTCAGTCAGAGCCAGGGGAAGAATCAGTACAGTAGAAGGTGAATATTAGAAATAAAAACTCTGTAAAAGCCAGGATTCGAACCTGCGCTATCTCTAACTCAGGTTTAAAGTCCTGACACCTTAAACTGCTCAGCCACCAACTCTCCCAATACCCATCTCCTTGCTTTAAAATAACTGTAGTAACCTTAGAACTTATGCTTAAGCGGCCGGTGTCATAACTAGAATCTACATTTGCCGGTGACAACCGCGTCAAGTTACTATCTGCAATATTTACAAGATGAACAGACGTTTCGCCCATAATGTGATGTGGCATCCTCAGTTGTTTCTCTGAGTCTCTTGGAAATAATAAGAGACCATGTTATAAACGTCTGGTCATCTTGTAAATATTGTAGATAGTACCTTGACGCGGTTGTCACCAGCAAATGTAGATTCTAGTTATAACTGTAATAATGTACACTTAAATTATTATAGTAAACAAAATGTACAGTTAATATTATATCTTTTGCTTATTTCACTACATACATTATAACATCATTGATCAAAACATTCTGGTGGACCACTGATCACAGGTTGTCAGGTCCACCAGACATTGATTGCTAACTAGTTATGGTTAGAGAGAAGGGCAAAAACAAAGTGAGATCTCAATATTTAGAAAACCAAATATATATCACATCTACCTGAAACATGACATCATCTGGAAACGGTTTTAGAGCCATCTTCAGGACATACTTTATGGTATTTTCATTCTGTAAAACAAAATAATAAAAATGTCAGATTTGAATTTTAATATTTTTCTTATTTCCTAAACTTGCGCTTATGACACTGAATCTGTCATATAAGATAGGTTGGTTGAATGTTCATGGTGCATCTGCTATTAATTATTTTTAAAACTGGATTGAATTTTTGGAAAAATTAGTGATTTGTAACTTATGATAACATTTTTAAGTTTCTTATAAAACTTAAATACCTTGAAGCTCTTTAACCAAACAAAGAATGCTTTTAACTTAGGGTGAGGGTCACAAAGTGCAGAAACTGTCAGTAAAACATATTTTATAAAGCGTTCTAGGTTTTCCTAAAAAGTTAAAAAAGTAAAAGAGCGTCTAAGAAGCCTTCTATAACACTTATCCTGGGGATCAACGGCTTAACGTAACTTCCGAACCATGGTAGCAGTGGGACAAAAACTGTTAGTGATCACATCAGGAATCGAACGTGGACAAGCTGCATGGCAAACGACCATCTTAGCTACTTAGCTATGGCCATTCCAAAAAGCTCAAGTTGCTCCATAGCTATGCCAAGGCTATGGATTCTTTCTTAAATAATCAATCATAATGATTACAAAATAAAAAACTGATTTATTTATTTTGTAATCATTATGGACAGAACAGCGCCACCTGCAGCGTAGTGATACCTCTTCCGTCTGCTCTAGCAATTCCAACCCTGACCACAATTACCCTGCTTTAAAATTGTTCTATAGACTAATTTCCCACTGGGATACATTTTTTAATGTTAATTTTAATATTTACTCAAATTGTTGCCATAGAAGCAAGCAATCAACAAATTTGCCATTGAGGATGTTTACATAAAAACCATTCTCTGAAATACTGTAAACATATGAATAACAATATTCAATGCCATTTTAATTTGTGTATTCTATAATAAGAGAAAACTTTAAAAATCACACCTTAGTGCTTGAGCAAATCATCTTCTAGTTGTAGCTGTATACAGGTTATTGCTAAATCAAGTATGAACGATACTCATGGCAACATAGTTGTCTTGTAAATGGTAAAGAATAGTTTCAATATATATGTATTATCCATTAATAGTTTGAAACAGTATAGACAATTGTAGACTTGTTCCTGAATATAACTGTCAAAACTGAGACATCATTGCTCTCTAAAAATAAATAACACTTTTTATATTTGAATTGAAAAGTTAAACTCAAGGAAAACAAGATATATCATAGTTTAAGGAAAAGTGTACATAGAATTTTATAAATAAAGAGAACTAACAAATGTGTGTTTGAGTTGAGAACTAACAAACCTTTCATTTTCAACAGCAGCAGAAAGCTCAGAAAAACTATCTACAACTAACGATATTAACATTGTTACTAAAAGTACAAGTTCCACTTACAACAAATAGACTAATTTCATTATTACCGAAAGTGAATACAAAGTGACCAACAAGATAAAAAATAACTTGTACAGAGTCCATACAACTTAACCAACATATAACTCTAGTGGCTAAAAAAGTGAATAGTAAACTGTATGAAGCCGCCCTGTGTGGAAGGATGTATTTATTTAATTCCATACACCAGTACATGGGCAGCAACAGCAAAACTACTGACGGAGATAGTTGCAGGCCGCGGCTGCACAAGCAAAATAACCGTCAGATCACATGCTTACCCCATATTTTAAGGGGGTTGAATGGTTTCCAACTTCCCCATGAGTTCATTTAGCCTATAAAACAACACATTTCTAGCGCATTAAAAAACATATTTATTTAAAAAATGCCAAAATATTGAAATTGGCTTTCATTTTTAAAATTTGTTATTAACATTTCTTTCACTCTCTCAGTTTGTGTATCTTGGCCTGCTGTAGCCTACGCAGTGAGGGGATGTTATTTACACGAATGTAAAAAGGAATTATAATGTTAAAATTTCGTTGTTTTCTTAATATAATTTGAATCTATATTTATAAAAGAGGATGTTTGTATTATATATATATATATATATATATATATATATATATATATATATATATATATATATGAAGTTTATGCGCTGCCAAACCATCCAACCGATCGCCATGAAACTTTAGGATATTGTCCTGTATACTCCCGAGATAGTTTCTGTGAAGTTTGATGCAGATCCGTCCACAGGGTCCCGCCCCACGGGCTCCTAAAGATCCCATGTTATTCAAATGGAGAATCTGAATTGTTTACAAAAAACATATGACTGTGTGGTTTAATGTAGTTTCACATGCCATAAGCAGATTGAAGTTCTCACAACAACAGTACTGTATATGTTTTGATTTATCGTAGTTCTACATTTCACCTTGAGAGTGTAGCACACACTACTTTTACTTGATCAGGTGATCTGTATTTGGTGTTAACCTTTTTTCCTCGGTAATTAAAACATGTGGTGAAACATGAAAATAAAAAATAAATAATTATTTGTTTTGCAGTTTACTTTTTATGACATGCCTCCTAAAAAATCTAATATTGGTAGAAGAAGCAAAAATGCTCAAATTCTTTCAGCTATTAGGTTCTAAATCAAACTCAATATTATGACTGGCGAAGCGGGCGGGTACAGCTAGTAAGTTATACATTTGTTGATTCACTATCCATACTTGAGTAATTTTACTTTGAATCCCCCCCCCCCCGTAATCATTTTTTTTATTTACTGAGTTTGACTAATAAAAAAATCTGTTAAACATTTTTTTTAGTTAAAAACAATTTAAATCCATTGTTTTGTTTACCTTTTGTATGAATCGGTCTGTGATGATAGCAGGATAGTAGACAAATACAAGTATGACAACCATTTGTAGAGCCTGGAGAGCCCGTGACCTTGGACGATCATTGTAGATAAAGTCATAGCATTCAGTTAGACATCGTATGTTGATTACAAGATAGATAAAACCCAGGAAGGGGCTAAATGACCTGTCCAGGAGACGGATGCAACGGACAAGTTTTCCATGAGCTATGCGATGATCTTCCACAGCTTTTTCAGTGATTTCTTCACAAGGTTGATCCAGCAGTGATGCTAGGGAGGTATGATATCGATCGTAGAAGCTGCACATTTGATAACAGATAAAATAGTAGATGGCAAGTTGAGATACCATACATATTACTGAATGACAGCGAAAGACATAGGAGTGTATTGTAGAACTGTTTAGCAGTGTTGTTAACAAATTTTGTGGTAAAAGAGATGTTATCATTGTCACCGACACAAACCCAAGAATAGCTTTGGTGCTTTCTTTACTGATATTTCCCTCAGCTCCTGGCAAACAGATGTCCCTGTCTATAGAATCCATAAGTTGAAGGAGCTTGATCAACTCAGAGAGCTGGCAGAAGAAAAGAAGTTTTCCAACCAAGGGGAAAGTCAGTGTGAAATACATCGAAATCTGAACCAAAGGATCTTCGACCGAGAACCATGTCAAAAAGAATAGATAGATACTTGCAAACCCCAACAATGAAGAGAGAGAGAGTAAGCTTGTAATGGAGAACTTTATGTTTGAACTGGATTTTGTAAATGTTATAGGTAAGAAACCTAAACATTTGATGATAACAGAGAATCTGCAAAATGAGTGATAGAAAGATTGTTTCACCATTTCTTCAGTGTTGTTTTCTTCCCAGGCTAATCTAGGACTGCAATCGTCACCTGCTGATGTTTTGTGCGGTGGTGTACTCGATGTTTCCATCTTGATCCAATATTATTAACTGGACAAATAACGTGGTGTTACTAATTTGTTACTTCCACAAATTGGATATGATTGATTTACACATTTAAGTAGAAAATTGCTCTTTCTCATTTGTGTATGGCTGTTTCCTACAAATTATTCAACAGCTTTCACATTTAATTTCATCAATAATATGACGAATGCTAAAATGTTACCAAGCAGTTTAAAAGAAAACATTTAATAATTCCAAAATCATTAATGTCTATTTAAGTAAATGTTTTATTAAACATTAAAATAAATAATATACATTAAAAAATTAAGAATAGTTTCAATTTTTAAATATTTTCTTTCAAAGCCTCACAACTACACCAACATTTATGAGGAATGTGCAAAATGAGAACTAAAAAGCAGTAAAATTTTGGAGTTAATATGTTAAGACTATTCATTCCCTAAATTATTTTCAAATTTAATAGTTTCAGTATTAGTATTAAATTTCAAGAATCATAACAATACTACCTATCCCCATTCCAACTAAATTATTTTGATTTTACATATTGTATTTCTAATGCTTATTTTAAGTGAAGAAAAAGTTATCACCATTTTTTAATGTTCTTACAATGAGTGTAGCCATATTACTATTTATGGTCAATATTTACATTTTTTTTACTGTCATCTAATTCTCCTTGTTTATTTATTTATTCATAAGACGCCGATTGTCAAGATATTGGTGAATATGGATTTCGATTGAGTGTAGATGAGCGAATGTAGTCATTGTTACAAACTAAGGCCGACTATTCCTTAGAAAGTGTCATTAATTAATATCCCAATAACAAATGAACAGCCGGTGGTTATCAGCTGATCCTTCTCAAAATGTATTGACTATGATTGGGATCGAACTGACAACCTTGTTAAAACCTATTTACCCCTTCCACTGTGTTTCCTTAAAAATGCACAACTACTTAAATTACCAGGGAAAGTACACAGGATCTACATTGATTTAATTTAAAACTAAGATATTGTCACAGAAAGATATACTTGCATAGAAGCTGTTTGACTAACTCTGGAAACGTTGATGTCTTCTCCTACCTACTGGAGCTGCCTGCACCCTAATTAACAACTTGACAGACATGGAATAAGGGCTACAGAATAGCATTATTTTAATTGGATAACATTGAAATATTTAAGTCATTACCATTTTGAAAATTTAAAAAAAGTAAAAAAATACAATGGAGTCAATTCAATTTGGAAATGAGTACTCTGAGTACATATATATTGTATGACTTTCAAAGCCACCAGAGACGAATAAAGCATTAAAAACATACCATTAATAATATATTTACCTTTCCTTACTGTTGTGTCCACTCACACCGAAGTAGATTTCTGGCCTTTGCAATAATGTGCCTCCACTCTTCTCTGTCTTGAGTTTGCTCCCACTCGCCTAAGGTTTTTTTAGTGGGTCCTGCCACCTTAATTTTGGCCTTCCTAGAGGTCTTGTGCCTGCTAGTCTCCTTTCAAAGACATCCTTTAAAAGACTGTTTTCTGGTTTTCTCGCTACATAGCTCATCTCAATCTTCGACTTTTGATGATAGATACAATGTCAAAGTGTGTGTATAAGTTTTTTAATTCTTGATTTTTTTCTGATTCTCCAATTGCCATTTTCATTTATTGGGCCATATATTTTTCTTAAAACTTGGTTTTCAAAAACTATAAATTTCTTCTCTGAATTTTTGCTTATAGTTAAATTTTTAGTTCCATAAACGAGTACTGGTTTATTATAGTTTGGTACATTCTCAACTTGTAGTTTTGGAGAGTTGTTCGGAGCTCAGTATTTACGGTAAAGACCAGAAACTTTTCCTTGCTGCAATAATTCTACTTTTTACTTCCATTTCTTCTCCATTGTCCTGAGAAAATTTTACCCTTAAGTATTTAATTTCTGTGTTCTTAGAGAATTTCACTCCATCTACTTGAAGATTACTACATTTCCAATGTGATTTTGTCTTGAAATAAGAAGGTATTTTGTTTTTTTCATCGTTAATCCTTATCCCACTTTCCTAGCTTCTTCCCTTGATTTTAGAAGTAATATTTTGAGGTTTTTTTTTTCTGTTATAAGGGCTATGCCATCTGAAAATGCTAATAAATTAACTTTTTTGTCTTCAACAACTTCTTCTAATTTTCTTTTCTCTTGAAGAGCTTCTTCTATAACTAAGTTAGGCTAAGAAAACTACAAAAAAAATAAACTGAATACAGTACAACCTTACTTAGCTGTTTTAGTTTTTTTTTTATATATATATATAAGTAACAATGGCAGATAATTGGGAGTGATAGTAAAAATTTGTTAATGCAATTGATGATTAATATTCCATAGACACTGAAAACTGATAAACCTGTCTAAAATGAGTGTTACTGAGTCAAGATGCTCCGTGAGAATAAATGGACAAAACAGCGAAACCTTCAATGTAAACTCAGGAGTTAGACAGGGGGATGGCCTTTCCCCAATATTATTCAACATGGCTCTAGAGGAGGCCCTTCAGAAGGCAAAAGAAATGAACCTGGGTGTTAAAGTCGGAGGAAAACTGAACATTCTAGCATTTGCAGATGACGTAGCTATAATGGCAGAAAAGCTAGAGGATCTAACTACGCTGACCAAGGTCTTCATAACAGAAGCAGAAAAAATAGGGCTGAAGACAAACGATCCAAAAACCAAATTCATGCACTTTACAAGAGACCAAAATTACACCCAAGACCCCCTACGAGTTGATGGTCATGAATTCGAACAAGTACCGGAATTTAAATACCTCGGAGTCACAATTTCAAATAAAAACGCAGAAGAAATTGAGATACAGCAAAGAATAAATTCAGCCAACAGATGCATTTATGCATGCAATAGATTACTATCTTCCAAGTCATTGTCACACAAAACAAAAATTAGGTTGTACAAATCAATAGTCATCCCAGTTTTGCTCTATGGATCTGAAACGTGGATACTAAATAAGAAAGAAGAAAAAAAAACTAATTGTCTTCGAAAAAAAAGTCTTGAGAAAGATATATGGGCCCACATATGACCAAGGGGAGTGGAGAAGGAAACATAACAGGGAGATTAGAGACCTGTATAACGACGCAGACATTGTGAGTGAGGTCAAAAGTAGAAGACTAAGGTGGGCTGGGCATGTGTTGAGAAGGAGAGAAGAGTCCCAACTAAAGAAAGTTAGCAAAAATAACCCTGAGGGAAGGCGACCTCGTGGGAGGCCAAAACAAAGATGGTGGGACCAGGTTAGGCTAGATATACAGCGAGTTGGAGCCATGGAAGAGAATGCAGAGGACAGGTCAATCTGGAGAGGCTTTGTTGGTGCGGCTAAATATCACCTGCGATATAGATGGCCCTGGGAGTAAGTAAGTAAGTAAGTAAGAGACTGTAACACTTTTAAGTTTGGAAGTCATTTCACTAGGCTTAAGTTCAATAAAAATAATGCAATGTACACAGAATACTTCATACCTTGATGCAGGTATATCATCAAGTAATTCGGATACATCCATTAACACATTCAGGACATTTTTAATAGAGTATTTTACTACTGCCTGTTACAATAGTAAAAAAATACTTTATTTGACATAAAAATGTTTCATAATTACAAAGTTGCAATAACAAAGTCATTATGATACTTTCTAACAGACTAAAATGAGACTACCCATGATTATTTAGAAAGTTTTTACTTTAATGGAAGTCAGATGGATTATAATTTGAGGTATTTTAAAAATAAAGTCATCTATGTTAAAAAAAAAAAAACTTAAATAAACTGTAAATAAAATTACAGGATCTGAATGAATTCTCCAATATGAATGACATTGCTCCATAAAACACTATAAAACTATAAATATTTTCTAAATCAAACGATTAATGATAAATTGACTATCTAACATTTAGAATTTTTGTTGTTCTTGGATTTAATGAAGGAGAATCTCTCGTATTTACCTTCCCATGATAGAGAATGAGCAACGTTATTTTTCTATAAAACAGCTAATAAATGGAGAGACCGAGTATCTCCCAAACTATAGGTCACCTTTAGAATTACAGAGTTATTATGAAGGTTGGGCAACCTATTGCCTCGGAAGTGGGAAAGGCTTCTTAACCCATTGCGGATCGTAAAGTTTGACGTGGTGTGTCACAGCGAGTACATATTAGCTGATGCCCCAGCCTGGCATGCGGCACTGACTGTGAAACAACGCTGTTTGATATAAAACAATGAATAACCCATATAACTGAAGATAGCTTATGTTTTGTAGATTCACAATAAGTTTTAATTTTTCAATATTATCTTCACATTTTAATTTTATATAAAATACAACCCAAATGAGATGGATAAATACCTAAAAATAATTAATTATATGTATTACAAATATAAGTAAAAATACTCCCAATAAATATCGGTTCAACTCAGATAAACATACTTTTTTCTATTTTTCACACTTCACATTAAATCACTCAATTATTCGTGCGCAATAACACTCGATACTGAAACTAAATGTACAGCAAATCATTGAAGGTATGATTTCAAATTGACAGGCTCACCCTATCTAGTGAGCATTACATGAAAGAACTCGCCTTACATTTACCAAGTTCGAAAGGAGTATTCTTCCTTTACATTCTTTATACAGGGTGTCTTAAAGTCCCACCCCCCCCTAATAACTTTCTTATGAATACAGATAAAGTGATTTACTTCTGGGAATGTTTATATGACCAACTAAGGAGTTTTTTTATGTATGCACATTTTTTACACCCCCTCTCAAAAGGGGGTAGTTTGGGGGTAAGTCAAAATGTTTAAATATAAACCCCTATCAAATGACACATCATTTTAAAGGTAATATTAAAAGAAAAAGAATGGCGGAAATTAGAGGTCTCTAACATTAGTCTATCAAATTTGGTGGCAGTTTAAAGTTGGAATTATTTCATAAAACCCCCGCAGCTTATGTTACATTTAAAATTGTTATAAGGCAGACAAAACATTCACCCACCAGTTAGTTTTGAAAACTGATGACACCTAATCGTAAAACAAGTTATTACAAGAATCAACAAACACCAAAAACCACAAATAACATAGCATTTATTTGGTTTTGGTTTGTCTGACCAAAGTCCAGTAGGGCAACCTGGGAATACCAGTGGCTCCTTCCTTATCTCTTATTAGGTAACTAGTTAGTACGTGTAACACTTTCAGTTCAGTTAAATTTCTTTTTATTCGTATTTAATAAAAATGGCTCGGTCAAATAAAGATAAAGTAGAGATGATATTGTTCTATGGGGAAGCTAGGAGAAATGTTCATGAAGCAGTTCGTTTATTTAATGCTGCCTATCCGGATAGACCAGTAGACAGGGCATACATTAGACGTTTAGTAAACAAATTCTCAACAAACTTTAGTGTCAAAGATGCACCACGATCAGGGCGCCCTGCCATTGCGACAGAAGAGATCCAAATTCAAGTTTTAGCAAATTATGCTGCAAACCCACATGAATCTCTGCGGTCCACTGCCCTTGATGTTGGAATTTCAAAAGATACTGTTCACAAAGTGTTAAAGAGTCACAAGTTCCACCCGTACAAAGTACAGTTAAATCAAGAATTAAATGAAGACGACCCTGACCGAAGACTTCAGTTTTGTGAGCAAATATTGCAGAAGATTGAAGAGAATAATAATTTAATATCACAGATATGTTTTAGTGATGAAGCATCATTCTCTTTGCATGGGACAGTCAATCGGCACAACTGCCGTTATTGGGCAAACAGTAACCCCCACTGGATGGTTGAAGCCCATACGCAACAGCCACAAAAATTAAATGTATGGGCTGGAATTTTGGGAAACTCTGTTATTGGGCCATTCTTTATTGATGGTAATTTAACTGGCGTTAAATACTTGGACATGTTACGGAACGGCATTGTCCCAGCAATAAATGAGGTAGTACAAGGTACTTATGAGCCTGTATTTCAGCAAGATGGTGCTCCTCCACATTACAATATGCTTGTCCGGACATTCCTAGACCAAACGTTTCCCGATAGATGGATAGGTCGACGTGGCACTTTGGTAGAGTGGCCGGTTCACCTGACCTTTCACCTCTGGATTTTTTCTTTTGTGGTTTCCTCAAAAGTAAAGTTTACGACACAAAGCCCGCAAACCTCGATGAATTAAGGACAAGAATCGAAGAGGCCTGCCACCTTATCACGCCTGAAATCTTACAAAATGTGAGACGTGGTTTTCAATCCAGGCTTTTTTACTGTCAAGAAGTTCATGGCAGCCATTTTGAGCATCTCATCTGAGTGAAATTGAGGTGAGAGTTCAGCATTTTGACCATTTTTCCCGTTCTAAAATTACTTAGGGAGTTTTATGAAATAATTCCAACTTTAAACTGCCACCAAATTTGATAGACTAATGTTAGAGACATCTAGTTTCCGCCATTCTTTTTCTTTTAATATTACCTTTAACCTCTCAACTGCTGGGTTTTCAGTAGCATGCCAACCCCCTGTGCTGGGTTTTTTACAGATAGAGTAACCCATGCTTAGATAAACATTATACTCATTTATACATAGTGGTTTCATTATTTTTTCATTTGTATAACGCTTATATTATCTTATAACACAGTAAATTATCAATTTCCGACTCCGTAACAAGACGCGAATCGCGTGATGTAGACGCCATAACAATACAGTAAACAGCCACTGTCAGTTGCCAGTGCCAACAGTCAGCTGTATACAACATAATGAACCAATGAAAACTATTCTCTGTTTAGTAAAGAGCTTGCTAGTAGTTCAACAAAGTATCCATAGATGTCGTGGGTATGTTGAAGTGGAGAAATAATCAATACCGACTTGATACGTGTACAGCACACTGAGCGCGTTCGGCGGAACGACTTCAGTCGTGCGTAGCACAGCAGGACAGACGGCGGCGCACGACTTAACTCGTTTACAGCAGTTGAGAGGTTAAAATGATGTGTCATTTGATAGGGGTTTCTATTTAAAAATTTTGACTTACCCCCAAACTACCCCCTTTTGAGAGGGGGTGTAAAAAATTTGCATACATAAAAAAACTCCTTAGTTGGTCATATAAACATTTCCAGAAGTAAATCACTTTATCTGTATTCATAAGAAAGTTAATAGGGGGGGGTGGGACTTTTAAGACACCCTGTATTGCCGAAAAACTGTAGGCCTATAACACTTATATTAACTAGTGGATGAAATTAAAATCATTTAGTAACAATACAAAGCACAGGAGCAATGACGAGCTCACCTCGTCAGTGTGCCATTTAGCCCACGCATATCATAACGAGCTATCTCGTCAGTGATCTGCAATGGGTTAAAGTGAAAGATCTTCTATACAGAGGCACTGGGATGTGTAAGGCAAGGAGAAACATAAAGAAATAGTCTCATATACAACACTTACTATAACCGCTTTCATATTTTGTTGTATGTACAATAAAACTAAACTCAAATGATAAATCTAATTATATACTAAATTGTAGATGAGTTAGAAAAACAAGTAATGTTGCTACCAGCTATTTTAACCAGGCAGGAAGCTGGGAAGAGGTGGTACACTGCTATAACAAAGTGTTGAGGAGATTGTAGGCGATCGGTTCTATGCTCAGTCCTCTTAATACCAACATTGCACCCACTCAATGGTTGCCATTTAAGTGTACACTACTAGAGAAGTCTGGGATATCCATGTTAGGGTGGTAGTCAGGTTCCGGATGTTGTGCAGAGAAAAGAACTGAGTATCAGTCTTGTTGATTAGCTGAAAATCAAACCAATACCACAGGTTCTGAT
This sequence comes from Stictocephala bisonia, assembly GCA_035578905.1. NCBI lineage: Eukaryota > Metazoa > Arthropoda > Insecta > Hemiptera > Membracidae > Stictocephala > Stictocephala bisonia. Next base: position 322,281 of record JAQJVL010000714.1, read on the forward strand.
TCCACAAAAAACTTAAGGTTCCTTAGTTGGCCTGGCTATTTGGGGCTTTAATAAATTGCTATTTCTTAGGAACAATCGACTTTAATTAGTTTCAGTGACTTCACTCATTCATCTACACTCATCACAATCTTATATTTGTCTATATATCTTCAATTAGCGTCTTAAAAAAGAATAACAAGTAAAAAGTCACCAATGAGACAGGACTTAATCAGTGGTGGAGAAAAACTGAATAGTATTCTTTCATTCTGGATAGAGACATTATTTCCTAATATTCCTGATTAGACAAATTTGTCTATTCAACAATCTTTAAATTTTTTTTTTTTTTTTTTTTTTTGTATTTTCACAAACCCTTATATTAAACTTAATCCTTTTAGTGCCACACGACACGCTCCGTGTCGATGCAAATCTGTGCTAAAAATGCCGTCGACACGGAGCGTGTCGATCTGTATTTAATTTATTATAGTACTACCCTACTGTATTAACTGGCTAGTAACGATGCAGACAGCTTCTAAAGACTTCGAAGTACTTGTTTCGATCGATGTTTCGATGTACTCTTCGATATATCGTTTCATTAGTTTACAAAGTTGCGCTAGTTGTTTGTTTACATTGTGCCGAGCGGTGTTTGCGTGTGTTTTCAAATCAAAGTTAATCATTTTTATTGTAAAATGGATAGAAATAAAGTAAACTGTGATGATTAGTGTAAAAAAACAATAATAAATTCAATGCTTCAGTAAGGAGACCTGATTTTTCACTCTGAATATCTGAATTATTGAACAATCAATAAGGTATGTAATGATTTATTTTCTATATTATTCTTTATGATTACTATGGTTACAACATATTTTAGGTATAGAATAAGCTCCTAATTAATATAGTAATTTACTTCTTATAACTTTGTTTTTTATAAGAATACAGAGAATAAATTTTTTCCATAACATATATGTTTTTGCCGTAAATTATCGTATTGTAAAATATTTTTATTTTGCAAAATATTGGGAATTGTTTGCATGAAAGTAATATTTGTTATACTGGTTTTGTTCAGTTTTAGATGCACTATAAGACAGTATTACTGGAAAAAATTAAAAAAAATACTGAAATATACTTTTATGGACTCAAAGTCAAATTTTTTATTTTTACTTTTATCTTTTTTACATGTTTTTTTAGTTTATAAATACTTGGAAGACAATATTTTAAAATAATTCACAATCAAAAGGTGCAATAATAACCATAAAACAAAATAAAACTTATTTCAAAGGTTTATGACCAAAAATAAATTTAATATGATTTTTGTTGTAAACCCTTACATTTTTGCTCAGAATTGCTTGGCACTTTTCACCATAGAGGCCGTTCAAGGTCACGGCACTAAAAGGGTTAAGAATTATAATTCATATTGTTTATTACTAAAACACACATAATAATTTTCAGAGTGATTGATAAACCCAGAAAAAACAAATCTAATGTTATTTTTATTTAGTTGCCGATAAAGTGGTGTGACTACAGATACATACAATCTGAAATTAATATATTTTTATCTTCTGATCATATATTGATTGCCCTGTCAACAGTGCACTCCCCCTAATTCCTCTCCTAAGGAAATCTGTCTCCCATGAGGGAAGAAATCCTAGGAAATTCCAAAAATTAGTGTGTATCTAGGGTTAATAAAATTCTAGATACGGCGATTTCCTAAAATTGGAACTGAACAACCAATATTTTTCCATCGGTTTTCGGTTTCTACCAGAATAGATACAACATGAACGTACTATCTCTACAATGGATTGTAATATTTATTCAACTCTTCATGGGTAAAAACTACAATCCATATTCACCCATATCTTGACAATCGGCATCTTAAGAATAAATAAAAAAATAAAAAAAAAGTATAAATGTTTTGATAACATTTAGGAGGCCAAATATGTTTTTAAATATATAAACTTTTAAAAGGGTGTAAAATTAGTTGACATAAGTAGCTTTAATAAAAACCTTTCAAACATTTAATAATTATTTCTTTTACATTGTCGTATTCCTTAGTATTCATGCTGGATCTTTAGTAATGTAATACAATGACTCAGTAGTACCGATGTTGCAGCGCTCATGTTGATCTTGGGCACGATGTTGAACTATTCTCAGAACAAAGTGATATCTGAAAACAAAACAGTTCTACTGACAATAGGTGGAAGAAAAACATTTTTTTTTTTTTCTTTGTCGAGCTAACGTTGGCCTACGTCATCATAGAAAATGCTTTAAGAGACAACGCTGTTATTAGACATAACAATCTATTTTAGATTTTATTTTGACTTTAAGCATTTTAATTTACCATTATACATGTTGGTTACATAGCCCAGTGCATGAATGACCATCTGGCTTGGTGTGATGATGTATTGAGGTCATGTTTATAAACAGTAGGCCGCCCATTGACTCGCACAATGCCCAAAACCAATCACGTCCCATCACGTCGTGTGGCTGACAGTCTGCACTCTGCAGTTTACAACTACGCGATTGGTAACTTTACTGCATTTGGTCTATTAGGCTTTTTTAATTGATATGACAATGTTAGTGCATTTTATATTAAATGCTAATGAAAACTTATCGGATGTTATAAATTACATCAGCTCATGCTTTTTTATTTCAGTATTTTATTGTTGTAAATTTTTATTTTTTCAATGTCTGTAGGGCCTACATTTTTTACATTTACTCATTGTAAAATGTAAAAAATATAACTTACATGCATTTCACAGATAGTAACTGTTTACAACAGATGGCACTTGTAAATAAAGTAAGCTTGTACTTTTTTATTCACACGTTTTACGTAGTTTTATTATATACATTTATTAAACTTTTTTACATAAATATTACATTTTAAATAATTATGTTAGTAGATTTTACAGCTTTTTAGAGGTTGTAAACCTTGTTAGCTTATAGCTTTTATCATTTATCAGTATGTTCACTTTTAAACATACGTGGAAGCCTATCCTTGAAGATGTTCACTTTTATTTATGCAACAGTTAATGTTTTTATATTTTATACATTTACTCATTACATACCGGTATTTTATTTAAAATTTATGTTATTATTTTATTTCCTTCTAAAGTACTTATTTAATACTAAAATTCTTATATGTATGACTATCACGGGCTTTTCAGTATTTAGCCAATATGTTTTATCTTGCAAAGGGTTAAATGATATTTAAGCAACTGGACAAAACAAATTGAGATTAAAATAAATGCATATTATAAATATTAAAATCAATATTTGATAGTAAAATTTTGAGAATATAAAAAACTCACACATTGAAGTTTAAAGAATTATTTCTTTCGGTTTATGTATACATTTAGTACTATTTTACACAAATAATTACTCAATGAAATTATTTTAGGACAAACTGTGTACATAAAACTATTTAAACTTTAAGATAGGTAGTGATTACAATATTTTACAGTTCTTAATACATATAAATATTATAATTTTTTGAAATACTTTTCTCTAATTGGATATACTTAGTTATTCCTCTCTTTTCCCAAGTAAAAGAGTATGTTTTAGAACAAATAAGATTATCTTAGTAAGCTAAGAATGACAGAGAATTAATCAGGACTCACCTCAGCATACACAAGAGACTTGATGGTTATAGACCCTACATACCCCAGGACAGATAATTTGCAGACATAAATTGATACATTGACCGTTTATACAAGTTTCTTGCTCTGGACAGTTTTCATTTCTTGCACATTCATCTGAAAAGAGTTTAAATAAAGCATGGAGTTCTACGATTATTTACTATCACAAATAAAAATACTTTTTTCCTAGATAATTCCTTGGATAATACTTGTATATTTGCTACTGTGTGCATCATCTTTTGATTATAGCCATGGTCGTGGTTTTAAAGATTACAACCAAACAAGTGTCATTATTATACAGCAAGTCTACTGGTTTAAAAAAATGAAAATTAGTGATTATGTTGTGACTTTCATAAAAAACAATCTAAAAATCCAATACTCTTTTTTACCGATTTTCTCCTGAGTCTAGGAAGAATCTAGATAACTTTAATTATTTTTTGTAGGATACCTGTTTTTAGCGTTTTCATCAAAAGTACAAGCAAGAAGACTAGAACTGTATTGGAAGTATTTATCAGTAATGTTCGCCTTGTACTGAACTGTATTGGAAGTATTTATCAGTAAGATTCGCCTTGTATTGAACTGTATTGGAAGTATTTATCAGTAATGTTCACCTTGTATTGAACTGTATTGGAAGTATTTATCAGTAATGTTCACCTTGTATTGAACTGTATTGGAAGTATTTATCAGTAATGTTCGCCTTGTACTGAACTGTATTGGAAGTATTTATCAGTAATGTTCACCTTGTACTGAACTGTATTGGAAGTATTTATCAGTAATGTTCGCCTTGTACTGAACTGTATTGGAAGTATTTATCAGTAATGTTCGCCTTGTACTGAACTGTATTGGAAGTATTTATCAGTAATGTTCACCTTGTACTGAACTGTATTGGAAGTATTTATCAGTAATGTTCGCCTTGTACTGAACTGTATTGGAAGTATTTATCAGTAATGTTCACCTTGTACTGAACTGTACTGGAAGTATTTATCAGTAATGTTCGCCTTGTACTGAACTGTATTGGAAGTATTTATCAGTAATGTTCGCCTTGTACTGAACTGTATTGGAAGTATTTATCAGTAATGTTCACCTTGTACTGAACTGTATTGGAAGTATTTATCAGTAATGTTCGCCTTGTACTGAACTGTATTGGAAGTATTTATCAGTAATGTTCGCCTTGTACTGAACTGTATTGGAAGTATTTATTAGTAATGTTCACCTTGTATTGAACTGTATTGGAAGTATTTATCAGTAAGATTCGCCTTGTATTGAACTGTATTGGAAGTATTTATCAGTAATGTTCACCTTGTATTGAACTGTATTGGAAGTATTTATCAGTAATGTTCGCCTTGTACTGAACTGTATTGGAAGTATTTATCAGTAATGTTCACCTTGTATTGAACTGTATTGGAAGTATTTATCAGTAATGTTCGCCTTGTACTGAACTGTATTGGAAGTATTTATCAGTAATATTCACCTTGTATTGAACTGTATTGGAAGTATTTATCAGTAATGTTCACCTTGTATTGAACTGTATTGGAAGTATTTATCAGTAATGTTCGCCTTGTATTGAACTGTATTGGAAGTATTTATCAGTAATGTTCGCCTTGTATTGAACTGTATTGGAAGTATTTATCAGTAATGTTCGCCTTGTACTGAACTGTATTGGAAGTATTTATCAGTAATGTTCACCTTGTATTGAACTGTATTGGAAGTATTTATCAGTAATGTTCGCCTTGTACTGAACTGTATTGGAAGTATTTATCAGTAATATTCACCTTGTATTGAACTGTATTGGAAGTATTAATCAGTAATGTTCACCTTGTATTGAACTGTATTGGAAGTATTTATCAGTAATGTTCGCCTTGTATTGAACTGTATTGGAAGTATTTATCAGTAATGTTCGCCTTGTATTGAACTATATTGGAAGTATTTATCAGTAATGTTCGCCTTGTACTAAACTGTATTGGAAGTATTTATCAGTAATGTTCACCTTGTATTGAACTGTATTGGAAGTATTTATCAGTAATGTTCGCCTTGTACTAAACTGTATTGGAAGTATCTATCAGTAATGTTCACCTTGTATTGAACTGTATTGGAAGTATTTATCAGTAATGTTCACCTTGTATTGAACTGTATTGGAAGTATTTATCAGTAATGTTCGCCTTGTACTGAACTGTATTGGAAGTATTTATCAGTAATGCTCACCTTGTATTGAACTGTATCGGAAGTATTTATCAGTAATGTTCACCTTGTATTGAACTGTATTGGAAGTATTTATCAGTAATGTTCGCCTTGTACTGAACTGTATTGGAAGTATTTATCAGTAATGTTCACCTTGTACTAAACTGTATTGGAAGTATCTATCAGTAATGTTCACCTTGTATTGAACTGTATTGGAAGTATTTATCAGTAATGTTCACCTTGTATTGAACTGTATTGGAAGTATTTATCAGTAATGTTCGCCTTGTACTGAACTGTATTGGAAGTATTTATCAGTAATGCTCACCTTGTATTGAACTGTATCGGAAGTATTTATCAGTAATGTTCACCTTGTATTGAACTGTATTGGAAGTATTTATCAGTAATGTTCGCCTTGTACTGAACTGTATTGGAAGTATTTATCAGTAATATTCACCTTGTATTGAACTGTATTGGAAGTATTAATCAGTAATGTTCACCTTGTATTGAACTGTATTGGAAGTATTTATCAGTAATGTTCGCCTTGTATTGAACTGTATTGGAAGTATTTATCAGTAATGTTCGCCTTGTATTGAACTATATTGGAAGTATTTATCAGTAATGTTCGCCTTGTACTAAACTGTATTGGAAGTATTTATCAGTAATGTTCACCTTGTATTGAACTGTATTGGAAGTATTTATCAGTAATGTTCGCCTTGTACTAAACTGTATTGGAAGTATCTATCAGTAATGTTCACCTTGTATTGAACTGTATTGGAAGTATTTATCAGTAATGTTCACCTTGTATTGAACTGTATTGGAAGTATTTATCAGTAATGTTCGCCTTGTACTGAACTGTATTGGAAGTATTTATCAGTAATGCTCACCTTGTATTGAACTGTATCGGAAGTATTTATCAGTAATGTTCACCTTGTATTGAACTGTATTGGAAGTATTTATCAGTAATGTTCGCCTTGTATTGAACTGTATTGGAAGTATTTATCAGTAATGGTTACCTTGTACTGAACCTTGTACTGAACCTTGTACTGAACTGTATTGGAGGTATTTATTAGTAATGTTCACCTTGTACTGAACTGGTTTGCACCACACTTACTCTTCTGATATAAATATTTAATTTTTCTTCAGCATCTACTTTTTAAAGTTTTTCTATAAAATTTAATCCTAGATTAGCCTAGTACTTTCTTCAAAAACGTCTATGGGATTTTTAGCCAATGTAGGGACTTATTTTCTAAAACACATAACAATATTAAAACATTATAAACCTACTAATTTTGACATAATTTTGTTCACAATAAAACAGACTACCTATCGGCCTAAAGAAAATATAGGTATACATTTTATTTTGTAACAACTTAAATTTTGAAAACTTAATTAAAAAACTAAGTGTGACGAGTTACCACCTTAATCGGTCAGACTAAAAATTGATAGCACTTTTAGTTCAGTAAAGCTCATTAATTTATTCAAATGTTTTAATAAATAAAGTCATGCATAGGCCTACAGTTTCTAAAATTATATCTTAGTGACCGCGTGGGCTACTCAGTCCACGGGGGAAGCTAAGGCTATTCTTCTCCTGAGTGCTTTGTCATCATCCAAGCCGATTGACATGCAAGCGCATAGAGGTGGCCAGAGAAGTATGGGTTATGTCTTGGTCGGATCATGGTAAGTGTTAGTTATGTTACGAGATGTTGGGTTTTGTTCGTTGTTATAATAAAACAGTATAACATTTATTGTAGCTATGCCAAGGGATTTATATATAGGGTGTTCAGGAAATTTAAAAAAATAATATTGGATGTTATTGTACACATAACAAATGAGCAAAAACTTGATATGAAGGTATATCCCAAAACCTTTAGTTTCCCATCTATCTCAAATCAAATCATTTTATTGTCAACATTACATTTGCACTGTTACAAGATATGCTGTAGCAAGCAAGTGACGCGTCAAATTATAATTTTACTTAAAATAAAAAACCTTAATCTAAACTAGTTGCAATAATCATAACTAAGTACAACCTCCTTATCCTATACAAAATTCTAGAATAAAATAATAAGCTTTGCTTATAAAAAACTTTTTAGACTTTTTTCCAGGAATCACAAACAGGTGTATGTTGGAGTTAAAATTTGTTGCAGAGCTGTATACCAGTGTAAATGGTTTTTTTTCAAAAGCTGAAGATCTATGAGGTTTTTGCTGAAAAAAGTGTTTATGTCTAGTACTATAATTATGATTTAAGGAGTTATCTCCAAGAGACTGTGTATTATTCATTGTTAAAACAATAACCTCATACATATATAAACAGGGTAAGGTTAAAATTTCAAATTTTTTAAAAGTTTGTTTACAAGAACTACGAAAATTACTTTTGGTCATAATTCTGAGGTATTTTTTTTCAATCTGACTACTTCAATAGCATATGACGACTGGAAAAAATAACCATAATAGATTATTTTCAGTGTTGGAAAATCTACACAGTCCCACAAAACACAAATAGAAAAACAAGCAGAATTTAGTTTAAATTTGAGCTCTTGTACATGGGATTTCCAGTTTAAGTTACTGTCAATTCATATTCCTAGAAAGTTTATGGAGTTTTCCCAAAATAATATTGTGTTGTTAAAAGAAATATCAGGTATACATACATTATGATTACATAACTGAAAATTAATTAATTTGGTTTTCGTAGGATTTAATGAAAGATTATTAGTGGAGAACGAAATATTAAAGTCTGTTAATGTGGCTGTTATCTGGTTGTGGAATGAAGAACTGGTGTCATTTTTAATAATAACTGATTTGTTATCTGCATATAACGTCAGCCGGCAATTATTTACATTTTTAGACAAATCGTTGATATATGTTAAAAATAAAGTTGGCCCCAGGATCGAACCCTGAAGCATGCCTCCAGTTATGCTGCAATACTTTGATTCATATTTTAACAGATTCACTTTTATATTAGTTTTTTGCTTTCTGTTTTTTAAGTATGAGGCAATCCACTGCAAAGTGGTCCCAGTTACTCCTGACACCTTTAGTTTATTCAAAAGGATTTAATGATTTACTGAGTCAGATGCCTTAGATAAATCACAGCGACCTTCTGTGACCCATCCAAGGTACTGACAACGTCATTCACCTAAGTTGCCACCGCATTTTCAGTATTGCGACCCTGACGAAAGCCAAACTGGGAGTCTACTAGGAGGTTACACTTGGACAAGAAATCCTTAAACTGGTTGTTAGCTGTAGATTAAAAAATTTTACTCACAGAGCTGAGGATAGACACAGGACGATGGTTGTTTTTAGGAGTGTTCTACATCCCTTCTTATTGACAGGTGTAATAATTGCAAGCTTTAACAAGTCTGGAAACTAACTTTTTAGAAGACATATTTATTAAATCACACAAGGGACAAGCTAAACAATACTTTAATTATTTGATTAAGGAAATTGGAATATTATCCCATCTAGTGGACTTAGTATATTTTAATTTATCAATTCTATTAAGAATGTGCTTTACAGTCACCAATGAAAATTGAAAATTATCCTCTTTTTTAGATTGCAATTTATTGGTTGTTTGAGTGTGTGATAATATCCTTGAATATTAGGTTCTGTCTGAGAAAAATGATAGTTAAAAGAATTTACTATTTCTGCTAGACTACTAATCATTTTGTCCTTTATTAATAAAGATTTTAATTTTTGTAATAATTTTCATTCTGATCCCAATTATGTTTTTATAACTGACCAAACAGCTCTGGTCTTATTATTAGAATTTTCAATGTACTTAATATTTGTCAACTTAGATTTTTAACAACCCGTTTGAATATTTTTTTATAATTTTTTACGTAAGAATAAAATCTAGGATCCGTATTTACTTTTTGAGCTTCATGTAGTTCCCTCTTTTTTATACTTGATATTCGTATACCTCTCTTGTCCTTGATATAAAGTCTTGTTCCTCTCAGCCCTTATGAATAAAAATAAAGCTCTGTGATCAGATAATGCTGGATCATAACTAAAATTATCAATAACTAATTTGCACTGTAATTAGTAATACAATGATCTATACATGTGAATGAATTATATGATTAACAACTAGTTCTTCCGGTGTCAACCGCGTCAAAGGACTATTTACAATATATACAGTTCCAGACGTTTTGCCCATGCTACGATGTGGCATCCTCAGTGGTTAGGCTGAGACTGAAGGTCAGCTGTCGCTCTGCCCAATATATAGCGATGGCGCAGCTGTCAAGTGTCACGTAGGCCAACTGACCCAAGTCTGAGGTCACGTACTCACTTCCGCGTAAGCTATAATATTTTTAACTTCTTAAGAACTGGCCCCCATGTTCTTGGCAACTTCATGCTATCTTCTTTGTTAAAATTATCCCCTCTTTTGTATATTTCAATGGCTTCCCTAACTCTTCTCGGATAATAAAACGGGATGTTGGCCAATACTTTGGTCTTGTCAAATAAAATTCCATGTTTAGTAAGGGCACTATGTTCTGCTACTGCTGACTTATCGACATCTTTGTTCTTAGTATGTCTTATATGCTCCTTTAGTCTTGTTGATACTTGTCTCTTCGTTTCTCCTATATAAACTGAACCGCAGTCACATGGTGCGGTTCAGTTTATGTAGGAGAAACGAAGAGACAAGTATTAACAAGACTAACTTTAACTTAAATAAACTTAATAACTTAATAATAAAATAATATTAATAAACTTAATAAATAACTTAAATAAACTTCTTTAAGTTTATTTAAGAAGTTATAGCTTACGCGGAAGTGCGTACGTGACCTCAGACTCGGGTCAGTTGGCCTACGTGACACTTGACAGCTGCGCCATCGCTATATATTGGGCAGAGCGACAGCTGACCTTCAGTCTCAGCCTAACCACTGAGGATGCCACATCGTAGCATGGGCGAAACGTCTGGAACTGTATATATTGTAAATAGTCCTTTGACGCGGTTGACACCGGAAGAACTAGTTGTTAATAATGACTCCAGCCGCTTAAGCTTACGAAATAGAATTATATGATATTATAGTTGGGGTGCTAAAGTGATGAGTGTATCCAAAATGTTGTATTGTATTGTAAAATTCGTTAACAATAGGTTTACCACCAAGCAAATCAATATTCATGTCAAATGATATAACAGCTTGCTTATTATTTTCTTTCTGCAGAGTCCCTAACAGTTTCTCTAGTTTGTTAACAAAATACAAAGGAGAATCTTATATGTTCTGTATATACATTTTACAATTAAGTTATAATCAGTTATTTCAATATAAGTGGGTTCAAAGTTGAAGTCTTCATTAAATACATGTAGATCACTTCTTAATTTGGTGGAGAGAGATGACTTAACTAAAATACAAGACCCACCACAGATTCTACTCTCCCTCACATATGAAAATGGAAGAAAATCAGATACTGCATTGAGAAGATTTTAATTATCTTGCTTTAGCCAATGCTCATTAATGCAAATAAATTCTATACTATTAAATCCTGAAATAAACGACTGCAACTCATCCACAGAGATGCGATGCCTTGTATATTAAAATGAAGAAATGTTACTGTTTTGAAAAATTTGTTGAGTTTTCCAATTGTATACATTCTGAGAACGTCTTAAAATCAGTTAAAAATTCTTGTTTCCCTAATCTATTAAATGTTTTTATGAATTCAATATACACACCATGGTTTAAGCTTAAAAAGGACTTTGATTATTTTAAAAATTACTAGTTGGTGTTTGCTCATTGTTAGACAAAGGCACAGGTGAACAACTTGAAACATTATAAATGACATAAAAACATTATAAATGACATAAAAACATTATAAATTGTTTCCACTATCAGATATAAAGCTATTTTCATTAACAGTACACTTTAATCTATCACTACTTGAGTATTGTAACAAATGTTGGCAACTATCTTTATTAGGTGTCGGCCACCCAAGAAAAGGGCTGTCCACTAAACCTGGGTTGACCAACACAACCTGGCTTACATCATTATGTATAACACTAAAATTGGTATAATTATTAATACTATCTAATTTTGAGTCTATATATCCCTGGAATGAGTAATGAGATTTAACCTTACAGAGCTTCTTTTTGATATGATTAGATTAGATACACCAGGTTGTAGTCCTGTCACCAAGCCCACCGCGCCTAGACTCCATGGCCCTTTGCGCCCCAAACCTGACGACAGTGTCACAAGAGACCAGTCCCCCTTATGAAGGACATGATCTCCCCGAGTGTAGCCCTTCTAATATCCTCTGGTTCCAGAAAAGCGGCACCCAGAGACCTACGCCTAAGAGATGAGAGAGCTCTACAATGACAAAAGATGTGTATGGAGCTCTCCTCATCCTCCTCACAAAGCCTACATGTGGAGTCTTCTGTTAGGCCCATTATCTTAATATGTCTGAGAAGAATATTATTTCTGGTCAGCATTCCCGTAACCGCCCTCACCTTGGCCCGGTTACAGCTTAACAGATCTCTGCTGTACCTGCGATCGGGTCCTTGGATAAGTGCACGAGACTGCCTGAGCCCGGACACGGTCCTCCATCTGCCATCGTGTTCCTCAGAGGTCCACCTGTCAATTCTTCTTTTTACCTTTTGAAAAGGAATACCAAGAGCCAGCTCCGGCCCCAGCAGAAGGCACTTTGCCCCTCTCCTAGCCAGAGCATCGGCTCTCTTATTTCCATCAATACCAGCATGCCCAGGGACCCATATGAGTCTCACCTGTTTACGCTGGCAAAGAGTCTCCAAGATTCCCTGGCACTCCCATACCAACTTAGAGCTGGTACGTGGTGCCATGATCGCCTTTATCGCCGCCTGGCTGTCCGAGCAGATTGAAACTACTCCTCCAAAGCCACCTAGACGCATTTGTTCTTGTGTGGCTGTCATGATAGCCATCACCTCTGCCTGGAAGACGGTAGCATGGGCCCCCAGAAGTACAGACAGAACTTTCTGTGCCCCCCTCCTGTACACCCCAGCACCCGCGCCTCCTTCTGTAAGTGAGCCGTCTGTATACCAGATGCTTCCTTTGACATATGCAGGCTCGGTACTCCCTATCCACTTATCTCTACTTGGCAGGAAGGCCCTGACCTGCTTGTCAATTCTGTACCTAGGTATCATTGAGTCTGTTCCCATCGAAAGCAACAGGTCCAGACCAATGTTCCTAGATAGTATTTGCCCATGGAGTCCTGGTTGGCCAGGCAACCAGCCACCAGCCGTCCTTATTCTAAAGGCCGCTTTACAAGCCTCCCCTTTTACAAACAGGTCCATTGGGTGGAGCTCAGTGAGGACCTCCATCGCCACCAATGGGGTTGTTCTAATTGCGCCTGTAATTCCCCAGCACGCCATTCTCCAACATCTCTCTAATGTTAGCCTTGCACTGTTATGTGCCATGGCCGGCCACCAGACAACTGCCGCATAACATAAGGAGGGCCGAAGTACACTCGTGTATAGCCAGTAAACAATCTTTGGTTTGAGATTCCACGTTGTCCCAATGACCAACAAGCATTGGGCCATAACAAGTGACAAGCCCAAAAAGCCATTCTGAACTTCCTGGCTTTCTCCTGAAGGTGCTTGAGCCAGTTCAGTTTAGCATCCAGGATAACCCCCAGATACTTAACCGACCCTGTAGCTCTTAGCTCCATATTTCCTATAGTGGGCATGTATAGGCCGTCCAGCCTCTTCTTCTTAGTGAAAAGTACAAGTTCTGTCTTGTTAGGATTATCAGAGAGCCCCTTGTCCCTACACCACCTTTCTAGGTATCTCAAGGCAACCTGGACGATGTCCGACACCGTGCTGGCAAACTTACCAACGCCCAGTATACACACATCATACCCGTATGCCTGAGCATATACCCCCATCCTGTTCAGCGCCCTTAGTAGGTCATCAACCACCAGGGACCACAGGAGAGGGGAAAGGACACCCCTTGGGGACAGCCGCTTCCGACTACAACCTGAACCGATGCTTCGTTCAATGTTGCCTTAACCATTCTGCTGCATAGGTAGGCTTCAATTCATCTAGCAATAATGCCCTTGACGCCCGTCCTAACAACAGCAGTGATCATAGACTGCAGGGAGACATTGTTGAACGCCCCCTCTATGTCCGTGAAAACACCCATGGCTAGCTCCTTCTGCCGAATCGTCTCCTCAACCCTCGTGACGAGTCTGTGAAGAGCCGACTCAGCAGATCTCCCAGCCATGTATGCGTGTTGATTTGTATGGAGCAAGTTATCTCTCAATACCCCGTCCCTCATACGCCTATCGACCAGCCTCTCCAATGTCTTTAATAAAAAAGACATGAGGCTGATCAGTCTGAAATCTTTAGGTCTGGAATGTGTACCCCTTCCAGATTTGGAGATATAGACCACTTTTGCGGTCCTCAACAACCTTGGGATAAAACCCAAGGCCAGGGAAGCCCTACATATTGTGGTCAGGTGGGGTAGGAGCGACTCCAGGCCCCTCTGCAAGTGCACAGGCAGGATGCCATCCGGCCCAGCACTCTTGAAGGGGGCGAAGCAATCAACTGCCCACTTAATCCTTCGCTCTGTAACAACCTTCTTTGCCTCACTCCAGTCCCCGTGCGAGAACCCGGTGCAAGCCTGCCTCACCAAAGTGGGGGCTCGCCGCTGGTTCCTCAACGGATCCCGGAGAGTGAGTCTCAAATAAAAGTTTCAAAGTCTCTTCTTCTGATCTGGTCCACTCCCCATCATCTTTAATGAGGGGTCCCAGTCCTCCCCCAGGGTCCTTAGCCAACACTTTGTGAAGCCTAGATATCGCTGAGGTCGTCTCTATAGAGGTACAAAAGTCTCTCCAGGATTTCCTGGAGAATCTGCGAACCTCTCATCTGTAATTTCTTTGGGAATCCCGGTAGGCCAACCAGTCAGCATCACTACCGGTTCTGTTGGCCTTGTCGAGGAGCCTTCTGGTTCTCCTTCGATGGACCTCTAATTCTTGAGTCCATCTCTGGCTTCGAGCATCCCTTTGTGTAATCAAAGGGCAGTTGTTCTCATAAGAGGTGATTACGGCCTCCGTAAGGAGTGCCACCCTTTCCTCTAGGTCCTGTCCAGATCGAATCTGGCCTTTAGGAATTAGATCCAGTCTGTCAGACAGTTCCACCGAATAGGAGGCCCAGTCTGTCTGTCAGAGATTTCTGTACACCCTCAGTGTTGTCTAGCCCTCAAGCACAAAGCAGATGTGTCTGTGGTCCGACAAGGAGGGTTCCTGCGAAACTTCCCAGTCCCTAATGTCATGAAACATTGAGGCTGAGGCCATAGTTATGTCTATAACCTCCCTCATAATGATGCTCGAAAAGGTTGGGATTTTACCCTTATTGAGTACCAAAAGTTCGGTACCTCCCAGGTATTCTGCAAGAGCAAGACCCCTCTCGTTCGTGTCACTGCTTCCCCAAACCTCTATCTAGATCCAGGCAATAACTAGTCTTTTTGATATGACTCAGAATTGCTCCAGCAATTAATTTACATAATTTAATTTTACCAACATCATTATGATGAAGGTATGGTTATTTCTTGAAAATTTGCAGTCATTTTTTATTAAGACTACATTTTTTTGTTGCATAGCCAGTACAGAAAGTCGATCATTTAAGACAGAATTAACTTGTTTGATTTTTAAATTCAATTTAGGTTTGTCAAATTTATAAGGTATACTTAATACAATTACACTTTTACAAGCTGACTCCACATTTATCTACATCATCATCCTTAATGCCATTTGTACATAGCCCCCCTTCCCCACTGACTGAGACATTTCATCTATATTCTTTGTTACATTATTAAAAAAGGCATTTGGTTTAACAATGGCAGACACATTATAATTATTTCTTAATTCTTCTTGAAGGAAAGACCTGCAGTGACGTCCATGGCTATCTGTCTGTATGTGTTTTTTATATAAAAATTCATAACTACTGAAGGTAAAATTATTAAACTTCATGATTCTACTACCCTATAATAGCTCTATATATATACTGCATGGTTTGTTGTCAGCTACCATTTAATAATTATAATGCTGCGATGTATATGTGGATAAATATCCAAAAGTCATGATTGTATATTCATTCATTGATTATAAAATGTAAGTGATCTAACACAAAGCTAAGTCCAATCCATCGAGCCATCCAAGACCTGCCTCACTGATTCTGTGTATGCTGACCAATCCCTCCATAAAAGAGCACAGGGGACACTCTGTAACTATGCGATCCATTGTTTTGATAGACTCCCCGCAATCACATGACTGATCTAGTGTCAATCCCCATTTATACTTCCAGTGATTGTATCTGCCAAAGCCAGTTCGAAACAGATTCAAGAGTGTCCACTCCCTACAAGAGAGGTTCATCTCACCTAAAGGTATTGACGGATCGTTAATAAGGAACTTATTACATCCATCAAAACTGTTCTACGCTATGGCCCAGCAGGTATTAGGCGAGAAGTTTTGTCTGCTCAAATGGAAAGCAGTACGTAGAAGTCGGTTTCGAGATTTTAAGCGACCGTTTTGATGTGGGAGATCCTGTATAATGGGTAAGTGTGGGGCATTCAAGATCTTATTGAATTTGTTGAGTAGTGTCTCCTGATGTCTTATATCTGGATGAGCTATATTGCACAGCACTGGGAGCCAAGGAAGTGGAGTAGACACGGGGTGTGATGTTCGTGTCCACAGCAATTCTTTAAATCTGTATAGTACACCCTGGGTAGTTCTAAACGAGCAACAAATCTGGTAGCTGTACTGTCATGACTTTGTGATCTCCCAGCTATGGCAGCTACCACAAAATATAGCTCTATTTTAATATATATATATATATATATATATATATATATATATATATATATATATAATATAAACATAAACTGTACTCATTTCAAAATGGCGGATGTTTGTTTTTTACTAACTGAAATATCTCAAAACTAAATAATTTTACAAGCAAAGTGGGAAAATAGTTTTTTAGTGAATATTATTATAAGACCCACAGTAGTTATCAACAAAAAATATAAAAAACAATTGAGTTTTGCTACAAAACATATGACAATGTTTTACAGTACTAACTAAAGGCTAGTGCTGTTTTAAAAATGTGAGTAATTTGAACAGCTGATTTCATGTCATGAGCTGTTCTAAACATATTACTGAGAAATATGAAAGTCAAATTTAATAAATCAAATAACATGTATTTTAATTAATTAACATTATATGTTACAAATCATGTTTTACTTTGAAACATACAGTGCCTTCTTTAAATACAGTGGAGTCCCGGTAATCCGAAATAATTGAGACCTAACCCATTTCGGATTAAACCGATTTTCTCAGAACGCTCTTTTGTTAAAACAGAACATAAAAATAATATCCCATTACGTAATAAAACATTACGTACAGTATTTAAGTTTTGAAAGTAATAATAGCCTATGATTATATAGAGAAGAAATAACCTCTAATAGAAGAATACATTCAACTGAGACGTAAGATCAAACACCGTTTTTCAAGACAAAAAGTTGGAGTCACTAGTAGAAATCGATCCTGGCCCCAAGCGCTACTTGATTCCATTGCATTCGCCACTAGATCACGTAATCAACTGACGGAAGTCTTGTGCATATTTCTAGCGTTCTCAGGCTATCTCAGACAGCACTGTTCCCAATTTTCACTGTCAGTCTCTTATCAACAGTTTAAATTTGTGTGTTTACATATCTCAGTTTTGTTGTAACCAATACAGACGCTCCCGCTGCGTTTAATCTCACACTACGCTATGTAAAGCAATACTCCAACGCGACGCCAGTGGCTACCTTGTTTTGAGATGCTGGAATCTCAATGTCCACTCAACAGTAACATTTATTCATAAATAAAGGAAGACTAACTTCCTTGTAAAGTTAAAGAAACACTGCTAGGACAGATAATAGTTTCTCGTATCATGGTATTTGTCTGTATAATACTCTTACACAAACCTTAATCATGACATAATAAAAAAAGTAATATTCATTTATTTTGGAGATCAAAAATGTTATTCTACGGCATAGTATACACACAATTAATTTTGGTATAGCCTATTGAATGTGTAATTAATTATATTTAAATACACTTGTAACAACTGTACTTTGACAATGTCATGTTTTCCACAGTAAAGATTTATTATCCTTGCCTTTGGCCCAGTACAAGAAGATAGAAATGTCTATAAACTAATCAAATGGATGATTCAAACTTACCTATTCTAGAAAATCCGTTTGATTCACAAACTGGTTGGTTATTTATGACCTTACAAACAGTTCCCTTAATTGTACATACATGGTTTTCACATGGATCAGAGCATGTTCCTTTAATAGCACAGTCAATCTGCGGAGGACAATTTCCTTTAACAGTACAGTCAATTTGTGGAGGACAATTTCCTTTAACAGTACAGTCCGGTTGTGGAGGACACACACCATTTTCACATTCATCACCTGAAAACAACCTCCAGTGAATTAAAGAAAACAAAACTAATACTATTTATAATGTGATTGGCAAGAGTATTAAAGACTTTCCTATTTACATAAATTGTTGTTTATAAATAAATATTGTGACAATGTTGAAGCTTTATACATCTTAAAGTAATTTTTATTTGTTAAAGCCTCGACTGTTAAAGCCTGACCAACTTTTTTAATCAAGTTTAAAATTAGATATTTCAATTCTACTAAAGGGAAGTGGCCGTAGCTAAGGGGCTAATGCGGTGGCTTGCCACACAGCCAGTTTGGGTTCAATTCCCAATGAGACCATATCAGATTTTACTCTTGTGCCACTACCGTAATTCTGAAACCATGTTAAGTCAGTGGTCCAACAAACTTACAAAACGAAAATGGGCTCGTCTTAACAGGCGAGGAGAAGTATGCCAACTCTCCCTACTAAAGTCATATGACAATTATTGCTCCATTCTACTCTAATTTCACTAAAACTATCAAATACCAGAATTCTTGTAGGAAATTAGTCTCTCTCTATTGATTTCATGCAAATGGGAATCACTTGTCTTGGGTGAGGGTGGAGGTATTATTTTGGTTGTCAGTGAAAATATCGTTTTTATCTGTTTCATTGCGAGAATGAAATCGAGAGGGAGACAAGATGGCCTCAACTCAAGTCTTGATATTGTTGATGGGGCAGGGATGGTTAGAAGAGGTGGAGTATGTGATGAGGATGAGTCATGGTTTTCATTTACTTTCTTTCTTTGAATTAGTGAAGACAAATTCAATAATTCAGGAATATATAGATTAACTGTAATGATTGTAATATGTTTTACATAGGGCAGACTGTAAATTTTAGCAAAAGATATAAAAACCATGTCTCTGCTTTTAAAAACAAGAAACCTGAAAGATCTAATGTAGCTGAACACCTTCTGAATTGTAGCCACAGTTTGAATAAAATAGATGAAAATGTAGATATTCTAAAAGTTTGTAAGAAGGGTTGTATTATGAATGCTTGGGAAGAGTTATTTATTTTTAAAGAAAAATGTAAAGGTAAATAAAAATAAATAAATAAATAACGTCTTTATTTTGCAAGTGTTCTTCAAAGATACAATACTCTGATTTACAAGGCAACTCTTGTCATAGCATACAGGTAAATAAACATTATTCTAAATTAAAAATAAATAAAATTATATGACAATCTCTTTGATATGACTTTTAAATAAGCGGTAACTAAGACTTTTCAAAGCAGGGGGCAAAGCATTATATATTTCCGGTCCAAAGTACCTAAAAACTTTTTTTGCCAATTTCTAGACGGACCTTTGGCAAATGAAGTATGCTGTCCTGTTGAGTACTTCAGGTGTTTATTTTATGCCTGAAAATAAGCTTTTGCCTGAGATATTTAGGCTTGCCAGTTTAGAAGAAACATAAATCAATACACAATGACTCTACTGGGGCAAAATTTATCAGAACGCAACTGGAATGATGTGTATAATGCACAAACACCAGATGAGGCTTACAATACTCTTATATCAGCAATTACTCTCGAGATGAATGCCTCTTGCCCTGTCAGAAAAACCAGGAAGAAGCGAAAAAAAACACCTTGCTGAATACTTTGATGAAAGGGCTAGAGAGCTAAAACAAAAATTCCTTGAATCATTACATATGTATGAGATGACTGGGCAACAAAAAGACAAAAAAATCATGACAGACAATAAAAAGCATTATGACCTCAGACTCAGACAGATACGACAAGAAACCACAAACCAGCATATCCAACAGGCAGATAACAAATCAAAAGCCATTTGGGATGTTATAAACAGTGAGAGAGCAAATCAAAGAGGTGTGAAAACAAGGCAGCAGCTCCATCTTGTTACAGCAGAAGGGGAAATTAATAGCCCACAGGATATTGCCAACAAGTTCAATAGCTACTTCTGCAGTATTGCAGATGAAACACTGAAGGCAACTGGCAATAATCCACCTTTGAACTTACCATCAAGTTTAAGCCAGAAAACTAACCAGGCACAACAGACCTTGGTACTTACAACTACCAACACTCAAGAAGTCAAAGAAATAATTGCCACACTAAAAAGCAAGGTCTCTTGTGGTCTAGATGAAATCTCATCAAAACTTACAAAACATTGCTCAGAGGTCTTCGCACCATTATTAGCAGTGGTGATAAATAAATCATTTGAAAGTGGCGTTTTCCCTTCTGCAATGAAAACTGCTAAAAAGTATACCCCAAACTAAAAAAGGGATCCACCACTGACTTAACCAACAATAGCTGAGAAGATTGCACTGAAGAGACTCTTAACCTATCTTCAACAACTTGACCTAATACCAAACAGTCAACATGGTTTTATGCAAGGACGGTCAACAACCACTGCCCTGATTGCTCTAATTGAGAGCATTATTGAACAAATTGACAACAACCAGTACACTACAACATTGTTACTCGACTACAGTAAAGCATTTGACTGTTTGGGACATCAGATTATATTAAATAAACTGACAAAACTTGGAATAAAAGGAAATGCACTCCTCTGGTTCTCAAGTTATCTCAAGGGACGGTACCAATTGGCTGAAATAAGGCATATAACATCAAGATGTGAAACTGGAACCGTCAGATCAAAATGCCTCCCCACTACAAGAGGGATCCCACAAGGCTCCGTACTAGGCCCAGTGCTGTTCATTCTTTTAACACATGACTTTTCCAACTACATCAAGGACTACAGCACTGTGGTCATGTATGCAGATGACACCACTTTGCTCTGTAAAGTAAACACAGCAGATGAACTAAGTATCAATGCCTACATATCATTAAACATAACCTATGACTACTGTGCCTCAAACGACCTCGTGGTGAATCCACTCAAAACCAAACAGATCAACTTTGGTAGAAGAGCCCAGCTCTACCCGATGTATCTCTAGAGGAAAAGAGTAAACTCCTGGGCCTTACTCTAGATTCCAAACTAACCTGGAGCCCACATATCCACGAGCTGCGTAAAAACTAAACTCTGCTGTATATGTGGTGAGAAGGATGAAACAAATAGGCACAACAGATTTAGCTAAATTGGCATATCATGCACTTCTGGAATCCCACCTTAGGTATGGAATCGCTGTTTGGGGGGCAACCTCCTTCACCAACTTGAACAGAGTCCTCACCATCCAGAAGGCAGCAATAAGATCTCTGGCGGAACTCGGCTGGCAAGAAAGCTGCAGAGAAGCATTCAAACATCTAAGAATCAAGACAGTTGTTGCTATTTACATCCAAGAAGTGATATTTTTAGTTGACAAAGCTGGCCTTCCTAGAAATACCAGAAACCACACGTACAACACTTGAAACGGATCAAATATTATCTTTCCTCACCACAGAACAACATTATTTGAAAAGAAGCCGACTTACATTGGTTCAAGACTCTACAACCAACTACCAAATGAAAACAGGACTCTGACTGAACGTGCTCTAAAACAAAAATTTGACACCTGGTTGACAGACCGACCCATCTACTCCATCGAAGAATTCTACACAAATACCAGAGGATGACCTTCAGAACTATTGTTATTTTTTTTACCTTTGTAACTGACGCCATTGCTTTTCTTAAAGAAACTGTAAATAAAGATTATGATTGATTGATTGATTGATTGATTGATTGATAAACTTGTCTCAGCTTTCTGTAGAACCAAAAAAAGGGTGGAGGTGTTTCAATCTGGAGTCGATTTAAAATTGATTGTCAACATGTTAGCTGTAGCCAGTTTTCTATTGAAGGAGTGTGTGAGTTAGCTGCGGTGTCAGTAAAACTTGATAATGACAACAAGTTACTGCTTCTAGCAGGTTATAGACCCCCATCAAATGAATTTGATCTGTTCTTTGACACTATATATGAGTGCTTAAACACTCTAGTTAAGAATCATTTGACTGTTATTGTCATTGGTTATTTTAATATTGACCTCTCTAAGAGCAGTTTCGTTGCCAATAAGTTTTCACTTTTAATGGCGTCATATGGCCTAAATAATGTGGTAAAATATTACACGAGAGAAGCTCTCGGTATTCAAAGTTTGATTGATCATGTGTTTAACTCAGGTAAGAATACGCTATGCTCAGTAATAAAATCTGATTTGTCTGATCATTATGCTCAAACTGCAATAGCTGACTGTCAACCAATTAAAGATCAGGTTAAAGCATCATTCATAGAAACCAGAATGTTTAACGAAGCAAATATGAAAACCTTTAAATACCTGCTATCAAGGGAGAGATGGTTAGAGATCATAAGAGCTACTGATATGGATGGAAAATATAAGGCTTTCAGCACTCAGCTGAAGTATTATTTGTATATTTCCTTTCCATTGAAGCGTAAACAAAATAAATTCAGTAATAACAAGAAAGTAAAGCTCTCTAATGAAACATATAAGCTTAAAATATAAATCCTTGAACTTTATGATAAAACTAAGCACTTGAGTTCTAGTGACCCTTTACGGCTATATTATTTAAAAAGAAAAAATGTTTATAGAAAATTAGTTCGGCAAGAAAAATCAATCATTATGCATGAACAGTTAAAAAAAATCTGAGAACAAAACAAAAACAGTATGGGAAATAATAAATAAAATTCGTCCTGCCAAAACTAAAAAATCACACAGAAACATTATATTGGAGGCTAACGGTGAGCTAATAAAACACCCAGTGGTTGTGGCTAGTACCTTTAATGATTATTTTGCTAATATAGGCAATAGCATCAAACCTCAAACCAATGTAAATACATCAAAGAATTATGAGCGGGATAGATTAATATTACCCTCTCTTTTCCTTGGCCCAGTACATGATAAAGAAATAAAACAAGAAGTTGAAGGACTAGAAAAATAAGAAATCATCTGGTTATGACCATTTGTCCTCCTATGTTATAAAGTATGTTATTGATGAATTGGCGGAACCATTGAAACATTTGGTAAACCAATCATTTATGACTGGATATTTTCCTAAAGATCTTAAATTGTCAATTGTTAAGCCTATTCTTAAGAGCGAGGACGAAAATGCTGTGACAACTACAGGCCAATATCTGTTACATCCACTATCTCTAAGATCTTTGAAAAGCTTGCCTTGTCTAAATTGCTGAAATTTCTGGTGAAACATAATATTTTATCTTCTAGCCAAAATGGGTTTATGAAACAAAAAATACAACAACTGCTATGTTGTTTTCTTTACTGAACCATACTGTAAAAGAACTGGATACAGGAAAGTGTGTCTCTGGCCTTTTCTTCAATCTTAGTAAGGCATTTGACACTGTCAATCATGGCCTGTTGTGCAGCAAGATGTACAACATTGGTATAAGAGGGCTAGCGCTGGATTGGTTTGCCTCATATCTGAGGGGGAGGAGCCAGGTTGTGGAATTTGAATTGGTGCACTGTATTGGTTGTCTTCGAAGCTTCTTTTCTCCTGAGATTCCAGTTTTGAGGGGAGTGCCACAAGGGTCTATACTTGGACCGATTTTATTTCTTTTAATGTTAATGACTTGTCATCTTGTGTGAAGAGAGGTAGGATATGTCAATTTGCTGATGATACTTCCCTTTCTTTGTTTGCTCACAATTTTCAGTCTCTAGAACAAATTTCATTCATAGAATCAAATAATCTGCTCCAATGGTTTCAAGAAAACATGTTGTCAATTAACACCCAAAAAACACAGCTTCTACAATTTTCAAATTCAAAAACAAATAAACACAGTTCTCCTTTAATGTCATTTTGGATGAAACCATAATTTACCGATCTAATAAAGTTAAATTTCTTGGAATAATGGTGGTTAAGGGTTTGAATTTTTATGCGCATTTGGATTATGTCTCCAGAAAGGTATGCATAGGCACTTACATGTTGAGAAATTTTGCAAAAACTGTAAATAGTGATGTTCTTCTCTCGGCTTATTATGGGCTAGTCTACCCATACCTGGCCTACGCAGTACCTATTTGGGGAAATGAAAACAATAGAACCTGTTTTCTATTTCGTCTTCAAAAAAAAAAGCCATAAGAGTTATATTTTCCTTAAATAAACGTCAATCCTGTAAAGAATTCTTTCAAAATTATAAGGTTCTGACCTTTCCTTCTCTTTTTATTCTTGAAACCCTCACTTTTGTAAAATTAAATTTCCCTGTCTTTTCCACTTTCTCTAACCACTCCTACACTCTTTGAGTCAATCACAGTTTAAGAGTACCAAAGCATTCTACTGCGTTCTTTGAGAAACATACCCTTTATAATAGTGTAGCTATTTATAACTGCCTTCCACTCTCACTTAAACTGGAAACTAACCATATAAAATTTAAGAAACAACTGAAAAGCCTTCTGCTTGACCTTTGTTGTTACAGCGTCCATGAGTTTATAGCTGGCAATAAATAATTCTGGTTTACTGTGATTGTTGCAAACTTTGAAATATAAATAAATTGTTTTTGCTCTATCTTTTCACATGTTGCAGTCTTAGTTGATTATTGTTTTATTGCATTTACTATGACTTGGCTAAAGCGTGTATATATGTTTACTAGCTTAATAAACGATTTGATTTGATTTTATCGTTGTTTTTCCTGTTTGTTGAAAATGGAAACTGACGAAATTACAGAGCAACGAATCAACATCAAGTTTTTGGTGAAGTGCGGTAAAAGCTACAAAAATTAATGAAGTATAGAAGGCTGTTTATGGAGATAATGCTATATAGAACGTCTCTTTTCAAGTGGATGAAGCGTTTTAAAGATGGCCGACAAGACACCACGGATACAGCCTTGTGACCCAACCTCCAACCCATACGCATACAGTGGTAGTGACCCAACCTCCAACCCATACGCATACAGTGGTAGTGACCCACCCTCCAACCCATACGCATACAGTGGTAGTGACCTACCCTCCAACCCATACGCATACAGTGGTAGTGACCCACCCTCCAACCCATACGCATACAGTGGTAGTGACCTACCCTCCAACCCATACACATACAGTGGTAGTGATCCACCCTCCAACCCATACGCATACAGTGGTAGTGACCCAACCTCCAACCCATACGCATACAGTGGTAGTGACCCAACCTCCAACCCATACGCATACAGTGGTAGTGACCCAACCTCCAACCCATACGCATACAGTGGTAGTGACCTACCCTCCAACCCATACACATACAGTGGTAGTGACCCAACCTCCAACCCATACGCATACAGTGGTAGTGACCCAACCTCCAACCCATACGCATACAGTGGTAGTGACCTACCCTCCAACCCATACGCATACAGTGGTAGTGACCTACCCTCCAACCCATACACATACAGTGGTAGTGACCCACCCTCCAACCCATACGCATACAGTGGTAGTGACCTACCCTCCAACCCATACACATACAGTGGTAGTGACCCAACCTCCAACCCATACGCATACAGTGGTAGTGACCTACCCTCCAACCCATACGCATACAGTGGTAGTGACCCAACCTCCAACCCATACGCATACAGTGGTAGTGACCCACCCTCCAACCTATACACATACAGTGGTAGTGACCTACCCTCCAACCCATACGCATACAGTGGTAGTGACCCAACCTCCAACCCATACGCATACAGTGGTAGTGACCTACCCTCCAACCCATACGCATACAGTGGTAGTGACCCACCCTCCAACCCATACGCATACAGTGGTAGTGACCCAACCTCCAACCCATACGCATACAGTGGTAGTGACCTACCCTCCAACCCATACGCATACAGTGGTAGTGACCCAACCTCCAACCTATACACGTTCAATGGTACTTGCTCACTAATCCACCCGTACACGTATAATGGACTTGGCCTAACACCACAGAGAAAAATGAAACATAGGTCACTTTCTTATGGTCACAGTGAACGCTTCAGGAATAGTTATATAGATTAAAAACTAATGTACATCTTTAAACGTCTATAGTGTCTAAATTACTATGTCTAAACTTGAGGGTTTTAGAGGAATAAGGAAGAGATTGACGAGGTGCTGGCATATTATAGAAACTAGCAAACTACCTGACATACTAACTCAAGACACATTTCGACACTATTAGATGCGACCACTATATATTTCTCCCCTTTGCATTCACGTACTGGTGTTGATTCATTCATCTGTCTAAACAAGTAAAGTTTATTGACCCACCCACCCGTCCATACATGAACAAAGTATTGGCCCAAACACGTACAATGGTATTTATTGGTCCACCCACACACCTATACACGTAAAGTGGTAATTACCCACCCTTCCACCCATACACGTACAGTGGTAGTGGGCCACCAACACGTACAGTTTTAGTGGCCCACCCTCCCACTCACATACGAACAGTGGTAGTGGCCCACCCACCCAAGTACAATGGTAGTAAACACAACTAAACAGAAACATGTATACTACCACCATAAAACGTACCAATACATGTTACCTCAAGTGTTGTAATACGTATTGGTTGTACATTTATTACAACAATATGTATTACAACATTACGTTGAGGGACTATTTTTTTTAATTCCCTGTACCATGATTTAAGAGCAACATTCTGCAAATAGTTTTGAAGATATTGATACTGATTCTTCATATTCAAGAATATACTGAATTCTTCAAGAATATTGTAGGTAATTTAGGTCTCCCGCAATCTTGTTTAGGAAATGGGTTTTGCTGAAACCTTTCTTTGCATATATGATTTTTTAACTGAGAGTAAGCTTTAAAACAGTGATATACTACTACCCTCGATACTCCGATACCACTGCACTTGTAGGGGTGGGCAGGTGGATCGATATCAATGCATGTGTATGGGTGGGCAGGTGGGTCGATACCACTGCACTTGTAGGAGTGGGCTGGTGGGTTGATATCACTGTACGTGTAGGGGCAGGCGGGGGCTCTTTTCATGGGATCTCGTGAATTACGAGTATAAATTTGAAGGAAATAGTAATATAAAGAACACAAATGTAGTTGTAAACAATGTTAGCCACATGTTAGTGTACGGGCAACCACAGTTATCTCTGTTGGAGCCCAACCCTTCAACATTAGCCGTGTCGTCACTGTACTTGACAATCCGTTACTGTACATGTGTATACGCGTATGTGCGTGTGCGTGTGTTTTGACAAATAAACAGAGTAGCACAACTTTTTACAATGTCCAAAGACCTGAACACATTTTCGAAGAAGACTAGTAAGGCATCCTCAGTACTGAACCCACGATCATTTGCCGTCTCTTGTCCTTACCAATCGTCGAAAACTGTCCGAATGATAGTTGATGAACTGAATTTAGGAAAATCAACTTTGCACACAATTTAACCACTGCACGTGTATGGGTGGGTCAGTACCACTGTACGTGTATGGGCGGGTGAGTGGATCAGTACCAATGTATGTGTATGGGCGAGCGGGTGGGTCAATACCACTGTACGTGTAAAAGGGAGAGTTTTAAAAGCTCGATTTTAATAAGCTAGCTGATTAGTGCATAGTATTGATAAAAATGACGGCTCATTGAAGTTGTATTGTACATAGTAATAAAGAAGAAGTTATAACAACCAAACATTTGGGTTTAAAAAATATGCGTGCGAAAATCGTGCCCAAGTTGCTGATGCCAGATCAAAAGTTGAGAAGAGTTGAATGTGATACTGACTGGAAAAATTCACTTAAAAATGATTCTGGATTTCTCAATAGGGTGATTACAAGTGACAAGTTGTGGTTTTATGAGTATGACATTGAACTAAAATCAGAAAGCAAGGAGTGGAAAGCAAAAGATGACCCTCGAAACAAAAAATCAAGAAAAAGCAGATCAAAGTCATGTTCTTTGTTTTTTTGGATGTGCAAGATGTTGTACATCATGAGTTTCTTCCTGAAGGACAAAGAGTCAATGCTGAGTTCTACCTTATGATTCTCAAGCGTTTGAGATCGTATGCGAACGAGTTTGATTCAAAGCGATGGATGGATCCTTAACCATGACAGCGCCTGCACATTCAGCATTGATTATTCGCCATTTTCTGACTAAAAATTCAATGACGTTCCTTGATCACCCTCCTTATTCGCCAGATCTCGCCCCCTGTGACTTTTCCTAATCCCAAAATGCAAAAATGTCATGAGGGAACATCACTGGGAATATGAGGAAACAATAAAACAAGAAACTACCAGAAAACTAAAACTGCCGTGGACTTCCAAGAGTGCTTTGAACAGTGGAAAAGATTATGGAATAAGTGCATAGCAACCAATGGAGAGTACTTCGAAGGGGACAAAATAAATTTAGACTAAATTTTACAAAATAACGTTTTTAAGGCCTCAGTTCGCTTATTATTAGATGGGGCACATAAACCCCTTGAAATTTATGTAATTAATTGTAAAAGTTTAAAATTTTTGTTGTTATGACTACAGAAATTACATCATTAGTTTTTGGCTCATATGAGAGTCAGAAGCACTCCGGGCTCAACTCATGTTTTAGAAGTTGCATATAATTGTACCTCTTCAATAATAATCAAAACTGAAAAATAAAAAATAAATTATATAAAAAAATAAATTACCTCTGTCAACAGTTCAAATTTCTTGTAATGTGTATGACAATTGTTTCAACATAATGATGCCATCTTCAGATACAAATAAAGGTTATAAACAAAAATAGTATAAATTGACATTTTAAAAATATAGAAAGATGTGTTTGTTTATAACCTTTATTTGTATCTGAAGATGACATAATTATGTTGAAACAATTGTCATACACATTACAAGAAATTTTAACTGTTGACAGAGGTAATTTATTTTTTTATATAATCTTAAAACAGTTCAGGGGCTAAATGAACAAATTTTGAATAAAAAAAAGTATTTTATTTGAAGAAATAATTCAATTATTAAATGATATGGGGAAGTAACTACGATGGGAGCTGGCAGCACCTGAGCATGTTAAGTCAACTGAGATTCTCTTTCAAATAGGATTTTTTTAAATGTACAGTAATAGTAAACAAATAGCTAAACCCATCATAGTTTTATTGACATTTATCAAGTGAATTTAGTACACTAGTATAGATTATATTGGTTTTAATACATAGAACTATCAAATACCAGTGGGGTGGTATTGTCAGTACGGTGAGTAAGATAAGGCTTCCCTGCGGGGTTCAAGGTCCAAGGTATAAATCCCTGACTGAACTAACAGACGGTACTTCACAAGTTAAATAAACTGTTATTGAATAGACATACTAGGAACATAATATTAAAATTGTATTATAATTATAAATCAGTAAAATGCATCTTATCTACTTATGCCCTAGATACTATTTAGAGAAAACTAACTAATTTGTAACTTAGTACAAACTTACGTAGCATTTCAGATAGCCTGAACATTTCTTCACAATTAGCTACATGATTAATTACTTTACAAGCAGCTCCACATGGACTAAAAGGACAAGGATCTTGGCAAGATTGACTTATGCAGGCATTATATGGATCACAGTCCTCATCATATTGACACAGAGAACCTGGAAACAATTCAATTATATTAGATCATTTTAACTCTGATCAGCACTAATGGCTAACTTCAAGTGGCTGATGTAAATTTCAATATAAAGAATATTGAGGATTAGTAGTGGTATATGTTTTAGAGAAGTATATGCCTAAAATAATACATAGGTAGTGGTCATGGTTTAATTGTAAGACAGTAGAGTAAGGCAGAAGCTGAGAGGTCCTTCCACCTCATACATTGACTGATGCACTTCTTCCCTGCAAATACATCAGCTGGTGTGCTTACAATTAAACATTAGAGTTTATTTATTTATTTATTTTTTTTTTTTTTTCAAGAAAACTGCTGATATGGTTTTGAAGAATTGTACTCCCCAATGATGGTGTATTACGTAAGATCACTATAATATTATGTGTTTTTATACTTTCTAAAGCTAAATACATGTATAAAGTTTTATATATATAGAACTCAGAACTGTTCAGTCCGGTATAAATAATAGGCAATTCACAATCCATCAAACCCCCCCTCTATAACCTTCTCAATAATGAGGAATAAATAAATATTTTACGTATAAGAAACAAAAATAAAAAGTATTTTACGTAGGTTTTTTATATGCTTGATCTGTAAATACTGAATTAACTATTATAAAGAGCAATTTTGGTACTTCACAGTCCAACCAGAGTCCTTCAGTTCAACCACAGTTCTTCACCGTTCAACCACACTCCTTCACAGTCCAACCATATTCCTTCACAGTTCAACCATAGTCCTTCACAGTCCAACCACACTCATTCACAGTTCAACAATAGTCCTTCACAGTTCAACTACAGTTCTTCACAGTCCAACCTCACTCCTTCACAGTCCTTCACAGTCCAACCATACTCCTTCACAGTCCCACCATAGTCCTTCACAGTCCAACACACTCATTCACAGTTCAACTACAGTTCTTCACAGTCCAACCATAGTCCTTCACAGTCCAAATACACTCCTTCACAGTCCAACACAATCCTTCACAATCCAACCACATTAAGTAGGACTAAAAGAATTAAGTCATCTGACGATTGGGTGAAGTATAAAAGACAGAGGAATAAGACTCAGCAACAATTTCGCAATGCCAAGATACGATTCTATTATAGATCTTTTTCTGGTGCCATATGTACTAAAGGCTTGTGGTCTAAGGTCAGGGAGCTAGGCATTGGTAAGACCAATAGTGAGAAACCTGTTTCCCTTGATCTTAATGTCATAAACAAATATTTCATTAACATTCTAATCGATCTGTCCAGAGCTTGTGACTTTTCAGTGAGCTAAATGCCACTCCTCTTTGCCGCCCTCGCCATCAGTTCTTCTTCACTACGGTGACTGAGGCTGATGTGCTTGATGCTGTGATGAGTATGACTGGCAACGCAGTCGGAACTGATAAAATCTCTATTAAACTTTTACTTCCAGCCATACTAACTGTGATTACAGCTAATTTCAATAAATCCCTAACCACATCTACCTTTCCGTCTGAGTGGAAATCTGCCATTGTGCGCCCTCTACAAAAAGTTTCGTCACCTCAAGTTGCATAAGATTTCAGACCTATCAGTATCTAGCCAGCATTGTCAAAATGCCTTGAATGGTTAGTCCACTGTCAGATGTCATCATTTATGGAGAGTGCTGGATTATTGTCCAATTTCCAATCTGGATTCCGTTCAAGATTCAGTACTTCCACTGCTCTTTTTAAAATTACTGAGGATGTCCGCTCTGCTATTGACTCCTACTTACCATCTTGACCCTATTTGATTTCTCTAAAGCTTTCAATTGCATTTACTATCCCCTTCTTTATATAAAAATGCTCTCTGGTGGTTTTTCTGATGGTTTTATTGAATGGGTCAGGTCATACTTGACGAACCGTCGGCAGTGTGTAAAGGCAGACAACAGAACTTCCATCTACTGGGAACTGGTTACTAGAGGTGTGCCCAGGGTTCTGTGCTTGGGCCACTCTTATTCTTACTTTACATTAACGATGTTACAACTCCACTTTCTTTATTTCCACTTTCTTTACTTTCCACGATGTTACTTAACTTTCTGCAAATTCCACTGATACGCTGACAACCTACAAATCTATACTCACTTCACTCTGAAAGACTTGCCTACTGCCGTAACTAACATTAACTGTGATATCCAGTCTATCATAAAT
The DNA here is from genome assembly GCA_035578905.1 of Stictocephala bisonia. Lineage (NCBI taxonomy): Eukaryota > Metazoa > Arthropoda > Insecta > Hemiptera > Membracidae > Stictocephala > Stictocephala bisonia. The sequence continues at coordinate 354,092 of JAQJVL010000714.1, forward strand.
TGGGTTGTCAAGCTTAAAGCTCATTGAGGCCAACACCCAAACAATATTGTTGGGCTCTAGTAGACTCACTTCTAACATTGACCTGACAAATATACCAAAACTCAAACTTAACCATACAGAATTATCGTTTTGTGACAAAGTTAAAAACCTAGGACTTATTATGAACAAAATCTTGAACTGGACTGATCAATGTGTAATAGAATTTTTGCTGCTATACACACTTTGAAAAGATTTGCCATGTGTTTCCCTCTCCATTTCAAGGTAGTTAGTAAAGAGTAGTTAGTAAGGTAGTTAGTTGAAGTTTTAAGTTTTCACTCACTTTAATTACTGTGATACTGTAATCATTGAAATGTCTGTTGAGCTCGCGAAAAGATTACAGCGTGCTAAAAACTACTGTATCAGATTCATTTTCAACCTGAGGCAAAGGATCATGTTACTCTATTTTACTACCAATTATTATCCATCTTTAAGTTAAACAATCTTCAACAATTCCATATCCTGATTTTGTTGTACAGTATTCTTCAAAACCCAATTCCTAATTATCTGTCAGAGCAGTTTGTTTACCTGTCACAAGTTGGTGTGCGTAGAACCAGACAGGGTGAGTCAATGTTAGCTATTCCAGTTCACCGCAACACTACTTTCAACAAATCATTCATTGTATCCGCGTGCAGGCTCTGGAATACTCTGCCTTATAATATCAGATCCATCGATAAGCGCACTCTGTTTGAGGCGGAGGTGAGGTGTTATCTGCTGCGGGCCTCGCAGGAGTAGTGGCTGGTGGCGCTATGGCTGGTGGCGCTGTGGCTTGGTGGTGGCGGTAATGAGTGATTGTGCCAAATGAATGTAGTAATGAGTAAGGTTAAGGAGGAGATCTCCTTAAAAAAAAAAAAAAAAAAAAAAAAAAAAAAAAATAACTGTAGTTTTGTTTGAGATAGTCAAAATATTTTGAAGTTTAATATAATTTTTCACATTTTTTGACTTTATATCTTTTACTTCGTACATTTTAATTTCTATTTTTTATTTCCTTGTAAATTATTATTTATATTTGAAATAATATCTTATTATGTATGATGAGGTTAAGTGGTAGAGAAGATTTTGCAGCCCTAACTTTGCCTCTTGAATATGAAAAAATTTCATTTCATTAACATTTTATTATAATTATAAATCAGTATCATGCATCATATTAATTAATGTCCTAGATTCTAGTTAGACAAAACTAATTACATTTAGTTAGGCATTTGTACCTAATTAAAAACTTACGAAGCAGTTTAGGTAGCAAGATGATTTCTTCACGAATAGCAATATGATTAATTACTTTACAAGTAGCTCCACATGGACTAAAAGGATAAGGATTTTGGCAATATTCACTTATGCATCTGTTATATGGGTCACAATCCTGATCATATTTACATGGATTACTTGAAAACAATTCCATTACATTAGGAATACAATCTTTTTTTTACTATGATCGGCACTAATGTGAAAGTGAAGAACAAATTGAAATTACCTCTCACACTGGCTTATCATTAGTAAAAGATTTTCTTAACAGTAAAAATCTTTTTTTGAATTCAAGTAAATCTAATTTTATTTCCTTTTCCACAAAACAAGCCAAAATAAAATTAAGCCCCACAATATTTCTAGAAAATGAGATTTTAAACCAAGTAGAAGAAACAAAAGTTTTGGGAATAGTTATGGACAAAATTTTAACTTGGAATGGGCATGTAAATCTTGTTGTGAGAAAACCTTCAAGTGGTCTTTATGCTCTAAGGAGAATGGCACATTCATGTAATATTGAAACATTCAAATCCATTTATTATACATTAATCCATTCACATATTTCATATGGAATTTTTATATATGGCACCACAACTACAAACAATTTAGACAGAATTTTAATTCAGCAAAAAAGAGCGCTAAGAATAATGTTTAATTTGAAACAATCAGACTCTGCTAAACATTTATTTTCAAAACTTAAAATTTTTACAGTGTATAGTCTATATATTTATGAGACAGTAAAATCCATTTTTTTTAACAATAAAATTGCAATAGGTAACACCGTACATCAATATAATACTAGACCACATAGACTGATTAAACAACATAGACTATGTTTTTTCGAAAAGAAAATTACTTTTAAAGGAAACAAGTTTTTTGACAGTTTACCACAAATTATTAAACAGGAGAAAAATCAAAATAAATTTCTTAAAATTTTAAAAGAGTTTTTGATAGACTCATCATTTTACTCCATTAATGAATTTATACTTCTGAACCATTAAAATGGGATTTTATTGCTATTGTTTTTTGTTGAATAGTTTGCTATGTTTATTGTTTAAGGTTACAAAATGTTTAAGTTGTCTTTAAATTGTAATTAAGGTTGACACTATTTCTGTATACTATGTACTAATATGAAATAAAGATATTTTGATTGATTGATTGATTGATTGATTGATTGAATGGCTAACTGGAGGTGACTGATATGAACTTTAGCAGAAAAAATATTGAGGATTATTAAATAAACTATATATTACAATAATACCTAATAATAATAAATATTTTTATTTAGAAACATTTGAAATATTTAGAAAAGGGTGAACTTAGGTCCACTAGGCTCTCTCTTATAATTAACCCTAAATGAAAACAATATAAAAAGTTAACAAAAGATGAAGAGAAAATATAAATATCAGTTAGAAAATAAGGATATCATCTGTATAATGTACTAATAATCTTGTTTTGATTATATACCGGTACAAATGTTTTGAATGTGATTTATTTTCTGTTAAATTAAAATATGTTAAATCAAACCCATATTAAAAATGGGTGAAAGGACAACGCATGAAAACTTCAGTCCAATATCTCTATTACTTGTATTTTCAAAAATATTTGAAAAAATGGTGTTTAATAGGCTAGTACATCTTTTAATAGATTTGATGTTCTTACATCAAACGAATATGCGTTTAGAAGTAACAGGTCAACATCATGTGCTGTCGAGAAATTTACAGAGATAATTTTGACGGCTCTTGACAGTAAGATGAAAATAACCGGAATTTTTTCAGACTTAACCAAGACTTTTGACCTGATTAGTCACTACATTCTTCTGGAGAAACTTTCTTATTACTGGATTTTGGGTAAGGCTCATGACCTTTAGACACCAGCATATCTAAACAACTGGCACCAAGCTGGACACCTCACCATCCCTTCTGGTAAATTTATATGGTCAAAATTATCTCCTGTGTGATATGGAGTACCTCAGAGTTCAAATCTAGGCCCACTTCTGTTTGTAATAAATGATCTACTACAGTTTTTAAAACCTGCATACATAATCTAATATGCTAATGACACAACATTTAATGTGAAGCATAAAAACTCATTTGAGCGATCAGAATTACTTGTTACAAAAATGAATGAACTGTCAAATTGGTTCTCTTCCAATAAACTAATAATATATCATAAGACACACTTGATTGATTTTCTGTAAGCCTACTCTAAATTTAGTCGATGTTTTCTAAGTCGATGTCAGTTCTGACAGTACAACCAGTCCAATCCATCAAAGTACGGAGTAAAAATCTTTGCAGTTTGTGATTCTAAAATATTTTATATCAGTTATTTATTAGAGGTGTATTGTGGCAAATAGCCAATCAAGCTCTCTAGCTGAGCTACAAATCAGATGATGTTGTGAAGAGATTGGTTGAACCAATTTGTAACAGTGACTGGAACAATACTGCCGACAATTAGTTCATTTCAGTACAACTTGTTGAACATTTTAAAACAAACAATTTGTCGTTTCTATTTTGAAAGATTTTTCAAATAGCCTTGTTTACGCTTTTGTTATATGATGCTTTTATGAAAATTGTCTTTTTTGGATCTTGATTTTTTTTGTTAATATGTTATTTTGTTTCTTATCATTCTGATGATCATATCTGTTTATCAGGTTTATTTATATCTGTTTTTCACAGCTAAATATTTTATTACATTTTTTCTCCATTGTAGTTTTTTGTGAATGAATGAAAATCCAAGTGGGTATATCAAACACTTTATCATACAGTGAACAACTAATAATTTGTATTACCAGGGATGATTAGATTTAGAAGGTATACAGTGCCACTGGAATATCAATATCCACTCAACAGTAACATTTATTCATGAAATAAAGGAAGACTAACTTCCTTGTAAAGTTAAAGAAACACTGCTAGGACAGATAATAGTTTCCCGTATCACGGTATTTGTCTGTATATTTATTTATTTATTTCAACGGCAATGCCATTACATACATAAATTTGATGACAGACAAAAACAATAATACAATAATACAAGAAAGACAAAGTGGTACAATTTAGTAAACAGTGCAAAGAAATATAATAATTGAGTAATAGTATCAAAAGAAAAACAAGCTAAAAAGTGCTATGACTAAGAATAATAATATCTTAAAGTAACAATTCCAACGTTTGCCTGTAGATAAGAACCCAAAAGTAATTAAACAAAAAGTAAACAGCCATAATCGGTAAGAATATGTAACAATAAATTAAGAGGAATGAAATGATATCAAATAACAGTAATATCAATTTAAAAAATAACAACAATAAAGTGTGATTAACAATAGTGATAAATTATATAATAAATAGATAAGATAAATAAATAACACAACAACAAAATAAGGGTTGCTTAAAACTACATTAACATGCGTAGCGTTTAAGTATTGTAGACAATGTGCGTATGTGTGCCAGCGTGCGTTTGTGTGTGTGTGTGTGTGTGTGTGTGTGTGTGTGTGTGTGTGTGTGTGTGTGTGTGTGTGTGTGTGTGTGGTAAAAGTGGGTAACAAGTGTGGAGGTAATTAGGAAGGTGTGCTAGTTAGGTTGCATTGTGGAAAGTCCTATGTTGTAGAGACAATCCATTTCCTGACAGTGCTAAGACTGTCATTGAAGAAATCCACTTCAGCAGGGACGGAGTTTCCAAGTTGATGCAATCTTGCCACAGGTCCAAACTTCAGGTAGTTGGTACGGTAGTGTTTGTGGACGAAAAGCTCCGTTGACCTAGTGATGCGTGGAATCCTGAACTCAATCTTGGAGAGCAGAGCAGGACAGTCGATGTTCCCATTTATCAGCTTGAAAAGGAAGGAGAGGTCAGCAAGATCACGCTGAACTTCAAGAGGGCAAAGGTCAAGTTGCTTCATCAAATCTTCATCAGGAACATCGTAGAACGGAAACCCCAATCTTGAACCAACAAGTCTAATAAATCTTCTCTGTATTCCTTCCAATCTGATGGTGTGATGAAGATAGAATGGTTTCCAAACAACAGAAGCATACTCAAGATTAGGACGCAGAAGAGATTTATACAGAGTTGTAATGGAGTGTATGGATAAACCATTTCTAGCAGCTCCTGATAGAAGCCCCAGTAGCCTACTAGCTCTGCCAGAGATTACATCAATATGACGTTCAGGAGAAAGAGTTTGACTTAAATGCACTCCCAAATCCTTGATAAACTGAACATGCTGCAAACTAGTGCTCTGGATACAATAATCTGCTTTGAGATTAGTATCACCTCTATGAAAGGACATTACCCAACATTTAGACTTATAGTACTCTTACACAAACCCTAATCATGACATACTAAAAAAAGTAATATTCATTTATTTTGGAGATCAAAAATGTTATTCTACGGCAGAGTATACACACAATTAATTTTGGTATAGCCTATTGAATGTGTAATTAATTATATTTAATTACACTTGTAACAACTGTACTTCGACAATGTCATGTTTTCCACAGTAAAGATTTATTATCCTTGTCTTTTGCCCAGTACAAGAAGATAGAAATTCAAATTCCTTCAAATTAAAATTCCTTTATTGTCCGTAACATATAATTACATGCATGAACATTGTCAAGTTTCTTAATCTACTTCACAAAATCTATATACAAACATTTCAGGATTAAACTAATTTATGGAACAACAATATGAGACAATATAAAATGAAAGACCCACTTAGGCTATATAAGAAAACACCTAACTTCATCAGACACTCAAATCTTACATAAAATAGATATTTACAATTGCAATCCATAAGGACATTTGTAAATTTGTAAAAATGTCTATAAACTAATCAAATGGATAATTCAAACTTACCTATTCTAGAAAATCCGTTTGATTCACAAACTGGTTGGTTATTTATGACCTTACAAACAGTTCCCTTAATTGTACATACATGGTTTTCACATGGATCAGAGCACGTTCCTTTAATAGCACAGTCAATCTGCGGAGGACAATTTCCTTTAACAGTACAGTCCGGTTGTGGAGGACACACACCATTATCACAATTAACACCTGAAAACAACCTCCAGTGAATTAAACAAAACAAAACTAATACTATTTATATTGTGATTGGCAAGAGTATTAAAGACTTTTCTATTTACATAAATTGTTGTTTATAAATAAATAATGTGACAATGTTGAAGCCTTATACAAAGTAATTTTTATTTGTTAAAGCCTCGACTGTTAAAGCCTGACCAACTTTTTTAATCAAGTTTAAAATTAGATATTTCAATTCTACTAAAGGGAAGTGGCCGTAGCTAAGGGGCTAATGCGGTGGCTTGCCACACAGCCAGTTTGGGTTCAATTCCCAATGAGACCATATCAGATTTTACCCTTGTACCGCTACCGTGGTTCTGAAGCCATGTTAAGTTAGTGGTACAACAAACCTACAAAACGAAAATGGGCTCATCTTAACAAGGCATTATCTTAATCTTAGGCAAGGGGAAGTATGCCATCTCTCGCTACTAAAGTCATATGACAATTAATTATTCCTCCATTCTACTCTATTATTACTGAATTTGAGGTTAAACCAATATTGTTTGGTTATCAATTTTAAATTCCGAACTTAAATGTTGAAGAATTACAAACCCATTCAATATTGAAATTATTTTAAATATATTTAATTGGGTTGCACTTTTCATTCAATTACTATTTGTAAATACCAAATGAACTGTTGTTTGTTATAATTCTATTTCACACATTGTCTTTGTATATGCTGTTATTTAGGCTAATGATAAAATTATTTTGCACATAATGATGTCAAGTAATTGGTATGCCAAACTTCCCACCTGAAACCATGGCTAACTCAAGTATTATGACATAATACATGTACTAACCATAAACATCAAGAGATCAAGCAGTTGGTATCTTCGTAGATCTGAGTAAAGCGTTCGATGTTGTGAATCACAGAATTCTAATTGATAAAATGTATTGCATGGGCGTCAGGGGAAGAGCTTTGGATTGGTTCGAATCGTATCTTATGGGCCGTAGACAGGTGGTAGAAATATCTCACTTAGATAGTTCAAGATGCTTAAGTAAACAATATTCTGAAGAGCTGTCAGTAGCAGCAGGGATCCCTCAGGGCTCAGTTTTAGGACCCGTCTTATTCCTTCTTTTTATGAATGACGTTAACAACAGTGTCAATAAGGGGGATCTTTGTCTTTTCGCCGACGATACATCACTCATTGTTACAGGTAACAATAGAGATGAATTAGAAGTTACTTCATTCATTGAGGCAAACTCACTACTACAGTGGCTAACTCAGAATGTTCTTCTAATAAATTCAGATAAGACTAGCTTAATAAATGTTCACATTAGAAATAACTCTATCACACACACCTCTCTCCAACTTGGCGAATCGTCTGTTTCGCCTACGGATGTAGTCAAGTTCCTAGGTTTACATATCAATTCCCGATTAAACTATGTAGATCACATACACAGTATCAGCTGTAAACTAAGTTCATGCCTTTACGCTATAAGGAAGCTGTCATTTTTTTGCAATAAGGAGATTCTGCTGACTGCCTACTACGGTTGTTTTTTCCCATACCTTGTCTATGCTCTTCCAATTTGGGGTTCAGAGTGCTTAAGCACAAAATATTTGTTCTGCCTTCAAAAAAAGGTTATACGTACTATTTTTGGCCTTCGACAACTGGAATCTTGTGTGACTACATTCCGTAGCAATAATATTCTAACATTCCCTTCTTTATTTATTTTCGAATCCTTAATATTTTACATGAAGAGTAGAGATTCTTTTCCAGCTTCAAGATCGGCAGCCTATAATTTCCGTCACCAAAATAATCTTCTAATACCTAAGCATAAAACAACATTTTTTCAAAGAAGCGCCCATTACTCCTGCATAAAGCTATTCAATGCCCTACCAAACCATCTCAAGAAAGTAAATTCAGTCAGTGAATTCAAGAGGGGTCTGAAAGAATTCTTGATAGGCAAAACCTACTACAGTGTTCAAGCTTATTTAAATGATAGCTTATATGCAAAATTTTGTTTTAAGCAGTTTTAACAGTTTTAAGCAACTTTGATTTAATTAGTTGTATTTCTTTGTAAATTTAAGTATTGTTTGATGTGACCCATGCCAATGCTTGTAAAGTTTAAAGGCAATAAAGAAATTTTGATTTGATTTGATGATGTTCCAAGCCATTTTATATTTGTTTTATGATTCAAAGATTAATTTACTGTTAGCCTCTACCTTGGCCTGAGAAATGGCTTTGTAGTACTTTGACCTAAAATCTTTGAACTTATTTTTGTTCGCAGTGCTACCAGAAATTTTCCAAATATCAAACAATGACAACAAATGAGTTCTCATTAATTTTAATTGGGGAGTGAACCAAGTTTTTGTAATGCCGGATTTTCCATTATTAAGCCTATTTTTTACAACAACTTTTGGGCAGTAAACATTGAAATAGTACGTCAGAACATTTAAAAACATGGACAAAGCATCATTTCAGTTACATAAAACATATAAATCGTACCAATTATAGTTTAAAAGACATTCATTAAAATTATACAATCTAGAGGGTGTTAACAAACGTTTTGTATTAACTACTTTACAATTAGCTGTAGGCCTGTTGTTATTTAGGCTAGCATCAGATAGTCTCAACGTACATACTAGGCCGGCGTGATCAGAAATTAGATCCTGTTCATACAATAGGCAGTCATAATGATCAGGTTTTAAATTGCAAAATATATTATCGATGCAGGCATGCCCTCTAGTAGGCCTAGAATTAATATTGTACAAATTGAAAGATCTTAAAATATTTAATAACTGTTAATTTAATAACTTCACTCTTGTTAAGTTTATTAATGTCTATATTGAAATCACCGGCTAAGGCCAACATGTTGAATTGTTTTTTTGAAAAGTGTAATAAAAGATTTTCAAGTTTTTCTAACAATAATTTCACATCAGAATCAGGTGCTCTGAATTTGACTGATATGAATTTCAATAGAAAAATATTGAGGATTATTAAATAAACAATATATTACAATAATACCTAATAATAATAAATATTTTTATTTAGAAACATTTGAAATATTTAGAAAAGGGCGAATTTAGGTTCACTAGGCCCTCTTTACAATTAACCCTAAATGAAAACAATATAAAAAGTTAGGAAAAGACGAAGAGAAAATATAAATATCAGTTAGAAAATTAGGATATCTTCTGTATACTGTACTGATATTCTTGTTTTGATTATAAACAGATGGTTTGAATTTGATTTATTTCCTGATAAATTAAAATATGATAAAATTAAACCCATATTAAAAAAGGATGAAAGGACAATGCCTTCAGTACAATATTTTTAGTACCTGTCTTTTAAAAATACTTGAAAATGTTGTGTTTAATAGGCTAGTACATTTTTTTTATAGATTTGATGTCCTTACAGCTAACCAATATGGGTTTAGAAGTTACAGGTCAACATCATGTGCTGTCGAGAAATTTACAGAGATAATTTTGACCGCTCTTGACAGTAAGATGAAAATCACCAGAATTTTTGCAGGCTTAACCAAGACTTTTGACCTGGTTAGTCACAACATTCTTCTGGAGAAACTTTCTTATTACCGGATTTTGGGTAAGGCTCATGATTTGTTGTCACCATATCTAAACAACTGGCACCAAGCCGGACACCTCACCATCCCTTCTGTTATAAATCTATACAATCAAAATTCTTGCCTGTATGTCATGGAGTACCTCAGAATTCAAATCTAGGCCCACTTCTGTTTCTAATAAATGATCTACCACAGTTTTTAAAACCTGCACACATAATCTAATATGCTAATGACACAACATTTATTGTGAAGCATAAAAACTCACATAAGCGATCAGGATTACTTGTTACAAAAATTAATCTCTAAATGTTGTCGATGTTTTTGTTGTCGATGTCAGTTCCGACAGTACAACCCGTCCAAACCATCAAAGTACGGGGTAAAAATCTTTGCAGTTTGTGATTCTAAAATATTTTATATCAGTAATTAGAGGTGTATTGTGGCAAATAGCCAATCGAGCCTTTCTAGCTGAGCTACAAATCAGATGATGTAGTGAAGAGATTGGTTGAACCATTTTGTAACAGTGACAGGAACATTACTGCCAACAATTAATTTTGGTATAGCCTATTGAATGTGTAATTATTATATTTAATTACACTTGTAACAACTGTACTTTGACAATGTCATGTTTTCCACAGTAAATATTTATTATCCTTGTCTTTGGCCCAGTACAAGAAGATAGAAATTTCTATAAACTAATCAAATGGATAATTCAAACTTACCTATTCTAGAAAATCCGTCTGGTTCACAAACTGGTTGGTTATTTATGACCTTACAAACAGTTCCCTTAATTGTACATACATGGTTTTCACATGGATCAGAGCATGTTCCTTTAATAGCACAATCAATCTGCGGAGGACAATTTCCTTTAACAGTACAGTCCGGTTGTGGAGGACAATTTCCTTTAACAGTACAGTCCGGTTGTGGAGGACACACACCATTATCACATTCATCACCTGAAAACAACCTCCAGTGAATTAAACAAAATAAAACTAATACTATTTATAATGTGATTGGCAAGAGTATTAAAGACTTTCCTATTTACATAAATTGTTGTTTATAAATAAATAATGTGACAATGTTGAAGCCTTATACGTCTAAATGTAATTTTTAACTGTTAAAGCCTCGACTGTCACCAAATGTTATCCTGACCAAATTTTTTAATCAAGTTTAAAATTAGTTATTTCAATTCTACTACAGGGAAGTGGCCGTAGCTAAGAGGCTACGCCTTCACTAACACCGTGCTTGTATGGGTGGGCGGGTGGGTTAGTATGTGTAAGGGTTAGTATGTTCAACACAGCGGCATCAAGTGTTGAACGTTTGATGCCGCTGGACAACTAACACTGTAACACTGTGCCTGTAAGGGTGGCGGGTGGGTCAGTAACACTGTGCCTGTATGGGTGGGCAGGTGGGTTAGTAAAACCGTGCTTGTATGGGTGGGCATACCCCCATTTCATATATATATATAGTGTGATATAATTACGGATAAAAACAGCTACTTCACTTGATAAACATTTAATAGTACTTTCTATAGTATATAAAATATGTATATTGGGCTCTCGCTCGCTCTCTCTCTCTCTCTCTCTCTCTCTCTCTCTCTCTCTCTCTCTCTCTCTCTCTCTCTCTCTCTCTCTCTCTCTCTCTCTCTCTCTCTCTCTCTCTCTCTCTCTCTCTCTCTCTCCCTCCCTCCCTCCCTCCCTCCCTCCCTCCCTCCCTCCCACCCGTACACACATGTTGCCACACAGCCAGTTTGGGTTTGATTCACAGTGAGACCATATCAGATTTTACCCTTGTGCCGCTATCATGGTTCAGAAGCCATGTTAAATCAGTGATACAACAAACCTACAAAACGAAAATTGGCAGTCTTAACAGACGAGGGTAAATATTCCATCTCTCCCTACTAAAGTGGTATGACAATTTATTGCTCCATTCTACTCTAATATCACTGAATTTGAGGTCGAGCCAATATTATTTGGTTATAAATTTTAAGTTCTGAACTTGAATGTTGAAGAATTACAAACCCATTCAATATTGAAATTATTTTAAATATATTTAATTGGGTTGCACTTTTCATTCAATTACTATTTGTAAATTCCAAATGAACTGTTGTTTGTTATAATTCTATTTCACACAGTGTCTCTGTATACGCTGTTATTTAGGCTAATGATAAAATTATTTGCAGTATGTATTTTGCACATAATGATGTCAAGTAATTGGTATGCAAAACTTCAATATTGGACTTCCAACCGACTTCAGAAGGTTCCACTGAAACCATGGCTAACTCAAGTATTATGACATAATACATGTACTAACCATAAACATGTAATATGTCTTGCAAGTTTAATTCAAACATTTCGTACTCTGTTCCTGAGGGGCCAGCTGACTGACCTTAATACTTAAAATTCTTTTTTATTAACGTGACTTGTCTGCTTTGATTTACGACTTGTCTTCTTTGATTTACCTTAGCCTGTATATCAATTGTAAATATGCTAACAGCTGATAAAATTGTTTAAAAAAGGATTTTGTTAAGTTAAGTGTCAAAATAAACACATTACATATATATTAACCCTATGGACCCGAAAGCAATATTTGTAGTTTGTCCTCGTTGCTCAAATGGCCAGCTGTACTGGCCGCAGACATTTCCGCGTCAGCCCGGTCTATTTGTTAACGCGATGTCATGATTGCTCGAATATCCACCTGTACTGGCCAGTATAGAATATGACTATTGCTCGTATGGCCAGTACTACTGGACACTATGCAAACATTTTATTTTTATTATTTTATTTTATACGTATATGGCCGGTGAGTGCTGTAACCTATCAAGGAACTCGTAAACTAAATATGACGTCTGTTGACATTGGTTTCCCGCCGATTACATTTATTGTTCAGTAGATTCTGACAGCTGACGTTTAGCATCTCAGTCAGACAGTCACCGTCGCCCATAACTACTTGTTGTGTGTACATTTGACTTGTGATACTGTTTGATGTTATTCAGCTGTGAATTATTATTTGTAAATATTGTGTTTTGAACAATACCATTCTGCAAAAAAATTTAAACACTAAAGATTTTGCAAAATGTTTCATGACTATGTCATATGTTAAAATAAAGTTGTAATTTCAATAATTTATGTTAATTATTCAATTTACAAATGTATGTTTAAAACTAACATTATCAAACAGTTTGTTTATCTTAGAATAAGTTAGTTCCATTAAAGTTTTTCTATAATTATCTATTAATCGTTTTTACGTCATTTTTAAATACCCATGTCAAAAATACAAAGGCTATTTAAAAAGAATTACGCGCTGGCTGAGAAGTATAAGCAAACATGGCCGCTAGCTGGAAGTGGAACTAGCGCGGCCAGTACAGCTGGCCATTCGAGCAACGAGAACAAACAATGACGAGACTAATAACAAGCCGTCTAAAACTTTGCATGGCCAGTACTACTGGCCATTCGAGCACTAGGGGTTAAGCAAACTACCACTTACAAAAGTTAACTTCCAAAATGTTATTTGTTTTACCTTTTGGCTAGGTAAATGTGTAGGATTTAAAT